>CM055903.1:21767974-22327639 GCA_029582155.1 Panopea generosa
AAAATGTTGTGAGATTCATTTAGAGTGTCGCTTACTTTATTTCACGATCTTTTTTTAGCCTTATAAAATGTACTCTTTCTAAAATTTGCAAAAATACTGCACAGATGAATGTTCCGCGATGACACAGTTTGCTCGTATGAAATTCTTGACTTACAAAGGTTACTTAAACACGGCCCCTGTTGTTCAGTGACATTGTCACTTGTGATGTAAAATTTGCTCTGACATGTTTTCAGACACAACACAGACTCAACACAATGTTGAAGGAATGCCTTACAAGTGGGTCAGGGGACATAACTCAAGCTGAAAGTCAGGAGGAAGTAAAGCAGCTCGGTACATTTAAGACACGAAAGGGAAGAGCAGCACTAAAACGAAAAGCAACAGGTTTTGATTTAATTTCTTCTTGGCTGTGTTCATTGTTGTTTAAGGTTCATGAGTTATTTGTAAAGTTGATTTTCAAAAGTTCTGTAGTTCTATTGTTAGTGACATAGCGGTATTGGCCATAAAGAGCTGCATAAGTGATATGGAAAGGATAAACAATATTAGTGACAATGAAAGCTTGGGACAAATTTTGAACTGGCCACACCTATAATAGAATTGTCATAGTTATTGCCTTTGATTCATTGAAAAATGTTTTGGTTTTTGCTTTGTAAACAGTGTATCACCTTTAGTTTTCATCACAGTCTCTTTGATGGTTAATATACAATAATGCGTCGCATTGTCATTCGTCTTTCACCGCTGATTCAAGCAGGAATGTTACAAGTCACTTGCGGAGATGGACTGTGCTCGAGTACTGGTTAGCCTTTCAGGATCCCAGGAAACAGTGGTTAGGTTAACTGATTGTCTGATAGCCCTCTATGGCAAAATAATGTGTATAGGTATAAAAGCTCACACGAATTGTTCACATGACTTGATCAGTTCTGAAAATTGAGGTGAATCATTTCAAGGTGAGATAAAAAATTTCTTCCAAAATGCTAACACCATAGGATCTATATCTAAGAAATTTGTCAGGGGTGATCAAAAAATTTGAAACTATTTCTTGAACTGGTCTGATGAACCAGAATGATCCAGTAGAGCCATACAGGCCCTATTGTGCCTCTTATTTGTTGTTCACCTTTTTTATACAATGAAGCAATATTTTATATGGAACTTTATTATATGGCGGAGTGGTTTGAGATGATTTGTTTAATGACCACGTACCTCTTATTGCTGACGTCCTGAATTTGAGCCCAACTTGGTCAAAAAACTTTCTGCTTCACAAGGATGTTGGTACACTCAGATTTAGTCTGAGGTTTTTCTCCACCAATAAAACTAGATATACTGTATATATCATGTCATATTTCAAAAATTGTGTTAAACCTGATTCATAAAAGGGAGAATGTTATGACAGCAACAGGGTTTTGTGTTGGTTCTGTGTCAGTTGTTGCCATCATGTAGCAATCTTATTTGATCGTCTGAAACACTTTCTAAAAATGATTGAACATAAAAAACTAAACACTGGTAACACTTGTTCTCTGGTGGACCAGGCTGACTTCATTATTTATATCTTACAGTATCAATCAGTGATTCTGAGAGTTTAGACTTTGGTACTCCAACAAAAACTAAAACCTACACCTCACAGTCACAGGACTCTGGATTGTCCTCTTCAAAAAGAGGGTGTGGAAGAGGCTCGGGCAAGGGAAAAGTTGCCACAGAGTCGTCCTCTCAGTCGGTCCCCAGTGCCAGAAGAAGTAGCAGGAGGCTTGCTGCCACTGCTTCTACAGCTGGGGATACAGATAGCCAACAGGTAAGTTTGTTGGATTATATAGCACCGTTTTTATGTCATTGAGTGCTAACAGACAACCACTCTGGGTTCCTGGAAGGTTTACCAGTACTTAAGCACACCCATCTTCACAAGTAATTGACAGCTTTCTCACTTAAATCAGTGGTGAGAGGAAATGTCATGTATCAGTCATCATGGAGACTGGCCGGGCAGTGATTCAAACTCTTGACCTCTGGATTGATAACCGAGTTAATTGGGCTCTGCCTAACAGGTAAATAATACCTTATACAGTATAAACTGTTTATAGTGGTCAAGACCGCAGCGTGGTCTAGTGGCAGTTCGTCTGTCTCGCATGCAGAAGGTCGTGGATTTGATCCCCGACTGGATCATACCAAAGACTTGAAAAATGATACTAGAAGCTTCTTCGCTTGGCGCTCAGCATTTAGAAGATAGTTCTAGGTTCAGTCGATATGGTGTCAGTATAATGTGACTGAGTGGGGTATCATACCATGTGTCTTTGGCATGCTACTCCAGTGTGGCAGCATTAAGAATACTGTTTCAGGTATACACCATTGCAATATGACTGAAAAATTGTTAAAAATGATGCTAAACACCATACAATATCAACTATATTGGTCACCAAAGGGAGTTGCCAAAACTGAAAAATACATTTACAGGTTTACTGTTTGATTAATTTTATTTTGTCAATCTAGTAGTGTATTTTATTTTGCTTAAAGGGAATAGAGTTTTCATTCGAAATATCTTTTCTATTACCATGGAAACAAATTGTATATTTTTTTAAATTCTCCCTTTCAAACCTAGGGGTCTAGTAGAACCTGTTGACTATCTATATATATATATAAACCGTAAATTCCGTTGTTGTGAATTTAATTATCTCCCTTTATGAAATTAAATATATATGAATTTACTGTATCTATATGATCCAACGGGTTTATAAATCTGTTCTTTATATAGCATGTGAGTAGTAATGAATCCTTAACTGGATCCTACTCATAAAAAGCTATCACTTCATGTATGTAAATTTGTCCACCCTGTCCAGATGTGTTGCATGTAATTCCATAGTATATAAGTCATGGTCGACACCAAATTTATTTGGTTTGGCAGATGCCTTGATATTGTATCTATGGTTTGCATTGTAGCTAGGTGCACTCGCCGTAGTCTGGTCTGTACATTTATGTCATGGTTATTCACAAATAATTATCTCCATATATATATATATTTATATGAATGTAAATTAAAAACAATTCCCATGCGATGAAAATAAAATTAAAGAGTTTATTTGATTAATGTTTACCTGCTTACCCATACAAAAAGGTCCCAAAACATTTTACAGTAATTCTAAAAAGAGTATTTTTCTTTCATTTTGTAAAAAATGTCATATTAAAAAAGGCAGCTCTACTTTCTTTATACCGATTTCTGAAATCCTAAATAAAGGCCGGAAGTGTTTATGGGATGGTTCACTGTCCAATATCTGTTGTCTGGCATCTGTCATCTGTCATACATTGTCATTTGTTGTTGTCGTCCGTTAGCAGTACTTTACCACAATGCCAGTTATACTCAAACTTCACATAGATGTTCCTCACATATTTTAGACTAAACACAAGATTTTATTTTCCATCCAAATGTCAAGATAGCCTCCATTATTACTTATCTTCTTATGAGAAACAATCACCAAATATAGTTTTAATGGATTTGTACAAATTGTGTCCATGACTTAAAAATGACTACGACCCTGTGGCTCATTTAGGAGGTGCATGGAACTGTAATAGAAATAAATTAAAAGTTTTTTTTTTTTTTTTTTTCCAAATGGTACTAATCTTGGGTAAATTTTCACAGAAACATTGTTTAGTAACTGAGATTTGTTTCATTTTCTTAAGGGGTCAGGAGGAAATTTATTCAATGATATTATAATTTTGTTTGGTTGACATTGTATTTGATTATGACTGTTACCAATGTTTTCTGATGTACTGTCTCGTACATCCTTAGGTTACTCCTAAAAAGGTTCAAAGGTCAGAGAGTCCAGACCTGTTTGTGTCGCCGGTGAAACATGAGACTAGTGACGTCAGTGACATCCACTCATCATATGCTGGAAGCCATAGAAGTGACAGCGAACTTAATCTTACACAGTCCAGTCAGCCGAGTCTAGAATTTGGGTCAAGGTGTGTAAACTATGTTTTTAAGCTCGCCGAGAGCTATTGTCATGACCCCGGCGTCATCGGCGTCGTCGTCTGTAGACACCCAGGTTAAACTTTTGCGTACAAGTTTCAGATATATATGCAACCACTCATTGGATGTGAATGAAACTTTGCATGTGTGTTTACCATCATCAATGGAACACACATGACAAGAACCATTACTCTGGATTGCATTTTGGCACAGTTATGGCCCTTTTTGGACTTAGACACCCAGGTTAAACTTTGCATTTAGTTGCGTACAAGGTTCACATATTTACGCAACCACTCATTGGATGTGAATGAAACTTCACATGTTTGTTCACCATCATCAATGGAACACACAGAGACAAGAACCGTAACTCTGGATTGCATTTTCGCACAGTTATGGCCCTTTTTGGACTTATACACCAAGGTTAAACTTTTCGTTTAGTTGCGTACAAGTTTCACATATCTATGCAACCACTCATTGGATGTGATTGAAACTTCACATGTTTGTTCACCATTATCAATGGAACACACAGAGATAAGAACCGTTACTCTGGATTGCATTTTGGCACAGTTATGGCCCTTTTTGGACTTAGACACCAACGTTAAACTTTTCGTTTAGTTGCGTACAAGTTTCACCTAGCTATGCAACCACTCATTGGATGTAAATGAAACTTCGCAGGTGTGTTCACCATCATCAATGGAACACGCACAGATAAGAACCATAACTCTGGATTGCATTTTGGCACAGTTATGGCCCTTTTTCAACTTAATTTTTCAGGTTAAAGTTTTTTATCACGTAAGATATCTATGCAACCATTCATTGGATATGAATGAAACCTCGCATGTGTGTTCACCATCATCAGTGAAACACATACATACAAGAACCGTAACTCTGGGTTGCATTTTGGCACAGTTATGGCCCTTTTTCAACTTAATTTTTTAGGTTAAAGTTTTTTATCACATAAGATATATATGCAACCACTCATTTGATATGAATGAAACTTTGCGTTTGTGTTCACCATCATCATTGGAACACACAGAGACAAGAACCATAACTCTGGGTTGCATTTTGGCACAGTTATGGCCCTTTTTGGACTTAGACACCCAGAGGCGAGCTTTGTTGTCTTCTGACAGCTCTTGTTAACATATGTTTCAACTTCAAATATAAAAAAATGATGATTACAGGTATGAAGAAGTATGACCGAGTACATTACGAAAAATATGGTTCCAACCGGAAATGACGTCATAAAATCAACTTTTTAATGCATGATCGTAGCAAATCGAACGAGGTATCGTTGGAATGGTTTTGAAAAGCAGATTTCAAATATATTAGATTTATGGGTCCGTCTGAAATATTTTTTAATTTATGTCAGAAATAAAAAAATGAAAACTCTAATAGTGAATCGAGTATGGTTCCATATGAAAGAAAATGACGCGCAGTTTCCAAATATGTAATTTTTATGAGTCTAGGACGACCCCGAGCTGAGATATATACGTTTGAATAAACAGGAAGTGACGTCATAAACGATCGAATTTTTAATGCATGTCTGTAATGTATCGAATAATGTATTGTTAGAAAGGTAATGAAAAGGCGAATTCAACGGTGTAACTTTTATGAGTCTAGGACGAACCTGAGCTGAGATACGGACGTTTAAATAAACCGGAAATGACGTCATAAAATTAAACTTCATCGTAGAATATTCGTTTTGGTAACATTTGAAAGCTCTCGACACACTCATAAGGAAAATGCTATGCGTATATGTCTTTCTCTTACCGTTTTCAAGATATAACGATTTAAAAGTTGTGTGACGTCACACAATTGAACGCTTTATTGCGCCGAAATTTCAAACGATCATAACAGGGTCATTTTTTTTTAGATACTATAACCTTGTCGGGTATATAACTTTTTAGGCTCTATCAGTTGATATATTCGGACCGGAAGTGGAATCACTCATGCGTAAAAAGGTCATTTCTTCATTAATTATATGTCGATTTCAACAAACTTGGAGTCTAGAATCATCAGTATTTTCTCACGATTCAGAATCCAATCCAAAATAAATTGGACTGGTAGGTGTAACACGTCGATACTTGTATTAAAGAACGTTTTTATTTGAACAATGATTTAAAATGAAAGTTTTGATTCAATTCTCTCTCGTAATGTTATTGAATGAAAGACATTGTGAGTGTCTAAACATGACGCTATATTCTATAAATAAATAACCAATCAGCATGAACGTGACGTGACGTGATGATCTATAAATTGTCACAATACAGTGTTGACTAATCAGAATGTAGTAAGAGAATATAGATAGCTATAACATCTGTGATTTTGTCATTTTGTTTACAGGACTCCAACCAAAAACATTGAAAATCAGATGATGATGATGATGACAAATTTTACTGACGCAGACAAACTGATGAATTTTGCTGCGACGTTTGGAATACAGGATTCCCTGGCAGTGTGGTTTCGTTTGTTTCAACTAAGAAATCCCCAGTACGGAGACGAATTTGTCTCTGAAGAATTAAACATGAGTCTACAAAATTTGGGAGGACCGCTCGACACTATACAGATCATTAATGAAGATGATTTAGATCTGGCCATACAAGATCATACAAGCATACAAGGAGATAGCACAGATAGTGAAAACATTAACCAAGTTGAAATCATTTATAACGGTGAAGCGGAGAAGTTAGAAACAAATGCAAAATTGGAAGATGAGATGTCAGTTGACAATGATGAAGTTAATGTTAAAAGAACTGAGCAAGAGAAAAAATCTGAAGTAAGTGATGATAAGACTTGTGAAGGTAATGGTGAAGGTAAAGAAATGATAGAAGTGGAGAGCTCTCAGGAATGGTTGTCAGTTTCCAAAGCAATTGCGACAAAAGCACCTGATCTAACATCAAGAAAAAGAAAAAAAAGAAAAAATGATGCAAGTCTTAAGAAAAAAAAGAGTAAAAACGATGAAGAAAAAGCTTCGAAATCTGCAAGTAAAGTTGGTAGTAGCAAGGACAGTGAAACTGCTTTATATGAAGAGCTGGATAATGATGAAAGTAACTCGGGTCAGCTGGACGACTTAAGTGAGAAGGAGAAAGAAGATAGAGCAGAAGTAAGGAGACAAGCGATGGGGTTTGTGTGTGAAACTGACAGCGACTCAGACACTATTCCACCAAGCCTGACTGGCAGTGTACTGTATGATGATTACATTGAATTGAGCAGTGATTCTGATAAAGAAGATGACCAAAACACTGGACACAAGGAAAATAACTTTTCATCAACAGGATGGCTAACTTCGAGAAAACAGTGCTAATAAAAGTAGTGATAGTAGTAAAAATTGCAACGCAGGTACAGAGAAACCTTCAGATAGTGAGAGTGGAGAGAAAAATAAACAAACTGCTACACAGGTATCTGCAGCAGCTGACAAACCTTCAGTTTATACTATTCCTCTTGAAAATAAGGTTACACCTACCGAAGGTGGTTATGATGAAAAAAATAATGTGGAACAGACCTCAGAGATCTCTGTAAAAAAAGATTAGAAAATGAAAGTATTGCGAAAGCAATAGCACGGTATCGTAATCAGTTATGTATTGTACCAAGGGTTTCTGTTAAATCCTCAGATTCTCAACCAAGACATAACAAAAGCAAAGGAAATGAAAACAAAAGCAGAGGAAATGAAAACAAAGGAAAGGATACAGTAAAAAGTTCACGTTGGTCAGCTGCACCATCACAAGTGCCCGTTTCCCACCCTCAATCTGGAATGGCAATTCCAGATCGCTTACCAATATCTAAAACAAGTATGAAGCATAACGTTTTCAGGTCAAATCGTAGAAGAAATTATGGATCCTCATCTGATCAATACAGTGCAGTACCGCCTCCTGCAGGTATGCAAGAATACAAGAAAGCCCGATCTAGATTTGCAAAGTCTCGTTTTGGGGCACCAAGGTTTGTTCCAGCATCTGATGAATTTCAGCCCTCTGTCATTCCTACATATGCTGAACCATTAAACCCTACCACAATGCAGCTATCACAATCAAACACTCTTGCATATCCTAGCTCATCATTATCACCACACTCATCTATGGCAAAAACATTTCCAATTTCTAGTTTTCCATCCAATATATTAAGTGCTGATATCACACAGTTGAAAGCTTCAATTTTTGCTGTTACAGGAATCACGGAAGCAGCCAATGGCCCTTCTTCCATCCCTACAAGTTTACCACAGGTATCTCAAACTCCATTTCCCACTTATGCAGCAGCCCCGTATGCTGGCTCCCAGCAATCTGCTACCATGGCTTTAAATTCATTTGGGGCGAACATTGGTTTACCTGCTCAGAAACCATTAGTAGATGAATTGAACATACTTGTAAATAAACTAAATGAGGTGAAACAGTTGCTCGAGAATGTACAAGAGAACAGGGCATCTCAAGGGCGTGAACATTCTAGAAATTCACAAGATCTCCATAGTAAAAAAATATGACCAGGAACGGTATGTCGATAACAGGCGAGTAAGAGATGAAAGAGATTTCCACGAGGATAGACGAAGAAGACGTTCTTTCGAAGAAGAAGATTACGAGTATCGTCGGCATATTGAGGACGATCGTAGAAGATACGAAGATTACCACAGAAGACGTCCCCATAGAGACCCCTATTATTACTACCTACCACCACCCCATGATAGCCACTATGATTATCCTCCACACCCTCATGACCCATATTTTGAAGAGAGGCGACAGAGACATAGGGAAGACCCGTATGGGCCAGAAAGACGACGACCATATCCACTTGAAAGGTTTGACGACAGATATCCACCTCACAACAGATATGAGGATTTCCCGCCACGTCCATTGTCTGATGGTCGTTTGCCACCAAGGGAACCCTATTATGACAAATTAGATACACGAGATGAACATTTTGACCCACGTGACAACATGTGTCCTCCAGTTGACCCTTACTATTGGCGAAGACCGATTTCTCCATCATTCGATCCCGAGGGAAGCGAATATGGCTCCAGGGGTCGCTCATCCTCGACCCATGGTCGCCCATACTTAAGCCATTGTAGATCATCTGTAGATCATACAACTTTTAATCATGAACCCAGTCGAGCTGCCAACATAACGCCAGCAGTACCAGCTAACGAGCCAAAACAAGCTCCTTTTGAGGCTAAAGAACCTAAAATTCTACCTACTCGCATTTTGTCAAGGTCTGGAAAAATTTTAACCTTTAGCACAAGAGCTACAGTTCAGCAACAAGCTTCCCAACAAGCAATACCCAAAACTGCAGAGATGAAAACTGAAGAACGTGACCAGTCCATACTTCCAGCCTTTTTAACTGGTATTTCAAAAAAGTGGACCAAATCCGGTCAGTACTAGTTTCAATCAGTTAACGTCCTTATACTCCTAACTTTTCATTCAATGCTATGTATTGTTTCTGCCATGAACTTAAATTCTGATCTTGAATTAAACAAAGAATTGATGACTAGAATGGAAATAAACACAATAACTTTCATAATAAATTACAATTCTCAAATGGTGATATAATGTCATGGAACATCATTTATATAAAAAAAAATCGCAGTTTAAGCAAGTTTGATTTGGATTTATCAATACTGTCAAACAGTGTCAATATATTTTATGGATAACTTATACATATATAGGTAACATTTGAATATATATAGTTTTAGTTGATAAAATTAAAATCTTTGTTTGTATAAAAGAAGAGCTTGGAACATTACTAACTGATGCTGGTGCAATATTCCTCATAAACACATGAAATTCTTAAGATATTGGTTTAAAAAATACATAAAAAATACATAAAAATCTTAGAAGTATTCTGATTACGTATTCAGCAGAAAAGAATCAACTATGGATATAAGATTTTAGATAAATTTCCATGTATATTATATTATTTCTGTTTTAGATTTTTGTAGAAAATTCCGTCTTTTGAGATAACTGTTTTTCACAAACACTTGGCAGTCTCAATCCTGCTGAAACAGTTATCCCTGAGGATTGAATTTTCTGTGGGAAGCACATACCCATGATTTTTATAAGCTTGACCAGGCTAAGAAAAGCAGCCAGGTGATCATGATTATAGACTTGTTCCATTAAAATAGCATATGGTTTCATTAATATTGATTCTATAATAGATAAATTACCAGTCAAAACTTAGTTAAGTTTTTAAGTACAAGCGATGACCTCTACTAAACAGCCACATGTCTTAAGCAGCCGTATTTGCTATACTCCATTGTTATGCTTTCAGTCCACATTCACCTGTATTAAGCAACAACCTGTCTTAAAAGGCCACTTTTGTTCCTTCCCATGACTGGCTGCTTAAGACGGCTTTGATTGTATTTAAGTAAACTGTTGGTGAAACAGAAGCCAGATCTTATAAACTCAAATGCAACTGTATTTTATGTTTTATTTCAGATCGTATATTGCAAAGAGTTGATTTGTTTTCAGTTTATCCCGTTAACTAATATACATTAAGAATTATAAAGATAAATAAACTGTTGTTGAGTTTTTGATACCCTGTCGCGGCACTTTCGCCTATTTTGCGATTTATTACCTGCGTTGATCTATATGAATTAAAACTATGATGATAATGTTGTTGATGGTGTTGTTATATTTGCGAGTATTTTAAGCAGACCTACGCTTCATATGTGTATGTTTTATATTTCGTTAAGACATCTGTACCATTGATTTGTTCGGTCGTACTCTTGCTTTTTACGTTTTGATGTATTTTATTCCTTCTTTGATTTTTTTTAATAAGTATCTGTGTATCATTATAACATAGAGCCTTGTAAATGATATACAGTCAAACCTGTATAAGCAGTCGCCTCTGTTAAGCAGTCACTTGTCTTAAGCAGCCACATTTGCTATTTCTCATTTCTATGCATTCAGAGCAAATTAACCTGTATTAAGCAATAACATGTCTTAAAAGGCCAATTTTGTCCCTTCCCTTGACTGGCTGCTTAGAACAGGTTTGACTGTAGTTTTGATTTTTAGTGATGATGATATTGTACAAAAGAAATCACGTTTAAAATTCATTTTGTATAATCATTCTGTTCCAAGATCACGATTTCAGTATCTGATGATAACAAGAATGATTGATTTGTCAAAGGTCATCCTGAGATTAAATAAGCACTATATATTTTAGCCCCTAAATTCTTATCTGCAATCAAACCCCTACACTTAGGGATAATTTATATCAAATATGTACAAATCTGACATACCGGTTCTTAAGAAAACAATTTTACTATTTCCCAATTTGTACCCTTTTGGGGCCCTTCCTGACCCCTTAAGACATAGGAACCCAGTCATTTTTACAAATCTTAACCTCCTTCACCTAACAATGCTTTAGTGAAAATATAGGCAAAATCATTTCCATTTAAAAAAATAAAATAAAAATATTATATTGACATGTGTCCCCTAATTGAACTCTCGGGGCAGGGTCATTTTTAACCCTAGGGACACCATTTGAACAAATGTAACAGAACTTTAACGTCTCACACCACTATTACATTTCCCATAGGGCTCCATTGTAACATTTATGTCCAAAACAGAGTGAAAAATGAAATTTTGCAGCATGTGTCTGGGCTCAAATTCTTCACTGGTTCAAGATATGCAATTAAAAAGGAAAAAAAGTATACCTTGACCAGGTTGTTTTTTTTTAAATTCAATGCTTTTGTGAGACCTATCAATTTCCAGAGTAATAATATGTCAACTATTCGCCCTAGATGCCGTTCGAACCAACAATTCTGAAATGACACAGAATTGTCCAGAAAGCTGGTATCAGCATCAAATTTTCAGTGGTGATTTCTAAAATACTGACCATTTAACTCATGCCAGCAAAAAACAAAACATTGCAGTACAAAGCCCTGAAAAAAGAAGAAAAAGAGAACTAAAGTTTTATTTCTACCTCCTTCACCTGTAGGTCCGTAGTACTCGAGGGAGATAATAGTGGTGTGAGTCCTGAAGAGGACTTTTTTTTTAAATTTAAGATTCTAAATTTACATATTATGTAACAATACTCAATACAAGTTCAATGAAGCTAAATGTATCCCCATATCTGAACTAGTTCTGAAATAAAATAAGTTTTAGTGACACATGGTTTCAGTCAAAATGCTGCTATTTCTTGTAAAAAAGCAATAATTCACAACCCTACAGTCTAACTTTCATGATAACTTGACCAATTGTGTCTAAAAAGGTCTGAAACTTTCACAACTACATGGTAAAATGAAAAGGTGTCTGAAAATGGGAAGAAAAACAGACATTTTGATTACAAAAAAATGATATTGTGGAACAAAACTTATTAAACATAACATATTTTAGATAAAATTTCAATATCAGAATGATATGGTAGCAACACAAGCAAACAATTCAAGCTATTTTCATGCTAAAAGTACTCCATTACCCTGTCTACACATCAATTCCAATATAAGAAGGGCAACACAGGCCCAATAGATAATGCATACATGACATTCAATGTAAAATTCTGCATATCTAAAGCATTTTCTATAAAAATGGAGTACAAGCAAAAACTTCGCCAAATTCAATGATTCGAGGCAGAATTTAATGCGACGACAACCGAAAACAACCGAAGTTAACCATAAACTGGCCTCTTGGCAAGATTGCAACTACTGCCTTTTCATAATTAAACAATAAAAATTAGTACAAACTCCCAGTCCACTGTAAATATGCAATTTATTTCATTTTGCAAACAATTCTATTTTTGTATGCAGAAATAAGTGGGTGGGGTAATAAATTAATGTAAAAATCAGCTTAAAATTCACAATCTGAGCAATAATCATGTCCATTGGAATTCAGTGTGACCTTGCAGATACTTCAACCTGAATAAAGGGTTGGTAGCTCTACAGAAATATGGCAAAACCACACATGATGGAGAGAGCGTCACAAATGGGATCTATCTGAGGACAGGTGTTCATGAAATATGAGACTGGACACTGTTCATAAACCTAAACTTAGGGCAAGGAAACACCAAAATGACCATCTACAGAGTAAACCAGCATTCTGCCACGCATTAAACATGATGTATCTCTCTTTTTGTTTCCACATTTAACAGAATACTAAATCATACATGGATAATATGAATATCAAGAAATTGACATATACAAAGTTTGGTCAACGTGTGCAATCTCTATCATAAATGCATGAAAAAAAAATACAAATCTGCACCATTAGTTATATTGAAATGTTCAAAAACTCAGATTGTGTTCAACTATTCATAACATGTCCAAATTATAGTTCAATACATTCTATTTAAAGAAATCAGCATCCCTCAACACTGCAACATGCAGATCTGTCAGTTTCTGTTAACGTCTCACACCACTATTACATTTCCCATAGGGCTCCATTGTAACATTTATGTCCAAAACAGAGTGAAAAATGAAATTCTGCAGCATGTGTCTGGGCTCAAATTCTTCACTGGTTCAAGATATGCAATTAAAAAGAAAAAAAGTATACCTTGACCAGGTTGTTTTTTTTTAATTCAATGCTTTTGTGAGAACTATCAATTTCCAGAGTAATAATATGTCAACTATTCACCCTAGATGCCGTTCGAACCAACAATTCTGAAATGACACAGAATTGTCCAGAAAGCTGGTATCAGCATCAAATTTTCAGTGGTGATTTCTAAAATACTGACCATTTAACTCGTGCCAGCAAAAAACAAAACATTGCAGTACAAAGCCCTGAAAAAAGAAGAAAAAGAGAACTAAAGTTTTATTTCTACCTCCTTCACCTGTAGGTCCGGAGTACTCAAGGGAGATAATAGTGGTGTGAGTCCTGAAGTTGGTCATCATTACTACATAAACATTTTGAAAATCTGTTGGGCCGTTCATGAGAAGAAATATTTTTAAGTTTTGAACTTTTTTTAGTAATGGCGGCCATCTTGAATTTCAGATCGAAAAAAAAAATCTTCGGTATAATCTCCTATGCAAAAAGTCCCCTTACAAGGCCCCTTTAAATTTTAGCCCCTAAATTCTTATCTGCAATCAAACCCCTACACATAGGGATAATTTATGCAAAATATGAACAAATCTGACATACCGGTTCTTAAGAAAACGAATTTTGTAATTCCCAATTTTTACCCTTTTGGGGCCCCTCCTGACCCCTTAAGACAGTGGAACCCAGTCATTTTTACAAATCTTAACCTCCTTCACCAAACAATGCTTCTGGGAAGATATAGGCAAAATCATTTCCATTTGAGAAAAAAAAATATATATATATTTTAATGACATGCGTCCCCAAATTGAAACCTCGGGGCGGGGTCATATTTAACCCTAGGGACACCATTTGAACAATCTAACAAAACTATAGTTGGTCATCATTACTACATAAACATTTTGAAAATCTGTTGGGCCATTCATGAGAAGAAGATTTTTTAAGTTTTGGACTATTTATAATAACGGTGGCCATCTTGAATTTCAGATTGAAAAAAAAATCTTCTGTATAGTCTCCTATGCAATAGAAATACCCATGTGAAGTTTCAGTTTAACTGGACTAGTGGTTTCAGAATAGATGAAAGAAAAAGAGAATTTTCTGTTTTCCCATAGTATCCTTATGTAAAATTCTAAGTCCCCTTACAGGGCCCCTTTATATTTAAGCCCCTAAATTCTTATCTGCAATCAAACCCCTACACATAGGGATAATTTATGTAAAATATGAACAAATCTGACAAAACGGTTCTTAAGAAAACGAATTTTGTAATTCCCAATTTTTACCCTTTTGGGGCCCCTCCTGACCCCTTAAGACAGTGGAACCCAGTCATTTTTACAAATCTGAACCTCCTTCACCAAACAATGCTTTTGTGAAGATATAGGCAAAATCATTTCCATTTAAAAAAAAATATATATATATTATAATGACATGTGTCCCCTAATTGAACTCTCGGGGCAGGGTCATTTTTAACCCTAGAGACACCATTTGATCAAATCTAACAAAACCATAGTTGTCATCATTTCTACATAAACATTTTGAAAATCTGTTGGGCCATTCATGAGAAGAAGATTTTTTAAGTTTTGGACTATTTTTAGTAATGGCGGCCATCTTGAATTTCAGATCGAAAAAAAAAATCTTCTGTATAGTCTCCTATGCAATAGAAACACCCATGTAAAGTTTCAATTTAATTGGCCTAGTGGTTTCAGAGAAAGTGCTGCTAACAGACGACAGACGACGGACGACAGACAACGCGCCATCGCATACGCACTTTTGGCCTTTGGCCAGTAGAGCTAAAAAAAACTTACAAATGGGGTTTGGGTTACCATCAATTTCAAATTCAAAGACAAATTTGTATTGGTACACTAGTATTTAGAATGAAAGTCAAGTGTTGGGGTCAAAGGTCATAGATTTTGATGTTTTATGGTACCTTGTATCAGACCTTAAAGTTCAAAACTGTCAGTGGGATTTGGAAAAATACAGAAAATTTAAATCTGAAGTCATTAAGTGTTTCTGACTGGACAAGAATGCAACTTTCTATATACATTTATTTATATAAGACCTTATCTTCATGTTTGTCCTCTCAGTCCTTGAGCTATAAGCTATCAAACTGTATTTTGAATCTCTCAACACGGTAGCAGACCAGATACGAATACCACTTTCTATATACATATGGAAGGCCTTTTTCATATGATTGACCTATAAGTCTTGCCTTGGTCTATATGGACCTCTTGCCTTTGATATAGCATCATGTGTGAAACTTGAAAAAGATCTATGCAATTAGAAACGAATTAAAGACAGGACAAGATTTTGTAAAGACGGATGGATGGATGTACCTCTGAACCCATACAACTTCGTTGTTGAAGGGATGTAGTAAAGACATTGTGAGAAAGAGAACAAGGAGATGTGATTACTTGGCGAAAACAATGTGAATTGAAATCAGAAGGGCGAAGATTGATCAACCAGTCATTCTCGAGATTCACTTTTAGTAGGAAATGATTTCGAGTTGGAAAAGTGAGTTTCGAGTAAAGAAAGTGAGTTTCGAGTTAGAAAAGTGAGTTCGAGTTAGAAAAGGGAGTTTCGAGTAACAAAAGGGAGTTTCGAGTAAGGCTACACGAGTGTCGTTAAAAATATACATCGAGACAAAAAAGACATGTAGTTTAAAATAGTAGTTTAAACATGTAGGCTCAAAATACATCATTGAATAACAACGGTCTTGTTTTATAGTAAGGTATATACAATATCTATTCCATTCCCCCCACCGAGTTAACTATTTTGTTGTCTGTGGTGTGTACCTTTTAAAATTGTAATAATTTCAACTGTCTGTCTCTTCTGTGAGGAAAGGCAGTGTTTTCTGGAAGAGTCATACTTGATCGCTTTATTTCCTTTTTTATTAAATGGGGACATCTTTTTTATTTGCATGTGTTTAAGACAGGCAGGTAAGAAATAAAAATGTATGGTGTTATAAAGAGCTAATTCATTGTTTTTGGTTGACATATAAACACTTTAAGTGGATACAATTATTGTAACGAAGGTAAATTTAAATCGCAAAGATATAGTTAAGTTAGAAATAATATGTAATATCACATCATATTGGCAGCACAATACTTTTGTGCATTAGTATATATATATATCAAAATTACAGTAATTTAACCTTATTACCACTGATTTATTCCTAAAAGCAATTTTACGTAAGCCATATATACTGTGAGTTAAAACATTTTTATTAACATTTTTGTTTGATTTGTTGTAAATTTTCCCATAGAAAACGAGTCGTACAAAACATTTGAATTGTCGGAAATTACATGTATTTCATTAGTCTACCAAACGTCCATTATATGTGCGTCCAAAACATTTTGAAGGACACAAAGTCTGCAAAACTTTGTGTCTACATTAATGCACTCTAAATAAAAGTATGTGTGTTGATGTTTTGTGTTTGTTTTAATTTTTGGGTGGGGGAAAGGTTTGTGGGAGTAGACTTACATATATGTTTACATACACCTCAGTCATTGTTTCAGTGTTTTAACTCGTGACATAAAGTCTTCGCGACGTACTTGACATCACACATGATGTCAGGATTTTACATATACCACCATAGTGTACGATGGTTCTAACTAAGTTCAAAGTTTAATGTAGGATAACCCTATATAAAGATATTTTCTGAACTTTGTTACAGCACTGCGTAAATGGGTTTAGATTGTTTTGTTCTGTTATGTTTGCACAAGCTTGGCAAACTAATAAAATATGTTGGGGTAAACAATCAATGGTATTATTCATGACAAGATACACGTACATTACAGAATAAATCATTTATTTTCACATGTATGTATACATGGCACAGTAAAACAGCTTATTTGCAGTTTAATGGGTGATATCATGCTAAATTTTGACAGATAAATGTACGGTCAATTACATTTACATTTATATTACAAAGTATGCGTACATGTGCTTGTGTAAAGACACAACGAAACGGCATATTAGCATCATATTTATTATACATGTATAATTATATTCTTTTTTTCTATCTAACAAATACAGTATTTCACACTGTAACTTTGCCAGACACTAGCGTAGCTCAAAAGGTGGCGTACATGTATTAAAGCTCTATGAATAAATTGCTGCCCGAGTTTTATCATTCAAAAACATACATTGCCTATCACGCTGTCAAACAAGTTAAATTAAGGAAAAAAAATTACAGAAACTAACTTTAAACAAAAGGCACAAAAAAAATACATTAAATAAATAAGAAAAACATAATTTCCTGTTTTCCTATTTAAAAATCCAAATCCCCTTACTAGATGCAAATGGAATTTAGCCCCTTTATTTGAACAAATTCGAAACCCAATTCATCAAGGTCATTTGAACGAAATATAAATAATTTTGGTTTGTTGACTCTTGAGACGACTTCTGATTATTCACAATTTCATCCAGTTTTGTTTTGCCCCTGCTGGCCCCTATTGTTCTGTGACAGAAAAATCCAGGTTGATAAAAAAAGATTTCGTTCAAGCAAAACAGACTTCAAGTTCTTGTAACTATTTGGTTTTCCTGCTATTTCTCGGCTGAAGATATCGTTGGTGATCATTATGTTTCAACTGGTGTTCAGACGACATTAGCTCATTGAATTACACTGTTACAATCAGAAGCTTGTGTTACTGACCAGCTATGTTTATCTGGAGAACTTTTATCTGTAGGGAACAAGTTACATTATCATTGACAGGGTGTAGTTTGTTATCATTTACTTTTTTTACATTTAACAAATGCATACAATAATTTTTGAAAATGACATATTTTATATCATTAATCACAGGAAATAAAATAAGTAATTTAATAATTTTTTTTTTATCTTTTCATATTTTATTTCTCATTATACACATACATATATGTACATAGCAACACATTGTCCAAAACATAATAGAAGAAGATTAGAGTGAACTATTATATTATACTGGCATGTTAAGATTTACAACTTTTATATTAACAAGTACATTCAGACTATTTTATATATTCTAACAATGAATATTGAAACTGTTCGCAATAATGAAATTTCTTTCCAAATAATAACAAAAAAACACACAAACAAACAACATAATAATTACTTTTTTTGCATTCTACTAATATACTTACTTTCTTTTAATTAAACAATGCCATAATGCGTCATATAAATAATAAATATTTTTATTCATAAAATGAAAAATAAGTTGGCTTAAGTAGAGTATAAATATATATATAAATTCATATTCATTTAGATTAAACTGATTATCCACTTAATTTATTCAATATGTTAATGTATATGTTTCCAATCCCGATCATTTTCATTATCTATTATTCTTTTGACCCATCCCGCTTTTATTGATTTTATTAACATATTTACATTAAATAATGTTATCAAAAACAATTTTTAATTAATATTGACCATTTAATAAGGAAAAAACGGTGAAAATCGTCTGAAAACGAGGGACTATATTAAAACAAAACAAAGCCAAAATAAAAGCTGATACTTCATATTATATGAGTGTACATATTTTTAATAATTTACGCCAGATGTAAAAAATATTCGAAAGGCACGCCGCGAACTACCTTATATTTCCAATAAGTATTTAATGAACCTGATCCGCTGTCGTCTACCCAGCAATAAAGAAATATCGTCTATAATTAATGTATTCACGTTTTTAAAAATATTTATAAATTTTCCTTTGACTTATACATTTATTTTGGTATTAATTAATGTTTTATACTTAAAAAAACGCTCCATTATTCCTCTCTGTACTGACGGAGGTCCGACAATAGTCCGATATCAAAATAAATAAATATATTTATATAACACAAATAAATACTGAAAGTTGCTATAAATCACTTAAATCAAATATGTATCACTGTTCTGTGCCTTGTCTCGTTTTTTTCATTCTTTTCAATAACATGACAACTTAAAAATGCTTTGAATGTCAGCCCAACGTTGGCCCGACGTAGACAAATTGTGCCACTGTTAGAGCTTGTTACCGACATCGACCCAATGGGGTGTTGCTGGCGGGTTATATATTCGCTTTATTTTTCAAAGGTTTGACCATTAGTTTACCAATGCCACACTATGATGACTTATAAACCAAAGTTCTTATATATGGTATATATTGAAAATGCAATATCAAAATTATAAATAAACACAAATTGAACGACAATTTAAAATGTGGCGGATTACCAATTTGCATATTTTTACAAAAAGCCATTTAATTTCTACTAGGATTAATTATTAAATGTCAAAGAAAAATGAACCTATACTTACAGATGGCGTTCCTTACTGTGTAGTTTGTACTATTCAGTTATCTTCCCAACTCTTCTGGTCACGAACACTACCGTTTTTTTTTGTTTTATAAAAGCACGTCCTAATATAGACATAGACTACATCGGCATATACATACAATAATATAATATTTATCTCTATGTGTGTGTGTATTTGTTAAAAATGTCTTAAACATTCAGTTACAAGATTGCTGGTCAAGTGAGCTTCATTCACAAAGACGCAGCTCTTTTGACCATGTGTTTGGCTTCTTCTTGCATAACCAACGTTGTTCTCTATAACTGTATAATTGACAGTTAATATAAATAATAGGAATGCTATTGGTCTATAAAGTTCTCAATCTGACACTAATGGCTATTGCAATGATTATAATAGCGGTTCTCCGCCATGGCAGTTGATTTCACGAATCCCTTCTGACCTATATATTGGCCCATTTGCAGGTGTTATAGTTATTTGCGCAATATCAAACGCATAAATAAACAGGTATATAAACAGTAAACTGTTCAATTGTCAGAAGATTAGATGCAGACACTTGCGGTACTGGGATCAAGTGCTAATCCGGGTAAACATCTACCTTTTATTATTAATAAAAATAGGTAGTAAATGTTAGTACTTTCCTGATAAAATGTAGTTGAACTAACTTACAGATTAACAGATAAGTAATGACAGATGGCACAACCTTCCTGAATTTGACATATACACTCAAACACAACGCTTATGAAGTAAAATTAATTTAATTTAATCCCGAAAGAAAAATAGAATTAACCGTCAATAAAATTATTAAAGAACATCATATTACGTTCATTACATTTAAGATAAAATGACACACTGTCATATAAATGCACAAAATCATATATTATACGAATGTTATAAAAAATTTACAAGGAAGTATTTATTTTACAAGTACGTACTTTAGTAGTTATTATTTAGATCTATTATATCGGAGTCTTAAATTGTACATCTTTAAGTCTAAAACAAGTAGTTTTCTAATTAGACAACTTTATTGATTTTACATAAAATAATGTAAATGTTAATATTTTTAAGATAAATTATATCGTGTTTCTAATGAATTATAGGTCATAATAACATTGGAACTATTACAAACTTTCACTAAACAGAATAATTCCTATTTTCAGGGAATTAGAGAGAATTCTATAGTTCCTTGCTATTTTACAGGAGTTGGAGTCTTCCGAGAGACACATTAGAACCAAATTGATTATTAATCATGAATGTGTTTGTAAGACCGTGCCATCATGACTTGGCTGAAAAGGCTGTTTTATCTAATTGAACTTGGTTACCAAATCACATAAAACATCTAATATCATAAATAAAATGGCATTACATGTATTTGTAACCGTTTTGTGGAGAGGCATCTTTTTTTTTTTAAATTCACAACCCACATTATTACTTTAGTTGGATATCTGATGTATTTATTTTTTCTTATCTTTTAGCAGCTAAAATGTGTCAGCATCATAACATGGTATTTTATATTATATATTTATATCTTATTTTTTTACCTTACTTTTGAAAAAATACTGTTTTGGTTGTCAGAAATGAAAGAAACATAAACAAATGTTACAAACATTACAAAAAAATTATATTGTGTTGTGAGGAAGCTAATCAGCTTGCTTACCTTAGGGCGGTGATTCTGACCAGATAACCGCTCGCGCCTAAAACTTGGGATTTGTCTTCCGTCACAAATAAATGGAAAAGTTGCCATAAAACCGAACGATATATATAAGATAATTTGACTGAAGAGAATTTGTTGTTTTATGAAGCAATAAAAATAATGTTGTTTTTATTTTTATATAAGATGAAAATAGAAAAACAACACTATTTATAATACACTGATAACACATGTATAGTGGTAATTATTGATCATTGTGCAGAGGAAGATAAACAGAATAATTTACTTAAAAATATACTTCTCTTGGAATACAGTGTAGGCATTAGTATGACCCAAGCCAGGAAAAGTCATCCAGTCAGGCTGAAACAATCCAGGGGTCCAGTAGGGCACCAGAAATATTGGAGCTAACATGGCTTCCTTTGTGGGAATATTAATTTTTATTTTCTGTCACTGCTACATTGGATTAAAATTGGAAACGGAGAAAATGGAAAATATCGTAAAAGATGGAGAGTTAAGAAAGGTGAGACGGGAAGTAACGGACAATGAAATTAGTGGTCTAAATGGTAGCGATCCTCTTACAAAAACTGTTACAGTGTCTCCAAACACTCTGGAATAGTCTGCTGCAGGAACTGCAGACAAGACACAAGAGGTCAGTATGGTACAAATGACCACAGTGAGCAATAACAATACTGTAATAACTGACCATACTGCTGTCAATGAATCTGATATTAAAGATGAAAATGAAATTGAAATCAACTCAACCCAACCTTCAGTAAATAATACAGGTATAGTTTCTTCCAACACATCAGAACCTACAGAAAAAGAAAATGGTGCTGCAAACAATATTTCTTCATCTCTTGTATCCACAAATGCAATAAAAGTGCCAACTACAATTTCAACAAGTCCAAAAGTTAGTGATGGATTACCTAATAGTGCTCAGGTCTCTTCTGTTTTCTCTATTTCAGTTACGGAAACTGCACATACAATGTTTTCAAGTAGTGTAACTAATGAGAACTCTGTATTTATATCACCGACACCTGTTATGGTTATAAATGCCACCAGTGAGGGTATAACATCCAGTACAAGTACTACACAGTCTAGTCAGATAGAAAGTGCTAAATCATCCAAGCAATCAGTTATTTCTGTACCTTCATCATCAAATGAAAGTATTCTACAATCGTTTGCTTTGAAATTTACCACTTCAAACAATTTTGATAAAACGGTAACACCATCAGTTTTATTATCTTCTGATGGATTTCCAAATTTAGTGAGTAGCAAGTTAGATTTAATTGCATCTACTCCTGTGATAGACAAACATCCATCTAGCATATATACAGAATCCACAACAGCATCATATTCTAGTTTAAGTTCAACAATGAAAGTTTCTGTGATATCGATATCAGTAACAAAAGTCATCAGAAGTATCACTTCACCATCATTATTCCCCTTGCCAGTCCCCACGTCAAGTGCAATAACCACTTCAACATCACCGCTTTCAACAATCTCAGAAACACAGTATTCCACAACACCTACAGAACCAATAACAAACACAGAAACAGTACAAAATAATTCATCTATTAACATTCCAACTTCAGAGACAATACTTCCAACGCCATCTGTAACAAGTACTGACTCTAAACTGCCTGAATCAGTCTCCAGCACACAGCCAGAAATAATAACTACACCAGAACCACAACATACCACTACTGCAACTTTTGCAGTTTTAGCTGCTTCTACAGCTACTATAGCAACTACTGCTGCAACTTATACAACTGTAGCTGCTTCTACAACTACTACAACAACTACTACTACAACCTCTGCTATTAGTACTAATGTTACAACTACAAACAATCACACCCAGGAGCCAGAAACAAATAACTTTACACCAGGACCTTATCCTAGTAATCATACATTTCAACCAGAAACAACAGAACCAAATCATACCTCTTCCACATATAGCCCCACCCAAAACACTGAAGGTAACAAAACAATACCTGAAGATGAAATAAATACAACAACAAAAGAACTGGTAACAGTTACTTCTCAAATAACAGTAACAAACAAACCAACGCCAGAACCTAAGACAAGCATACCAACAACAAAAGTCACCACATCAAAAATAACAACAGAGGCCAAAACAAATATAGCAACACCAGAACCAACAACAAGTATACCAACCACAAAATCCATTACAACCAAAATAACAACAGAGGCCAAAACAAATATACCAACACCAGAACCTAAAACAAGTATACCAACCACAAAATCCACAACCCAAATAATAACAGAGGCCAAAACAAGTATACCAACACCAGAACCTAATACAAGAGTATTTATCACAACAGCCACAACCACTAAAATAACAACAAAACCAAACATACCAACACCAGAACCCAAAACAAGCATACCAACACTAGAACCCAAAACAAACACCCCTACTTCAGAAACAGATACTAGTTATACCCAAGAACCTGAACCAGAACCAACAGGTGAGGCAGAGGAGCCCCAATCAGAGTTTGATGTGTTTGCAGAGCCTGGACCAGACTGGGAACTTGCTAAACCTATTTGGAAAGAAGCATGGGAGTTCCATGTGTATTTCTTTGGAGTGGCTTTTGCTCTATTGGGACTGTACTGTTTTATAAGTGTGATTCGACTTTGGAAAATGGACCATTTATTAAGAAGGCATTATTTCGTAACGTTGAACATCTTGGTTGTAATTATTTGCATACTCCGTGCATCATATCTTTTAATTGATGCCTACAATTCATTAGGAACATTCCCGATAATTGTGGACTACTTTATGTACAGTACTGTATTTCCGTGCTTAACGGCTATTTTTAGTATTTTATTTTATGCGTTACTTCTTGCCACAAGGGTAAGGGTACTTTCTAGAAAATTCAGAAACTCTGGGTGCTAATAGTGATAATAACAATGCATTTTTTGTTATCTTTTATAACTGATATTGTTGTTGGATTATATTCAACTGCAGGTGTTTTATTGTTTATATGTCAGTCCGTGTTTATACTTTGGGGACTTATCATGTTTGTAGGATATTTGATTATATTCCGGCGGTTGTATAGTGGTGCCAAAAATAGACAGCAAGCATTGTATCGTAATAATCATGATCGTAAAAATGCCATCGCTCATGCTTTTCATGAGCAACTTCCAAAACAGAGATATACTATAAGACTGGCTGTGAAGATGATAAACTTTATAGTCATGAGGACTCCAGCTCTTTCAGTATGGACCATTATGTTGTAAGTGAAACTGACCAGTTGGGTTGGTTGAAAAAGTTAAAACATATATGCCCCCTATCCGCCGCATACAGCAGAGAAGTATACAGATCCGGACGCAACATTGCTGGTCCGGAAAGTGAAGCAGCAGAAACCCTCCATGCTGGTTGTGGAGGATGGGTTTGTGAGGATTAGAGGAGATGATGAAATAGTTCCGCAGCAATATGATATGGACACTAACTCACAGTCATCTCATTCTAGCGAGGTGAATCGCGTTAACATGAATTACGTGAACCCTGGTGTAAATGTAAATGTTGCTGACCGGTTTGGTAGTCCTGGTAGCGTGAATGATGATATAAACTCTAGTGGTTTTCACGATATTATTGCTAATGTATGTCATCCTCAGGAAGAGTCTAGATTATCTGGTAACCACGGGAACACTGTTGATTATTTAAATGAGCTTGATACTACTGGTGAAACTGATGTAGATATAGCAATAACGGAGAGCGAACACAGTGACAAGCTTGCATCTCCTGTAAGAACAACAAGCAGTACATCAGATAATAGTGCTAATATATTCAGACCTCTCTCCATGATTGACCTCGCCGCCAGCATGGAATCTGAACTTGAGCGTGCTTTTCAGTCTAGCTTTGTAGAAAATTCAGATTTAATATAGCATAACAGTCTGCCAGTATCTCTTGAACGTTTAAGCTCATATTCCAGCGAGTATGTATATAATGAGAGGTTGTATGAAAAATATGGAGTAGAAGATCATGCGCCGCCTGAGTGCCGGGGGTCTCTTGGTTATTCATCTGATAGTGAGGATAATGCATCAAAATTCTCTGAGACGAGACTGCTTAAGTCACCCGTAAGAAGATGTAAAAGTGAAGACACAAAGTTGGTCCCTAAGATTAAACGGTTTGAAAAGAACAAGTATTTTTCTTTATCGGACATGGAGCATGCCGTTAAGCCGGATGAGTCAAGTACGAGTGATGTATCTACTAAAGTACTAGGGTCAGGCGACTGAGTGAAAAATAAAATTGTGTTTGCTTGAAATAATTTTAAGAGATTATTCAGTAAAGAAGTAATGAAATGTAAAAATGTATCTGATAAAACTTTTCATATGATTTTGATACATTCATCTGGCGAAATGATGTAGCAGATTTATTGTAGCTCTGACTGAGATTGGTAACTTATTTTTCATGCATTTTTTCATTTTGTAATCTAAATCATACCTTCAAAGCAGGTTTCTGTCATTGATATTAAATGTTTAATTTGATATGTATATAAATACTCAAATGTTCGCCTCTCTAAAACAGCACGCAGTACTGGTTCTACCCAGAATGCTGACTCAAGAAAGATTCCTATAAGTTTTGAGGTTACCTCAGGGAGTATATCAGGGGAAAATCGCTATAAATAAAAGATAAAATATTTATTAAAATGGATAAAAAGCATCTTGTTATCATTAATAAATAAAATCCGAATGGTTTGGTATGTCAAATCCACAAAAACATGACAAAATCAATATTTAAATTGGAGTGGTAAACGTGAAATGAAATCCCGATTCTAAAAATAGACACCACTTAACACTGCTTAACGTCATTCGGACTCTTTCTCTCATAAACTTCTATATTTTATTAAAAAATCCATTATATTTCTACTGCAAAACATATGTGCCCATTTAGATTTTGTGTTGCGCCCCTCTAAACTGAAATTCTGGATCTGCCCCTTTGCATAGCGGATCAAATGATGATATATTTTATATTGGAATTATTTTCATTTTGTCAAATTTGTTAAATACCTACTTGAAAACCCTAATAGTTAGAGGTATTCCTTCCCATACACCCCAACCCCACCACACAAATGGAAAAATTGCCAGGGCTGTGTTCAGCACCGTTTAACAGCAAACATGTTTAATGCCTGGTTCCCTAAAATCATCGCGTACTGCACGCTAATATGAAGTTGAGCCAGTGTCCAGGAAAATATGTTAGCTAACGTTATCAAATGTTTAACCGAACTGAATGCAGCCCAGTGGAGCTGTAGAATTAGGGGAGATAATTCAAAAAATACATTCATGTGTGGATTGATAAAGATAATTCAACTCATCCAACCTTAAATGTTGCTATAAAAATTGAGTTTGTCATATTTTAAAATAACAACACAGTGTCAATGTTATAAACATATATTTTTGCTTTAGTAAAATAAAATAAATACTGTATGTTGTTGCCAAACATGGGCGAAAGGGTTTTATTGTACAATGAAACATTAAAAGATAATGATTCTCTTTCATAAAAGGTAATAATTTAAGATTGTAAAACCACATGTTTACACCTAAATCTCAGTTTGACTTCTCCAACATTTTCATCTCTCTAGTGATGTGACTGAGAGAAAAAATCAACCTTGTTAGTTTATGAGGTGTGGCTTGATATCAACACTCCATTATTCATTTCCATTATCATTGAAACTTCAGATTTTGTTTACAGTTCCCAAAAAAGTTGTTGTTTTTTGAGTATATTTAGATTAATTGACTGAGGAAGAAATTGATTGGCAACAATGATGTCATGCAATCATATCTGACTATGTTATGTTCTTTTTTTAATTATACCAGTATACCTGTATCTGTTCGATATCAATTCATAATGAGTATATGACAAGCTGTGTGTGTAAACATGTATTATTGATTTTTTATGTATTTTGAAAGATTATTTGATTTGTTCAATGATTACCAATAGACAAATAAATGTAAAAAAACTTGTATGTTGGATATTTTTTATTCTGTTTTCCAAAAACTAAGTTACCTTGGTTACATGTGCTATATATACTGAGTTCCAAAAGTTTTGTCGGTATTTTCATGCAAGTTTAACTACATGTATAATACAAAAAAGTATTTCGATATTTTTTTTTAATTCAACGTTATTTGTCAAAGAACTAAGAGCAACATCAACAGAATTTGGATTTATTTGATGGTCTGGTAGAAAGTTATTGCCCCTTTGTGTAAAACAGCATTTTGTCAAATAAAAGCACTGTGTGTCTAGTTAAACAACTGAAACTGTGTAAATGATGAGATAAATCACCACAAAATGTAAAACTTGTAAAAAAAAATGCATAATATGGCATTACTGTACATGCATTCCCTCTTGAAAGTTATGAAGTCATTAAATTACCTCCCTTTACATTGAAAATAGAACGATTTAGAATGGCAGATATCACCAGAATAAAAGGTATATTTGATTTATTTACAGTTTCTGTTTGTTACAATCCCAAATTCAATTTCAGACTGCAGCTTCAAAAGATCAATTCCATATCCAGGCACACATCCGACTTTAAATGTACCCTATGGGATTTCCCATGTATTTTATCTGACAAAACTTTTGGTATTCAGTATATGTCTGTCTGTACATCTGTTTGTACACCCTTACAAGTAATATGAGTAGTCTTATTACTGAGGATTGAAGGTATTTGGGCTCTTGATTCACTGATAAGCATAAAAGTTCAGTGTCACAGTATCTTGCCCAAATAAGGAACTTTGGGAGTGTCTTTGAAAAACCTCACATTATCTTATTTGTCAAAGCTCTGTTCGATGTTATTTGTCAAATCTCTGTGATGTTATCTTATTTGTCAAAGCTCTGAAACTGAAACTTCTTCATTTGATTAAACGTCTGTTTTTGTACAAGTTCATATTCAATAGTGTTGTACATTAAGGTATAAAATATAAAAACATAAGTATAAATCTGAATAATTACAACGTATAAAAAATGTCCAAATTACATAAAATCATTGCATAAATTTCAAATAAAGATTAAAATAAACCAGACTTAAAACAATGCATAGATATCTCGGAAATAAAATGTTTTCAGATTCTTTTTAAAACTTTCTACAGATTCAGACATCTTTAGGACTCACACCACTATTATCTCCCTTGAGTACTACGGACCTACAGATGAAGGAGGTAGAAATAAAACTCTAGTTCTCTTTTTCTTCTTTTTTCAGAGCTTTGTACTGCAATATTTTGTTGTTTTTTTTGCTAGCATGAGTTAAATGGTCAGTATTTTAGAAATCACCAATGAAAATTTGATGCTGATACCAGCTTTCTGGACAGTTCTGTGTCATTTCAGAATTGTTGGTTCGAACCGCATCTAGGGCGAATAGTTGACATATTATTACTCTGGAAGGTCTCACAAAAGCATTGAATTTAAAAAAAAAAACCTGGTTAAGGTATATATTTTTTTCTTTATAATTGCATATCTTGAACCAGTGAAGAATTTGAGCCCAGACTCATGCTGCAGAATTTCATTTTTCACTCTGTTTTGGACATAAATGTTACAATGGAGCCCTATGGGAAATGTAATAGTTGTGTGAGACGTTAATGCTCAACAGTAGATTGTTCCACAGGCTAGGACCTACTGTACCAAAACTTCTGTCACTAAAATACTTTCTTTTGTTAAATAGAATAACATAGCACCTACCTCTGTGATGTATTTTATTTGTCAAAGCTCTGTGATGTTATCTTATTTGCCAAAGCTCTGTGATGTTATCTTATTTGTCAAAGCTCTGTTGTATCTTATTTGTCAAAGCTCCGTGATGTTATCGTATTTGTCAAAGCTCTGTGATGTTATCTAATTTGTCAAAGTTCTGTGGTGTTATCTGATTTGTCAAAGCTCTGTGATGTATCTTATTTGTCAAAGCTCTGTGGTGTTATCTTATTTGTCAAAACTCTCTGATGTTATCCTATTTGTCAAAGCTATGTGATGTTATCTTACTTGGCAAAGCTCTTTGATGTTATCTTATTTGTCAAAACTCTGTGATGTTTTCTTATTTGTCAAAGCTCTACAGTGTTAACTTACTTATCAAAGCTCTGTGGTGTTATCTTATTTGTCAAAGCTCTGTGGTGTTATCTTACTTGGCAAAGCTCTGTGATGTTATCTTATTTGTCAAAGCTCTGTGATTTTTTCTTATTTGTCAAAGCTCTACAGTGTTATCTTACTTGGCAAAGATCTGTGGTGTAATCTTATTTGTCAAAGCTCTGTGATATTATCTTATTTCTCAAAGCTCTGTGGTGTTATCTTATTTGTCAAAGCTCTGTGGTGTTATCTTACTTGGCAAAGCTCTGTGATGTTATCTTATTTGTCAAAGCTCTGTTATGTCTTATTTGTCAAAGCTCTGTGATGTATCTTATTTTTCAAAGCTCTGTGGTGTATCTTATTTGTCAAAACTCTGTGATGTATCTTATTTTTCAAAGCTCTGTTATATCTTATTTGTCAAAGCTCTGTGATGTATCTTATGTTTCAAAGCTCTGTGATGTATCTTATTTGTCAAAGCTCTATGATGTATCTTATTTGTCAAAGATATGTGCTGTTATCTTATTAGTCAAAGCTCTGTGATGTATCTTAGTTGTCAAAACTCTATTATGTTATCTTATTTGTCAAATCTTTGTATTTGTCAAATTTATGTGCTGTTATCTTATTTGTCAAAGCTCTGTGATGTTATCTTATTTGTCAAAGCTCTGTGATGTACCTGATTTGTCAAAACTCTGTGCTGTTATCTTATTTGTCAAAGCTCTGTGATGCTTTCTTATTTGTCAAAGCTTTGTAATGTTATTTTATTTTAAAAAGGTCTGTGATGTTATCTTACTGTCAAAGCTCTGTTGTATCTTATTTGTCAAAGCTCTGTGATGTATCTTATTTGTCAAAGATTTGTGTTGTTATTATATTTGTCAAAGCTCTGTTATATTATAATATTTGTCAAAGCTTTGTAATGTTATTTTATTTTAAAAAGCTCTGTGATGTTATCTTATTTGTCAAAGCTCTGTGGTGTTACCTTATTTGTCAAAGCTTTGTTGTATCGTAGTTGTCAAAGCTCTGTGATGTTATCTTATTTATCAAAGCTTGGTTGTATCTTATTTGGCAAAGTTATGTGGTATTATCTTATTTGTCAAAGCTCTGTGGTGTTATCTTATTTGTCAAAGCTCTATGGTGTTATCTTACTTGGCAAAGCTCTGTTGTGTTATTTTCACAGGTTGGACTATGGGGTGTAACTTCTTTATCAGACATTGTATGTGTAGTTCACTGTGTTGGTCATACTATAGAATATTGATACTTGCAGAAATTCAGAGTTTCAGCAAATTCTATCAAATTCTCAATTTTTTACTTCTTGCAACATGTATGAGTTATAGTGATCCTATTCTTGTCATCACTATTTAGCACAAGAAAATATTAACACAGGTGGTCCATTGATATTCAAGAAAATCTTAACACAAATGGTCAATAATATCAAGAAAATCTTTACCCAGGTGGACATTTAAATCAAGAAAATCGGGTGGTCAGTTAAATCAATTATACCAATAATATCTAAACACAGATAGTTAATTATACCAAGAAAATCTTAACCAAAGTGGTCATTTAAATCAAGAAAATCGGGTGGTCAGTTAAATCAATTATACCAATAATATCTAAACACAGATAGTCAATTATACCAAGAAAATCTTAACCCAAGTGGTCATTTAAGTCAAGAAAATCGAGTGGTCAGTTAAATCAAGAAAATTTTAACACAGGTGGTCATTTATAACAAGAAAAATCTTAATACAGGTGGTCATTTATACCAAGAAAATCTTAAAACAGGTGGTCCAGTATACCAAGAAAATCGTAACACAGGAGATCTTAACACACACATTTATTAAAATCAACAAGATAAATCTTAACACAGGTGGCTACTTAATCTTAGCATGTACGATGATTTAAAGGATACGAAGACATTTGCATAAAATTTCACTGTTTGGTTAAAAGAAGTATATACCAGGATTTTTCAACATTTTTTAAATTGGCTCAACATTTTTTTTTTCTGTAAGAGTATAATTATTATCCAAACATGCCAAAATAATACATTGAATAGTGATTTCCTAATGTGACCTATCAAATGAGTCGTGTGATTTAATTTTGATTTTGGTTTGACCCATCATACTGGTTAACATATTGTAGAATTTGTTTAATCTTAGAAAGAGTTCAAAGGATGGTTGATGTGAAAGTCATCTAGCAGTATTTAAGTGCTGTCTATTTTTAGAATAGGGATTTTGTTTTAAGTTTACCACTTTGATTAAAATTTCGGTTTTGGTACGTTTTTGTGAATAAGATTTACCAGACCATTCATATTTTATTTATTTATGATTTAATAATAAATTTGTTTTTTTAAGACATTTATAGTGTTTTTTCCTGATATAATATGTTTAAAATTAATATAACTCAAAACAAAGGAGTTCATTTAAATATTAATGGTAACATATGTGATAATTTAAATCAAGGTGGTCGTTTATCCGTATATTAATAATTTTAAAGAAGAGAGGGAGAGACAAAAATATTATATTAAGATTTTGTGATTTGCTAAGAAATCGTTTCAAAAAAGATAAAGGTAACTAACTGAATGTATTTATACTATAATTACAATAACCCATGTAATAAAGATGAAGTTGAAACCGTCTAAAATACAATTACACTTCAGTAAACATAAAAAAGCACGAACGAAAAATCCCATTTTCCAAAAGCAAATGTCTTGATTCTAAATCAAATCTCTGCATAATAATGACAGTTCATTAATCTGAGGACAACCGATTGCGGGTCACGTTCAGACGACTTTTCCTCCAGCCAATCAGAAACTTGCTTTCACGTTTTTGAAAGTGAAAGTAAAAGTCTATATTTACCAAAAAAATCTATATTTAGAATTTTCGCATAGTGATTTACATCCTTGTTCTAGTTCTTATGACGACCGCATCATGGCTACGCGGAAATAAAATAACGTTCCGTAAATTGTAAAAGATCTGGTTTTAGAGCAGCGGACGAAGTGGTCTTTACTCTGGTTTTAAATGTTTTATTTTAAATTTGCTCAAAGCATCATTTAAAACTTCGTCAATTGACGCCATTTTGAAGGTTAAGTCAAACGGTTGTTGAAACGAGTCCTCTGATTGGTGGATCTAAAAATAGCGATATTGGAAATCCGATAAAACAAGAAGATGAATTCGAATGGATCGTCATCAGATCTTACATTTATGGAAGATCGTGTGCTTTAGTCAGATTGCAGGAAGAGGAAAACGTTCTTGATTTGTATTCTTTCAAACTTGTGTGGAGCGCGTGGTCCAGTGGTAGAGCACCGAGCCCACGATTGAAGGGTTGTGGTTCGATCCTCACAATCGAAGTAAAACAAATAAGTTTAAACTACTTTCAAATTATGTGATGTGAAACCACAGGTCCGGTATTTCATTCCCTGTGGGGTTTCGTCTGGCAGTTTCAAGCCACTCCCACAGTGTCTTATTTGGGCAAGGTAACAATATTGATTATTTCATACTATTTTACAGGTGTCCACTTGTACGTATTGAAATTTGATCATCATACAAATATATAATCCGAGACTTCTCTGACTCTAATAGCCTTTTTTTTCTTTTTTTTTTTTTTTTTTTTTTTTGCGGCTTAGGGTCAGAGGAACTCCTGTAGTAAAACACGGGGATTACTGAAAACCACACAGTCAAGCACTTTCAACGGTGTATTTGACGTTTGGTCTCATGTTTTAGGTAATTAAGCCTGACATATCGATGAATTGATATTTAATTTACCAAGCTGCAATGTTAAAACTGAATCTTTATCTGCTGTAGTCTCGTTAAAAGATATTTATGTTATGTAGTACCGAAATCCTTACGAAATCTGCCATTTTGATGTTTTGCATGTTGCCGTGATACTCATGCGAGAAAAAGTGACGTCATACAGGCGGTGAAGGCATTAAAATTCCGCTCGTTAAATATATCGACTATCAACAACATTTTCAAAATGGCGGGAGTTAACGAGTGTAATGGAATTTTATAATAGCCTTTTTTTCTTTTCTTTTTTGCTAAGGTCCGAAAAAGACATGTTCGGAAAAAGACGCGGTCGAAAAAATTATGGGCGGAATCACATGGACACGATTTCAGAGGTCGCAAATTTATATCGCACCGGATTTCGATCACGTGACTGTTGTCAGGCGTGACCTAAATACACTTTTGCATGAAGGAATTTTTATTTTTTTTAACATACTCTGAGAAGGATTGACCGTTACAACGTAACAAAGGTTTACAAAACAAATATTTCGGTTCAGATAGGTAAATAAATATATTGTCAATATATTGATATGCTTGAAATGTTAATCCAATGAATATTCACATATATATATTGATTTAAAGTTCCTCTCCCACACGGGTGAGGAAATCCCCGTGTTTTTACTATACGAGTTCCTCTGACCCTACACAGCAAAATGAAATGTCAAAAATCGTAAAAAAGGCTGTGTAAGGGTCAGAGATGGTCGGACTATCAAATATATGTAAATGGTGAAAATAAGTAAAAATTATTGAATTATAAAAAAGAAAATATTCTATGTATAAACATACATTTTACACATAAGCCATTACAATTCATTAAAAAGGCACAAAAAAATCACTTAACTAACAAAATTTGTAAACATTATTAATGTATAATTGGTATTTATATTAGATATGCAATTCAGATGTAATATCAATAACATTTTTTGAAGTTATACACTATACTTTCAACAATAGGTGATATAAACAAACAATGTTTGATAACTATGTTAAGATAGTTTGCTCAATCTGGATACATGCACAAACATCAAATAAACGGAATAAACATTGTATTTTGTGTTCTTTAAATTATAATATATGTGTTAGTTTAATACCATAATAATCCAATAAGAATTGTTACTATCCTTTGAATACTATCATAGTTATTTTATTAATCCTCATTTTAGGTGGTAAAGCTTATAATAAATGTATTAGCCTATATGTGGTACGAAACCTCAATTTGGTATGAAATTTTAGTGGTATGAAACCTCTGTAATTCCTGTGAAAAGCATGCAATCCTTTCGAATGAATGTGAGTAGAATCAACGTTCTTCCGCACGTAACTGGCAAACTTTCTCACATGGAGTTGGAATGGATTTAAAGCAGTCAGTCCTGTGTACATGGATAGTCATACCCAGTGCATGTAAAAGATCTCACTGAACTTCTATGTCACCAGTAATCAGTGATGCCAATGCCCTTAAACCTCCCTCAGAAAAGAGGCTTCTTATAATAATAAAAAATTGATTGCTGGAAGTAATGGAAGAAAAGAAATGCAAATGCTGAATGAGGCAAATTGTGGCATAATTATTTCATTATGATGAATCAGAGGCCCTGAAAACAGTGATTTTTTTTACTACAAAAGTTATGGTATGTCTGGTTCCTGACCTGTAACTGATACATTGGTAAGTCAGGAAACCTTACTAAGATGTTGTCAGTGGTCAAGCTAGGTAGGAAATGTAGGAAATTTAACTTATATCTCATTCTTACACACATTCATATAAAACAATTGAACCTGCTAGCACAAGTGAGTTTAAAACCCCAGCACAAACTGACTCAAAGCTAATAATGTTAAAAAAATGTTTGTCCAATACATTAACCACATTTTGCTATGACTACTTTTCCAGCTGTTTAATTTTGGTTTTACAGGACTGTAAAAGTAACAAGGATCACGGACAAAAATGAGCTGCTTTGCTGGACGGATGAATGAGTATGTGCGGATTTCGCTCGACAGATTTAGTGGCAAAAATCTTCAGTCGACTGTCTACTTCTTGTCTCATCTACATGAAGGTATTTATTATCAAACGTGGTTGTTTTGCTCCAGAGGTAAATGTGTCGGTCTATAAGTGTTTTTTTTCAAAACAATATATAATAATCACAGAGGAACAGTAAAGTAAAATATAGTACAAAATAACGTACTGTGATAATTATTTTTTTTTTTTGAATGGGGTTTAACGCCATTTTCAAAACATTTCAGGTTAAATATGGCATATCCAGTTTTACTGGTGGAGGAAGACCTCAGACTGAGTTGGACTGAGTAGAACCACCGTCCTTCCACAAGTAACTGGAAACTTTCTCACATAAAATTTTTGGAGCGAGCGGGACTCAAACCTACAACCTTAGCGGTGAGAGGTAAGTGATATTGAGATGGCGCCTTAGACCACTCGGCCACGGAGGACCCACTACTGTAATTATGACATCATATTTACAATTGTGTTGTTTTGAGCAGAAAGAAGTTTTTTACAGTGTTTGACCCCATATGTACTCATTTCACTTTTGTATACCTGTTAAAGAAGTCATAAAACATTATTTTCTAGATCACACAGTAGGACTGGGAGGGAAACTTTTGTTCCAAAGACTAAAATCCAAGTAAGTTTATTTGTAAATTTGGCATATAAAGGCACAGACTTGTGTTATTTTATTAAGTTGTATAAAACACAAGAAAATATCAATATCTATTATTTGTGATAGATACGTTAGAAAAAGATTGTGAGTTATCTTGTGCCAAAAGTACACGTCTCTAGTAATTTATCATTAAAATATGAATGTTTATTTTGCAGCAAGGGTATTTTCCTGTATTGCTCTGAGGTGACAGAATTACTGCTGCAGGCCAGCGTCAAATACAAACATCTAACCCCATATATAGTAAGATATGTTTTCTTGTAATGTAATAGCGCTCAAACATTCGGTTCCAACAAAAAAAGGCCATATATTTATTTATCTTTGTACATGCCAAGAGAGCATTCTAATACCCGTGGTTGACAAAATTGGCCAAGTATATATGATTTAAATCGAAATTTTCTAATAATTTCTGTCTGCAGCAAAACAGTTAATTTCATATCAGAATTACTGTTCAGTAAATATAAATTAAAAAAAACGACAAATTGTAAAATATGATACCTACCCATGATGGAAATGATGGGTAGATAAAGGCTAAACAAACAATATTTTAATTTATACCTTAATGGTCTTTACCTTTCACTTTAGAACATGTCGGATTTAATTTCTTGTTTTAGAAGAGCATAAACATCAACACACCAACAATCCTAGAAATTCCAGATCCACTTTATGACGAGGTATGTAGTAGCGATTGATCATGTTCATTAAATTTGTTCTATGAATACAAGTGAACACATACTTATTTTTGATATTGAAATTCTGTGGAATTTGTTATCAAAACCATGGAAATTCTTGTAAAGCTTGGCGTGTTCGGACATTTCGTGTGTTTTTTTTTCAGTAATCCTTGGGAATTATTATACAAACTTCGGAAAATGCATATTCAGATATAAACTGAGTGTTACAAATTTATAATATATATAATGATATAAATTAATTATGTTTATAATGCACATTCAATTATGTAAAGTATTTGTTGATATACATTGAAATAACATATTGCATTACAAATATTAAACTGAAGTTTGGCTGAAAAACGCACCACTTCAGGAATGAAAGTATGAACTAGATAGGATCTTCTGGCCGAGTGGTCTAAGGTGCCGTCTCAAGATCACTTACATCTCACCGCTTAAGATGTAGGTTTGAGTCCTGCTCTGTTAAAAAATTTTATGTGAGAAAGTTTCACGTTACTTGCGGAAGGATGGTGGTTCTACTAAGTCTGAGGTCTTCCTCCACCAGTAAAACTGAATATGCCATATACAACCTGAAATGTGTTGAAAATGGCGTTAAACCCCATTAAAAAGATGAACTAGATACTTATTCTCCTGTGTTTATAAAGTGGTTGTTTATTTTAGAAAGAAAAAGTGACTGTTACATTCCTTCCTGCATTCCACTGCCCTGGAAGTGTCATGTAAGTTGTTTTTGATATTCCACTGCCCTTGAAGTGTCGTATAAGTTGTTTTTGATATTCCACTGCCCTGGAAGTGTCGTGTAAGTTGTTTTTGATATTCCACTGCCCTGGAAGTGTCTTGTCAGTTGTTTTTGATTTTCCGCTGCCCTGGAAGTGTCATGTAAGTTGTTTTTGATATTCCACTGCCCTGGAAGTGTCATGTAAGTTGTTTTTGATATTCCGCTGCACTAGAAGTGTCGTGTAAGTTGTTTTTGATATTCCACTGCCCTGGAAGTGTTATGTAAGTTGTTTTTGATATTCCACTGCCCTGGAAGTTTCATGTAAATTATTTTTAATATTCCACTGTCCTGGAAGTGTTATGTAAGTTGTTTTTGATATTCCACTGCTCTAGAAGTTTCATGTAAATTATTTTAAATAATTCTGCTGCCCTGGAAGTGTCATGTAAGTTATTTTTAATACCCCACAAGTCATACATTTTGAGTGTTTCGGTTGTATTAATTGTAAGTTTGTGTTTGCAGTGGTTTATTTTTTAAGAGAATAGCAAGTGGATTTTGTACATGTTGGTACACCTTAAAGTGACCCTTTTTGACTGTGAATGAAAAAAGGTAGAAAATACAGGATGAGATTAGTATAGAACAATAAAATTCAGTACTTTTTTAAGTACAAGAAAAAATGGATGACTAGACAAATATGATTTTTTCTGGCTTCATAGTTTACAATCAGTAAACAGATAATAAAAACTGACAGATATAAACACAGTATACGCATTTCTACAGTCATTCACGTTTAAAATTCAAGTATTGTTTGTAAACAGACAAGTTACCATTATTTCGGTATAGAGAAGGCAAAAGATTGATCCTGTTAAATGTCGTCTTTGTCTATCAGGTGTGTGTTTGAGGGTCATGAAGGGACTGTGATATATACGGGCGACTTTAGATGGGAACATTTCCATATAGAACAGATGCACCATCTTAGGTCAGCAGAAAGGTAATTATATGTACCAAGTTTCATCATAATATTTTGTATTTCTGTCTTTTTTCCCCTTACGATTGAGTGCCTTGTGTATTTGTAATCATGATATAAGCTATTTATACATGACTAACTACAGAGGAAACTATTAATTAAAGCTATTTTTAAAATATTTGTCATGACTACATATCATGAAGTCTGAATACAGCATGTAACATTACATATTATTACGGTTATTTGGATTTCTTGTTTTTCTCGCATGATAATCTTGAAATATTTGGTTTTATATGTCAGTGAAAAACATTTTTAAAGACCTTTTACCATAATAATATAGAATTTATAAAAAATCATGTAATATAATGCATTCTTAGAATTTATGTCATTTGCATTTTAAATATTAAAATTGATTTAAACATAGCTTATTCTGTTGCAGTATAGCAACAGAATTAAGCAATGATGTTTATTTTGTTGATTAAATAAAGATAGAAACTACCATTTCCTGTTCATCATTTACATTACATTTTCTTTTTTTCAGGTTCATTTGTCATAATTCAAAATTTGTGTCAATATTAACCATTAAATACAGTCAAAACTGTCTTAAATAGCCAGTCAACGAAAGGAGCAAAAATGGCCTTTTACAACAGGTTGCTGCTTAATACAGGTTAATTTGCTCTGAAAGCATTGAAATTGAAAATAGCATATGTGGCTGCTGAAGACATGTGGCTGCTTAATAGAGTTTTAGTTATAAATAACTGTTTATTTTACAGTTGCAGCGTCAAGCCTGTAAAGAGTTTATATGTGGACACAACATTTTGTACGCCTAACAATCTGTACTTTCCCATCAGACAACAGTGCATTGATGCCGTATACTGTCTCATACGTGAGTGGATATCACAGAGTGCACAGCATGTTGTCTATATTTCCCTACGTGCACAATATGGATACGAGCCTCTGCTCAATGCTGTGGCATCCAGGTTGAACCAAAATGCAAGTGTTCAGCCTTTTTTACACAAGCAACTTGCAAATAAAACTAGAAATTTCATGTAGCCTAATGGGACACTCATCTTTCAAAAGTTTCTGTCCCGCTTCAAAAATTGGTGTTCTCAGTACATGTACTATGGCAGGTTTCTCCACAGGCCATTTAAGCACAGGGGCACCTCAGCGCTTGACTATCAGAAATGGTATTCCCCTAGCGCTTGAATTCTTGAACAAAATTTTGCAAAAGCTTATTTTCCTCTTAAGCATTATTTATTTGCTGATCTTATCTCGTATTAATGACTAAAATGAAACATACGAAATATGATGACTTCAACTGATTAATGCAAGTTTTACTTATGAAATAAATTTCAATGTGTGCTTTTCACAGCGCTTGAAAATGTGTTGAGGTTGTTTACGCGCTCTTACCTCAGTGCTTGCATTCCTTCCTGTGGAGAACCCTGAATGTAACTTGGTTAGTGTCAATGCCTGTTATGGGGCAATATGTACCTGTTTATGTGTGCCTGAGATAAACCACTATTCTTTCACAAGGGCCACTCTTTGGAGTGAGTTGATCTCATACCCATAAACTCGGCAGTTTTATAACTAATTTCACTACATGTAACAAAGTTTTTACTATAAAAGTTAGATTGATTGATTGAATATTTAGCATCATTTTTATGCCATCAAGGGCTAACAGACAATCAACCTAACCACTGTTTCCTGGGGTCCTGAAAGGTTAACCAGTACTTGAGCACACCCTATCTCCACAAGTAACTAATAACTTCCCCACTTGAATCAGTGGTGAGAGACGAATGATAATGAGCCACAATGTCGCATCCTAATCATCACAGAGACTGTTGCCGGGCGGGGTTTTCGAACTCACGACCTCTCCTAGATTGATAGCCAGAAGCATAACTGACTGAGCTAGCCGGGCCTGGCATAAAAGTTATAACCCATTCCTTCATAACAGTATGTTGAATTGTATGACAGCCAATACCCACTAGTATTGTATGTATGTTACAGGTCCATGTGAGTAAACACAAGGCAGAAGTGTACGACAACATAGAGCAGTCCCATGGCAAATTTACTGCAGATGGCACTACAACTCAGATACATGCTTGTGATAAACAGGTATAATCTGTTTATAGCCAAATACATATTAAAAATATATTATGAAACAAAACATTCAGTACTACTTGATTAAGTTAATGAGTTAAGTATTTGTAACTTTAGTTTAAGGTAAAAAAAAATCTTTGTTTCCGGTTAGCCGACTGTCCCTAATTTTTACTGCCGACCCTATTTTTTTTTTCAAATTTCAAAGACTAATTGATTTCCATTACATTACAATGTCACTATATCATGCCTAACGAAAAGTTGAGTTTTGAATAAGTAAATTTGTTTGCTGAACAATATCCAACATGGCCACCATGACTGAAACATTTTTGCTACTGCTATTCAGAACAGTACAGTGAATCTTTTATGTCAATTATATAACATGGTTAACATACAACATACAGCTACAACCTATGATTGACATAATGGTACTTCAGGAGAAAAAAAAAGCATACCTACCTATCCTATTTTTTTTCAGGGGCTAATCAGAAACAAATATTTGTGGGGGGAGGTGGGGAGGGGAGGCTAAGTAAGATCTTACATTTTGAACAAATCATACTCGAAGTCTTCCTGGGTAGAACTAGTATTAAGCATATGTGAATAAAATGTCTTGCTCAAGGACACCACACATAGCTATGGCGGGGGTTAGAACCAATAACATCAGCTCCCCCCTCCTAGACTATGAATAACGTCTGTAAGTTTCATATGAATAATCTCTATCTCTATAATCTATTTTTATATGGGGAAAACAATGTAGGCTAAAATGGTAGTGCCATGTGATACGTTAATTTAGTTATTATTCAAAATTTTACCAAAATCACGAGTTGTTGATGACATTGATATGTAAAAATAAATATAAAAAAATTGTACTCATTCTCAGGTAAAAGTCAACCTGGATTGTGAGATGGTTTCTTGTCGCCAGACACATGATGCCGACAAAGTGCTTGTTATTCTGCCGACGACGATGTACTTCACTAAGTTTCAGCACCTTACCTTGGACAAGAGCATCAAACGGATCAACAGTAACTTCTATAGGGCGTGCTATTCTTTCCATCCATCATACACGGAGATTAAGGACCTCCTCTCTTATCTGAAACCCGACAAGGTCTCTCCCAATGTCAAACCTCGAAGTGATTCTACCCTAGCTACTGTAAGTGATCATTGTAACAAAGATGTATGTTATATTTGCCTAATCAGCAGGCATTGTCTGTGAGCCTCATCACACAATCTGTGTCGATGGTTTTTAACTGCAGCCGTGGTCTAGGGGTAGAGCGTTTGCCTCGCATGGAGAAGGTTATGGGTTTGATCTCCGAAAGGGTCATACTAAAGACTTAAAAAATTATACTAGAAGCGTGCTCAGTATCTATAGGATAGTTCTAGGTCCGGGCTGCCCGTTGTCAATATAATTTGACTGGGTGGGGTATCATACAATGTGTCTGAGGCATGGTAATTCAGTGTGGCAACCCTTAGAATATTGTCTCAAGTAGACGCCTTCGAAATATAACTGAAAAATTTATGAAATCAACGCTTAATACCATACAACAACAACTGAGTGGTTTTAGGTGCCGTCTCACTTACCTCTGAGGGTCTCACTGTGGAGGTTGTGGGTTTGAGCCAAACTCATAAAAAAAATTTCATGTGAAAAAGTTTGTTAGTTATTTGCAGAAGAACAGTGGTTCTCCTCAGATTCATTCTGAGATCATCCTCTATCAATACTACCAGATGCCATGATTACCTGTTGTTGAAAGTGTGTTTAAACTCTGTTAAAAGATCTAAGTATTTAAATGTCTGCCATGTGATTAGAACATTCTTCGACCATTTTCTTATGCATCATGTATATATTTTCAATATACAAAAATACAATGTTATTGACATATTAGCTTTTATTAAAAAAAAATTTCAGTCAATGGATAAGAAATATATGCAGAAGGCTTCATTGGATCGTATTTTTCTCAGAAACAATTAACGTTTGTAAGTTTATGTGCAAAATTTAAAGTTACGTAAAATGTTGGGAAATTCATTTAGAGTGTCGCTTACTTTATTTAACGATCTTTTTTGAGCCTTATAAAATGTATTCTTTCTAAAATTTGCAAAAATACTGCACAGATGAATGTTCCGCGACGACACAGTTTGCTCGTATGAAATTCTTGACTTACAAAGGTTACTTAAACAGGGCCCCTGTTGTTCAGTGACATTGTCACTTGTGATGTAAAATTTGCTCTGACATGTTTTCAGACACAACACAGACTCAACACAATGTTGAAGGAATGCCTTACAAGTGGGTCAGGGGACATAACTCAAGCTGAAAGTCAGGAGGAAGTAAAGCAGCTCGGTACATTTAAGACACGAAAGGGAAGAGCAGCACTAAAACGAAAAGCAACAGGTTTTGATTTAATTTCTTCTTGGCTGTGTTCATTGTTGTTTAAGGTTCATGAGTTATTTGTAAAGTTGATTTTCAAAAGTTCTGCAGTTCTATTGTTAGTGACATACCGGTATTGGCCATAAAGAGCTGCATAAGTGATATGGAAATGATAAACAATATTAGTGACAATGAAAGCTTGGGACAAATTTTGAACTGGCCACACCTATAATAGAATTGTCATAGTTATTGCCTTTGATTCATTGAAAAATGTTTTGGTTTTTTGCTTTGTAAACAGTGTATCACCTTTAGTTTTCATCACAGTCTCTTTGATTGTTAATATACAATAATGCGTCGCATTGTCATTCGTATTTCACCGCTGATTCAAGCAGGAATGTTACAAGTCACTTGCGGAGATGGACTGTGCTCGAGTACTGGTTAGCCTTTCTGGATCCCAGGAAACAGTGGTTAGGTTAACTGATTGTCTGATAGCCCTCTATGGCAAAATAATGTGTATAGGTATAAAAGCTCACACGAATTGTTCACATGACTTGATCAGTTCTGAAAATTGAGGTGAATCATTTCAAGGTGAGATAAAAAATTTCTTCCAAAATGCTAACACCATAGGATCTATATCTAAGAAATTTGTCAGGGGTGATCATAAAAATTTGAAACTATTTCTTGAACTGGTCTGATGAACCAGAATGATCCAGTAGAGCCATACAGGCCCTATTGTGCCTCTTATTTGTTGTTCATCTTTTTTATACAATGAAGCAATATTTTATATGGAACTTTATTATATGGCGGAGTGGTTTGAGATGATTTGTTTAATGACCACGTACCTCTTATTGCTGACGTCCTGAATTTGAGCCCAACTTGGTAAAAAAAACTTTCTGCTTCACAAGGATGTTGGTACACTCAGATTTAGTCTGAGGTTTTTCTCCACCAATAAAACTAGATATACTGTATATATCATGTCATATTTCAAAAATTGTGTTAAACCTGATTCAAAAAAGGGAGAATGTTATGACAGCAACAGGGTATTGTGTTGGTTCTGTGTCAGTTGTTGCCATCATGTAGCAATGTTATTTGATCCTCTGAAACACTTTCTAAAAATGATTGAACATAAAAATCTAAACTGAAAACAACATTGGGTAATATGGTAACACTTGTTCTCTGGTGGACCAGGCTGACTTCATTATTTATATCTTACAGTATCAATCAGTGATCCTGAGTGTTTAGACTTTGGTACTCCAACAAAAACTAAAACCTACACCTCACAGTCACAGAACTCTGGATTGTCCTCTTCAAAAAGAGGGTGTGGAAGAGGCTCGGGCAAGGGAAAGGTTGCCACAGAGTCGTCCTCTCAGTCGGTCCCCAGTACCAAAAGAAGTAGCAGGAGGCTTGCTGCCACTGCTTTTACAGCTGGGGATACAGATAGCCAACAGGTAAGTTTGTTGGAATATATAGCACCGTTTTTATGTCATTGAGTGCTAACAGACAACCACTCTGGGTTCCTGGAAGGTTTACCAGTACTTAAGCACACCCATCTTCACAAGTAATTGACAGCTTTCTCACTTAAATCAGTGGTGAGAGGAAATGTCATGTATCAGTCATCATGGAGACTGGCCGGGCAGTGATTCAAACTCTTGACCTCTGGATTGATAACCGAGTTAATTGGGCTCTGCCTAATAGGTAAATCATACCTGATACAGTATAAACTGTTTATAGTGGTCAAGACCGCAGCGTGGTCTAGTGGCAGTTCGTCTGTCTCGCATGCAGAAGGTCGTGGATTTGATCCTCGACTGGATCATACCAAAGACTTGAAAAATGATACTAGAAGCTTCTTTGCTTGGCGCTCAGCATTTAAAAGATAGTTCTAGGTTCAGACGACATGGTGTCAGTATAATGTGACTGAGTGGGGAGCATACCATGTGTCTTTGGCATGCTACTCCAGTGTGGCAGCACTAAGAATACTGTTTCAGGTATACACCATTGCAATATGACTGAAAAATTGTTAAAAGTGATGCTAAACACCATACAATATTAACTATATTGGTCACCAAAGGGAGTTGCCAAAACTGAAAAATACATTTACAGGTTTACTGTTTGATTAATTTTATTTTGTCAATCTAGTAGTGTATTTTATTTTGCTTAAAGGGAATAGAGTTTCCATTCGAAATATCTTTTCTATTACCATGGAAACAATTTGTATATTTTTTTAAATTTTCCCTTTCAAACCTAGGGGTCTAGTAGAACCTGTTGCCTATCTATATATATATATATAAATCGTAAATACCGTTGTTGTGAATTTAATTATCTCCCTTTATGAAATTAAATATATATGAATTCACTGTATCTATATGATCGAACGGGTTTATAAATATGTCGTTTATATAGCATGTGAGTAGTAATGAATCCTTAACTGGATCCTACTCATAAAAAGCTATCACTTCATGTATGTAAATTTGTCCACCCTGTCCAGATGTGTTGCATGTAATTCCATAGTATATAAGTCATGGTCGACACCAAATTTATTTGGTTAGGCAGAGGCCTTGATATTGTATCTATGGTTTGCATTGTAGCTAGGCGCACTGGTCGTAGTCTGGTTTGTACATTTATGTCTTGGTTATTCACAAATAATAATCTCCATATATATATCATGCATTGTGAATGAGCATCTGAAAAGATCCCAAAAATCGTAAATTCCGTTGTTGTGAATTTAATTATCTCCCTTTATGAAATTAAATATATATGAATTCACTGTATCTATATGATCCAACGGGTTTATAAATATGTCCTTTATATAGCATTTGAGTAGTAATGAATCCTTAACTGGATCCTACTCATAAAAAGCAATCACTTCATGTATGTAAATTTGTCCACCCTGTCCAGATGTGTTGCATGTAATATCATAGTATATAAGTCATGGTCGACACCAAATTAATTTGGTTTGGCAGAGGCCTTATTATTGTATCAATGGTTTGCATTGTAGCTAGGTGCACTCGCCGTAGTCTGGTCTGTACATTTATGTCATGGTTATTCACAAATAATTATCTCCATATATATATATTTATATGAATGTAAATTAAAAACAATTCCCATGCGATGAAAAGAAAATTAAAGAGTTTATTTGATTAATGTTTACCTGCTTACCCATACACAAAGGTCCCAAAACATTTTACAGTAATTCTAAAAAGAGTATTTTTCTTTTATTTTGTAAAAAATGTCATATTAAAAAAGGCAGCTCTACTTTCTTTATACCGATTTCTGAAATCCTAAATAAAGGCCGGAAGTGTTTATGAGATGGTTCACTGTCTAATATCTGTTGTCTGGCATCTGTCATCTGTCATACATTGTCATTTGTTGCTGTCGTCCGTTAGCAGTACTTTACCACAATGCCAGTTATACTCAAACTTCACATAGATGTTCCTCACATATTTTAGACTAAACACAAGATTTTATTTTCCATCCAAATGTCAAGATAGCCGCCATTATTACTTATCTTCTTATGAGAAACAATCACTAAATATAGTTTTAATGGATTTGTACAAATTGTGTCCATGACTTAAAAATGACCACGACCCTGTGGCTCATTTAGGAGGTGCATGGAACTGTAATAGAAATAAATTAAAAGTTTTTTTTGTTGTTTTTTTTCAAATGGTACTAATCTTGGGTAAATTTTCACAGAAACATTGTTTAGTAACTGAGATTTGTTTCATTTTCTTAAGGGGTCAGGAGGAAAATTATTCAATGATATTATAATTTTGTTTGGTTGACATTGTATTTGATTATGACTGTTACCAATGTTTTCTGATGTACTGTCTCGTACATCCTTAGGTTACTCCTAAAAAGGTTCAAAGGTCAGAGAGTCCAGACCTGTTTGTGTCGTCGGTGAAACATGAGACTAGTGACGTCAGTGACATCCACTCATCATATGCTGGAAGCCATAGAAGTGACAGCGAACTTAATCTTACACAGTCCAGTCAGCCGAGTCTAGAATTTGGGTCTAGGTGTGTAAACTATATTTTTAAGCTCGCCGGGAGCTATTGTCATGACCCCGGCGTCATCGGCGTCGTCGTCTGTAGACACCCAGGTTAAACTTTTGCGTACAAGTTTCAGATATATATGCAACCACTCATTGGATGTGAATGAAACTTTGCATGTGTGTTTACCATCATCAATGGAACACACAGAGACAAGAACCATTACTCTGGATTGCATTTTGGCACAGTTATGGCCCTTTTGGGACTTAGACACCCAGGTTAAACTTTGCATTTAGTTGCGTACAAGTTTCACATATTTACGCAACCACTCATTGGATGTGAATGAAACTTCACATGTTTGTTCACCATCATCAATGGAACACACAGAGACAAGAACCGTAACTCTGGATTGTATTTTGGCACAGTTATGGCCCTTTTTGGACTTAGACACCAAGGTTAAACTTTTCGTTTAGTTGCGAACAAGTTTCACATATCTATGCAACCACTCATTGGATGTGAATGAAACTTCACATGTTTGTTCACCATCATCAATGGAACACACAGAGACAAGAACCGTAACTCTGGATTGCATTTTGGCGCAGTTATGACTCTTTTTAGACTTAGACACCAAGGTTAAACTTTTCGTTTAGTTGCGTACAAGTTTCACATATCTATGCAACCACTCATTGGATGTGAATGAAACTTCACAGGTGTGTTCACCATCATCAATGGAACACATAGAGATAAGAACCATAACTCTGGATTGCATTTTGGCACAGTTATGGCCCTTTTTGGACTTAAGACACCAAGGTTAAACTTTGCATTTAGTTGCGTTTAAGTTTAAGATATCTATGCAACCACTCATTGGATGTCAATGAACCTTCACATGTGTGTTCACCATCATCAATGGAACAGGTACAGACAAGAACCGTAACTCTGGATTGCATTTTGGCACAGTTATGGCCCTTTTTCAACTTAATTTTTCAGGTTTAATTTTTTTATCACGTAAGATATCTATTGAACCACTCATTGGATATGAATGAAACTTCGCATGTGTGTTCACAATAATCAGTGAAATACATACATACAAGAACCGTAACTCTGGGTTGCATTTTGGCACAGTTATGGCCTTTTTCAACTTAATTTTTTAGGTTAAATTTTTTTATCACATAAGATATATATGCAACCACTCATTGGATATGAATGAAACTTCGCGTGTGTGTTCACCATCATCATTGGAACACACAGAGACAAGAACCATAACTCTGGGTTGCATTTTGGCACAGTTATGGCCCTTTTTGGACTAAGATACCCAGAGGCGAGCTTTGTTGTCTTCTGACAGCTCTTGTTAACATATGTTTCATCTTCAAATATAAAAAAAGATGATTAAAGGTATGAAACAGTATGACCGAGTACATTACGAAAAATATGGTTCCAACCGGAAATGACGTCATAAAATCAACTTTTTAATGCATGATCGTAGCAAATCGAACGAGGTATCGTTGGAATGGTTTTGAAAAGCAGATTTCAAATATATTAGATTGATGGGTCCATCTGAAATATTTTTGATTTATGTCAGAAATAAAAAATGAATACTCTAAAAGTGAATCGAGTATTCTCCCATATGAAAGAAAATGACGCGCAGTTTCTAAATATGTAATTTTTATGAGTCTAGGACGACCCCGAGCTGAGATATATACTTTTGAATAAACCGGAAGTGACGTCATGAACGATAGGATTTTTAATGCGTGTCCGTAATGCATTGAGTAATGTATCGTTAGAAAGGTATTGAAAAGACATATTCAACGGTGTAACTTTTATGAGTCTAGGACGAACCTGAGCTGAGATACGGACGTTTAAATAAACCGGAAGTGACGTCATAAAATTAAACTTCATCGTAGAATATTCGTTTTGGTAACATTTGAAAGCTCTCGACACACTCATAAGGAAAATGATATGCGTATAGGTCTTTCTCTTACCATTTTCAAGATATCACGATTTAAAAGTTGTGTGACGTCACACAATTGAACACTTTATTGCGCCGAAATTTCAAACGATCATAACAGGGTCATTTTTTTTTAGATACTATAACCTTGTCGGGTATATAACTTTTTAGGGTCTATCAGTTGATATAGTCGGACCGGAAGTGGAATCACTCATGCGTAAAAAGGTCATTTCTTCATTAATTATATGTCGATTTCAACAAACTTGGAGTCTAGAATCATCAGTATTTTCTCACGATTCTAATCCAATCCAAAATAAAATGGACTGGTAGGTGTAACACGTCGATACTTGTATTGAAGAACGTTTTTATTTGAACAATGATTTAAAGTGAAAGTTTTGATTCAATTCTCTCTCGTAATGTTATTGAATGAAAGACATTGTGAGTTTCTAAACATGACGCTATATTCTATAAATAAATAACCAATCAGCATGATCGTGACGTGACGTAATGATCTATAAATTGTCACAATACAGTGTGACTAATCAGAATGTAGTAAGAGAATATAGATAGCTATAACATCTGTGATTTTGTCATTCTGTTTACAGAACTCAAACCAAAAACATGAAAAATATTGAGATGATGATGATGACGACTTTTATCGACGCAGACGAACTGATGAATTTTGCTGCGACGTTGGGAATACAGGATTCCCCTACAATGCGTTTTCTTTTGATTCAATTGAGAAACCCCCAGTACGGAAACGAATTTGTCAATGAAGAATTAAACATGAGTCTACAAAATTTGGGAGGACCGCTCGACACTTTGCAGAACATTAATGAAGATGATTTAGATGTGGCCATGGAGTATGTAAGAGAGCAGGAAGAAGTTGACGGATCTATACAAGCATTATTGTTTCAAGAAAAAATGATCAAATTAATGGTAGCCTGTGTAGAAAACGGTGAATGGAATCCCTTGTCACCAGTTGTACAGTCAGGGTATGGTGAAGAGCCGCAACCGGGTCCTTCCCACCGGTATGACTCAGCACCTTCGAGAAAATTAGATAATACCATTGGAAAGAAATCAGAGCGTACTTATGCTAAAAACGCTGCCGTGGACAAATCGTACACAGATAGTGAAAATATTAACCAAGTTGAAATCATTTCTAGTGGTGAAGCGGAGAAGTTAGAAACAAATGCAAAATTGGAAGATGAAATGTCAGTTGACAATGATGAAGTTAATGTTAAAAGAACTGAGCAAGAGAAAAAATCTGAAGTAAGTGATGACAAGACTTGTGAAGGTAATGGTGATGGTAAAGAAATGATAGAGGTGGAGAGCTCTCAGGAATGGTTGTCAGTTTCCAAAGCAATTGCGACAAAAGCACCTGATCTAACATCAAGAAAAAAAAAGAAAAGAAAAAATCATGATGCAAGTCTTAAGAAAAAAAAGAGTAAAAACGATGAAGAAAAAGCTTCGAAATCTGCAAGTAAAGTTGGTAGTAGCAAGGATGGTGAAACTGCTTTATATGAAGAGCTGGATAATGATGAAAGTAACTCGGGTCAGCTGGGCGGCTTAAGTGAGAAGGAGAAAGAAGATAGAGCAGAAGTAAGGAGACAAGCGATGGGGTTTGTGTGTGAAACTGACAGCGACACTGATGAGTCAACTATTCCACCAAGCCCGACTGGCAGTGTACTGTATGATGATTACATTGAATTGAGCAGTGATTCTGATAAAGAAGATGACCAAAACACTGGAAACAAGGAAAATAACTTTTCATCAACAGGATGGCTAACTTCGAGAAAACAGTGCTAATGAAAGTAGTGATAATAGTAAAAATTGCAACGCAGATACAGAGAAACCTTAGGATAGTGAGAGTGGAGAGAAAAATAAACAAACTGCTACACAGGTATCTGCAGAAGATGACAAACCTTTAGTTTATACTATTCCTCTTGAAAATAAGGTAACACCTACCGAAGGTGGTTATGATGAAAAAAATAATGTGGAACAGACCTCAAATATCTCTGTAAAAAAAGATTAGAAAATGAAAGTATTGCGAAAGCAATAGCACGGTATCGTAATCAGTTATGTATTGTACCAAGGGTTTCTGTTAAATCCTCAGATTCTCAACCAAGACATAACAAAAGCAGAGGAAATGAAAACAAAAGCAGAGGAAATGAAAACAAAGGAAAGGATACAGTAAAAAGTTCACGTTGGTCAGCTGCACCATCACAAGTGCCCGTTTCCCACCCTAAATCTGGAATGATCGCTTACCAAAATCTAAAACAAGTATGAGGCATAACGTTTTCAGGTCAAATCGTAGAAGAAATTATCAAACCTCATCTGATCAATACAGTGCAGTAACGCCTCCTGCAGGTATGCAAGAATACAAGAAAGCCCGATCTAGATTTGCAAAGTCTAGTTTTGGGGCACCAAGGTTTGTTCCAGCATCTGATGAATTTCAGCCCTCTGTCATTCCTACATATGCTGAACCATTAAACCCTACCACAATGCAGCTATCACAATCAAACACTCTTGCATATCCTAGCTCATCATTATCATCACACTCATCTATGGCAAAAAAACTTTCCAATTTCTAGTTTTCCATCCAATATATTAAGTGCTGATATCACACAGTTGAAAGCTTCAATTTTTGCTGTTACAGGAATCACGGAAGCAGCCAATGGCCCTTCTTCCATCCCTACAAGTTTACCACAGGTATCTCAAACTCCATTTCCCACTTATGCAGCAGCCCCGTATGCTGGCTCCCAGCAATCTGCTATCATGTCTTTAAATTCATTTGGGGCGAACATTGGTTTACCTGCTCAGAAACCATCAGTAGATGAATTGAACATACTTGTAAATAAACTAAATGAGGTGAAACAGTTGCTGGAGAATGTACAAGAGAACCGGGCATCTCGAGGGAGTGAACATTCCAGAAATTCACAAGATCTCGATAGTAAAAAATATGACCAGGAGCACTATGTCGATAACAGGCGAGTAAGAGATGAAAGAGATTTCCACGAGGATAGACGAAGAAGACGTTCTTTCGAAGAAGAAGATTACGAGTATCGTCGGCATATTGAAGACAATCGTAGAAGATACGAAGATTACCACAGAAGACGTCCCCATAGAGACCCCTATTATGACTACCCACCACCACCCCATGATAGCCACTATGATTATCCTCCACACCCTCATGACCCATATTTTGAAGAGAGGCGACAGAGACATAGGGAAGACCCGTATGGGCCAGAAAGACGACGACCATATCCACCTGAAAGGTTTGACGACAGATATCCACCTCACAACATATATGAGGATTTCCCGCCACGTCCGTTGTCTGATGGTCGTTTGCCACCAAGGGAACCTTATTATGACAGATTAGATACACGAGATGAACATTTTGACCCACGTGACAACATGCGTCCTCCAGTTGACCCTTACTATTGGCGAAGACCGATTTCTCCATCATTCGATCCCGAGGGAAGCGAATATGGCTCCAGGGGTCGCCTACCCTCGACCCGTGGTCGCCCATACTAACGCCATGGTAGATCATCTGTAGATCATACAACTTTTAATCATGAACCCAGTCGAGCTGCCAACATAACGCCAGCAGTACCAGCTAACGAGCCAAAACAAGCTCCTTTTGAGGCTAAAGAACCTAAAATTCTACCAACTCGCATTTTGTCAAGGTCTGGAAAAATTTTAACCTTTAGCACAAGAGCCACAGTTCAGCAACAAGCTTCCCAACAAGCAATATCCAAAACTGCAGAGATGAAAACTGAAGAACGTGACCAGTCCATACTTCCAGCCTTTTTAACTGGTATTTCAAAAAAGTGGACCAAATCCGGTCAGTACTAGTTTCAATCAGTTAACGTCATTATACTCCTAACTTTTCATTCAATGTTATGTATTGTTTCTGCCATGAAACTTAAATTCTGATCTTGAATTAAACAAAGAATTGATGACTAGAATGGAAATAAACACAATAACTTTCATAATCAATTACAATTCTCAAATGGTGATATAATGTCATGGAACATCATTTATATAAAAAAAAATCCCAGTTTAAGCAAGTTTGATTTGGATTTATCAATACTGTCAAACAGTGTCAATATATTTTATGGATAACTAATACATATATAGGTAACATTTGAATATATATAGTTTTAGTTGATTAAATCAAAATCTTTGTTTGTATAAAAGAAGAGCTTGGAACATTACTAACTGATGCTGGTGCAACATTCCTCATAAACACATGAAATTCTTAAGATATTGGTTTAAAAAATACATAAAAATCTTAGAAGTATTCTGATTACGTATTCAGCAGAAAAGAATCAACTATGGATATAAGATTTTAGATAAATTTCCATGTATATTATATATATATATATATATGTGTGTGTGTAAGTGTGTGATGAAAAGTATACTGTGGAATAGACTTGAAATAATAATTCAATGTGTTTGGTATGCAAGAACAAGAATCACTTATTTCTGTTTTAGATTTTTGTAGAAAATTCCGTCTTTTGAGATAACTGTTTTTCACAAAAACTTGGCAGTCTCAATCCTGCTGAAAAAGTTATCCCTGGGGATTGAATTTTCTGTGGGAAGCACATACCCATGATTTTTATAAGCTTGACCAGGCTAAGAAAAGCAGCCAGGTGATCATGATTATAGACTTGTTCCATTAAAATAGCATATGGTTTCATTAATATTGATTCTATAATAGATAAATAACCACTCAAAACTTAGTTAAGTTTTTAAGTACAAGCGATGACCTCTACTAAACAGCCACATGTCTTAAGCAGCGATATTTGCTATACTCCATTGTTATGCTTTCAGTCCATATTCACCTGTATTAAGCAACAACCTGTCTTAAAAGGCCACTTTTGTTCCTTCCCATGACTGGCTGCTTCAGACGGCTTTGATTGTATTTAAGTAAACTGTTGGTGAAACAGAAGCCAGATCTTATAAACTCAAATGCAACTGTATTTTATGCTTTATTTCAGATCGTATATTGCAAAGAGTTGATTTGTTTTCAGTTTATCCCGTTAACTAATATACATTAAGAATTATAAAGATAAATAAACTGTTGTTGAGTTTTTGATACCCTGTCGCGGCACTTTCGCCTATTTTGCGATTTATTACCTGCGTTGATCTATATGAATTAAAACTATGATGATAATGTTGTTGATGGTGTTGTTATATTTGCGAGTATTTTAAGCAGACCTACGCTTCATATGTGTATGTTTTATATTTCGTTAAGACATCTGTACCATTAATTTGTTCGGTCGTACTCTTGCTTTTTACGTTTTGATGTATTTTATTCCTTCTTTGATTTTTTTAATAAGTATCTGTGTATCATTATAACATAGGGCCTTGTAAATGATATACAGTCAAACCTGTATAAGCAGTCGCCTCTGTTAAGCAGTCACTTGTCTTAAGCAGCCACATTTGCTATTTCTCATTTCTATGCATTCAGAGCAAATTAACCTGTATTAAGCAAAAACATGTCTTAAAAGGCCAATTTTGTCCCTTCCCTTGACTGGCTGCTTAGAACAGGTTTGACTGTAGTTTTGATTTTTAGTGTTGAGAAGATATTGTACAAAAGAAATCACGTTTAAAATTCATTTTGTATAATCATTCTGTTCCAAGATCACGATTTCAGTATCTGATGATAACAAGAATGACATTAATATGATTGATTTGTCAAAGGTCATCCTGAGATTAAATAAGCACTTTGTATAAAATTGATTGATCTCTTAGAAACAGGTTTCAAATAATGATAATTTTTCGCTTGAATGTCTGGTATATCCATTGGGAAAAAGAAATATAATACTGGTATTAGAACTTTTTTTCGCTCATCTTTACCACTTTAGATGTTAAGCTTTTTCCTTCCCACATACCTTTATTACTGCAAAGTCCTCCATGGCCGAATATTCTAAGACGCCATCTGAAGATCACTTACCTCTCACTGCTGAGGTCATAGGTTTGGGGTTCTACTCAGTCCAAATTTTTATGCAAGAAAGTTAACCAATATGGTGGTTCTACTCAGATTCATTCTGAGGTCTTGCTGCACCAGTCAGAAAGTTTACCATTATGATGGTTCTACTCAGATTCATTCTGAGGTCTTGCTGCACCAGGAAAACTTAATATTCCACTATAACTAGAAATGTGTTGAATATGGCGTTAAACCCACATCCTATACATAGAGCTAAAAGGGAAAAGTAAGACAGATGTTTTCTTTTCCATTAGATGTTATTTGTTTATTTTGTGAAGAATGTTGTCAGTGCCATGTAGTGTTTTATTTAGCTATCAGTGCACCTTTTCATAGTGGGAACTTTGTGCTTTGTCTCACAAATAATTTCACTCTAACATGCCCCATTTGACAATATGTCACACCAACCTCTAGATTAATAAAGATTTAAGGTCAAAGGTTACAGATTTGTATGAAATATGTTGATTTTGAAAACATATATCACACTTAATCCCATGGTTCCTCTTTTCATAATAAACCTTACCATTTTAGGTCAAAGGTCATACAGGGTGTCGGAATTGTAACTTATAAACTGCTCAAGGGTCAAAGTTCACAGTCAGTGATTATGTGATACATATAGGCCTATAACTTACAAGGGATTTTAATGAAATTTCACACAGATGGTCACCGGGGTCTTTAACTTCATAGTGAAACTCGCCAATTTTGGTCAGAGGTCATGGTCTATGTGATACTTTGTGTCTGGCTTGCAAAACAAGAGGCCCAAGAGGGCCTGAGGTTGCTCTACTGACTCATAGTGGCCATAGCACTTTTTGAAATTCTACTATGCAATAGAAACATCGGCCATCTTGAATTTTAGATAGAAAGAATAAATCTTTTTCAAAGTCTCCTATGCAATAGAAACAGCCATGTGAAGTTTCAATTTAATTGGCCTAGTGGTTTCAGAATAAATGAAAAAAGAGAGAATTTTCTGTTTTCCCACAGTATCCCTATGTAAAATTCTAAGTCCCCTTACAGGGCCCCTGTATATTTTAGCCCCTAAATTCTTATCTGCAATCAAACCCCTACACTTAGGGATAATTAATATCAAATATGTTCAAATCTGATATACCGGTTCTTAAGAAAACAATTTTACTAATTCCTAATTTGTACCCTTTTGGGCCCCTCCTGACACCTTAAGACATAGGAACCCAGTCATTTTTACAAATCTTAACCTCCTTCACCTAACAATGCTTTAGTGAAAATATAAGCAAAATCATTTCCATTCAAAAAAATAAAATAAAAATATTATATTGACATGTGTCCCCTAATTGAACTCTCGGGGCAGGGTCATTTTTAACCCTAGGGACACCATTTGAACAAATGTAACAGAACTATAGTTGGTCATCATTACTACATAAACATTTTGAAAATCTGTTGGGCCGTTCATAAGAAGAAGATTTTTTAAGTTTTGGACTATTTATAATAACGGTGGCCATCTTGAATTTCAGATTGAAAAAAAAATCTTCTGTATAGTCTCCTATGCAATAGAAATACCCATGTGAAGTTTCAGTTTAACTGGCCTAGTGGTTTCAGAACAGATGGAAGAAAAAGAGAATTTTCTGTTTTCCCATAGTATCCCAATGTAAAATTCTAAGTCCCCTTACAGGGCCCCTATATATTTTAGCCCCTAAATTCTTATCTGCAATCAAACCCCTACACATAGGGATAATTTATGCAAAATATGAACAAATCTGACATACCGGTTCTTAAGAAAACGAATTTAGTAATTCCCAATTTTTACCCTTTTGGGGCCCCTCCTGACCCCTTAAGATAGTGGAACCATGTCATTTTTACAAATCTTAACCTCCTTCACCAAACAATGCTTCTGTGAAGATATAGGCAAAATCATTTTCATTTTAAAAAAAAAAATAAAAAAATATTTTAATGACATGTGTCCCCTAATTGAACCCTCGGGGCGGGGTCATATTTAACCCTTGGGGCACCATTTGAACAATCTAACAAAACTATAGTTGGTCATCATTACTACATAAACATTTTGAAAATATGTTGGGCCGTTCATAAGAAGAAGATTTTTTAAGTTTTGGACTATTTATAATAACGGTGGCCATCTTGAATTTCAGATTGAAAAAAAAATCTTCTGTATAGTCTCCTATGCAATAGAAATACCCATGTGAAGTTTCAGTTTAACTGGCCTAGTGGTTTCAGAACAGATGAAAGAAAAAGAGAATTTTCTGTTTTCCCATAGTATCCCTATGTAAAATTCTAAGTCCCCTTACAGGGCCCCTATATATTTTAGCCCCTAAATTCTTATCTGCAATCAAACCCCTACACATAGGGATAATTTATGCAAAATATGAACAAATCTGACATACCGGTTCTTAAGAAAACGAATTTAGTAATTCCCAATTTTTACCCTTTTGGGGCCCCTCCTGACCCCTTAAGACAATGGAACCCAGTTATTTTTACAAATCTGAACCTCCTTCACTAAACAATGCTTCTGTGAAGATATAGGCAAAATCATTTCCATTTTAAAAAATATATATATATATTATAATGACATGTGTCCCCTAATTGAAACCTCGGGGCGGGGTCATATTTAATCCTAGAGACACCATTTGAACAAATCTAACAAAACCATAGTTAGTCATCATTTCTACATAAACATTTTGAAATTCTGTTGGGCCATTCATGAGAAGAAGATTTTTTAAGTTTTTGATTATTTTTAGTAATGGCGGCCATCTTGAAATTCAGATCGAAAAAAAAATCTTCTGTATAGTCTCCTATGCAATAGAAACACCCATGTAAAGTTTCAATTGAATTGGCCTAGTGGTTTCAGAGAAAGTGCTGCTAACAGACGACAGGCGACAGACGTCAGACGACGGACGACAGACAACATGCCATCGCATAAGCACTTCTGGCCTTTGGCCAGTAGAGCTAAAAAAAACTTACAAATGGGATTTGGGTTACCATCAATTTCAAATGCAAAGACAAATTTGTATTGGTACACTAGTATTTAGAATGAAAGTCAGGTGTTGGGGTCAAAGGTCATAGATTTTGATGTTTTATGGTACCTTGTATCAGACCGTAAAGTTCAAAACTGTCAGTGGGATTTGGAAAAATACAGAAAATTTAAATAAAGAAAATTTAAATCTGAAGTCATTAAGTGTTTCTGACTGGACAAGAATGCAACTTTCTATAAACATTTATTTATATAAGACCTTATCTTCATGTTTGACCTCTCAGTCCTTGAGCTATAAGCTATCAAACTGATTTTTGAATCTCTCAACACGGTAGCAGACCGGATACGAATACCACTTTCTATATACATATGGAAGGCCTGTTTCATATGATTGACCTATAAGTCTTGCCTTGATCTATATGGACCTCTTGCCTTTGATATATCATCATGTGTGAAACTTGAAAAAGATCTATGCAATTAGAAACGAATTACAGACAGGATAAGATTTTGTAAAGACGGATGGATGGATGTACCTCTGAACCCATACAACTTCGTTGTTGAAGGGATGTAGTAAAGACATTGTGAGAAAGAGAACAAGGAGATGTGATTACTTGGCGAAAACAATGTGAATTGAAATCAGAAGGGCGAAGATTAATCAACCAGTCATTCTCGAGATTCACTTTTAGTTTCGAGTTAGAAAAGTGAGTTTCGAGTTAGAAAAGTGAGTTTCGAGTAACAAAAGTGAGTTTCGAGTAAGGCTACACGAGTGTCGTTAAAAACATACATCGAGACAAAAAAGACATGTAGTTTAAAATAGTAGTTAAAACATGTAGGCTTAAAATACATCATTGAATAACAACGGTCTTGTTTTATAGTAAGGTATATACAATATCTATTCCATTCCCCCCCACCGAGTTAACTATTTTGTTGTCTGTGGTGTGTACCTTTTAAAATTGTAATCATTTCAACTGCCCGTCTCTTCTGTTTGGTCTGTGAGGGAAGCCAGTGTTTTCTGGATGTAGTCATACTTGATCGCTTTATTTCCTTTTTTATTAAATGGGGACATCTTTTTTATTTGCATGTGTTTAAGACATGCAGGTAAGAAATAAAAATGTATGGTGTTATAAAGAGCTAATTCATTGTTTTTGGTAGACATATAAACACCTTAAGTGGATACAATTATTGTAACGAAGGTAAATTTAAATCGCAAAGTTGTAGTAAAAGTAGAAATAATATGTAACATCACATCATATTGGCAGCACAATACTTTTGTGCATTAGTATATATATCAGAATTACAGTAATTTAACCTTATTACCACTGATTTATTCCTAAAAGCAATTTTACGTAAGCCATATATACTCTGAGTTAAAACATTTTTATTACCATTTTTGTTTGATTTGTTGTACATTTTCCCATAGAAAAACGAGTCGTACAAAACATTTGAATTGTCGGAAATTACATGTATTTCATTAGTCTACCAAACGTCCATTATATGTGCGTCCAAAACATTTTGAAGGACACAAAGTCTGCACAACTTTGTGTCTACATTAATGCACTCTAAATAAAAGTATGTTTGTTGATGTTTTGTGTTTGTTTTAATTTTTGGGTGGGGAGAGAGGTTTGTGGGAGTAGACTTACATATATGTTTACATACACCTTAGTCATTGTTTCAGTGTTTTAACTCGTGACATAAAGTCTTCGCGACGTACTTGACATCACACATGATGTCAGGATTTTACATATACCACAATAGTGTACGATGGTTCTAACTAATTTAAAAGTTTAATGTAGGTTAACCCTACAGAAAGATATTTTTGGGAGATTCACTTGTAGTAGGAAACGAGTTAAAAAGTGAGTTTCGAGTAAGAAAAGTGAGTTTCGAGTTAGAAAAGTGAGTGTCGAGTAAGGAAAGTGAGTTTCGAGACAGAAAAGTGAGTTTCGAGTAAGGGAAGTGAGTTTCGAGTAATAAAAGTGAGTTTCGAGTAAGGGAAGTGAGTTTCGAGTAATAAAAGTGAGTTTCGAGTAAGGAAAGTGAGTTTCGAGTAAGAAAAGTGAGTTTCGAGTAATAAAAGTGAGTTTCGAGTAAGGCTACACGAGTGTCGTTAAAAATATAAATCGTGACAAAAAAGACATGTAGTTTTAAATAGTAGTTTAAACATATAGGCTTAAAATACATCATTGAATAACAAAGGTCTTGTTTTATAGTAATGCATATGCAATATCGACTTTGCCACTAACTGTTCAATTCCCTCACCGAGTTAACTATTTTGTTGTCTGTGGTGTGTACCTTTTAAAATTGTAATAATTTCAACTGCCCATCTGTTCTTTTTGGTCTGTGAGGGAAGCCAGTGTTTTCTGGATGTAGTCATACTTGATCGCTTTATTTCCTTTTTTATTCAATGGGGACATCTTTTTTATTTGCTTGTGTTTAATACAGGTAGGTAAGAAATAAAAATGTATGTTGTAATAAGAGCTAATTCATTGTTTTTGGTTGACATATAAACACTTTAAGTGGATACAATTATTGTAACGAAGGTAAATTTAAATCGCAAAGTTATAGTTAAAGTAGAAATGATATGTAACATCACATCATATTGGCAGCACAATATTTTTGTGCATTAGTTTATATATCAGAATTACAGTAATTTAACCTTATTACCACTGATTTATTCCTAAAAGCAATTTTACGGCAGCCACATATACTTGAGTTAAAACATTTTTATTACTTTTTTTGTTTGATTTGTTGTAAATTTTCCCATACAAAACGAGTAGTACAAAACATTACATGTATTTCGTTGGTCTACCAAACGTCCATTAGATATGCGTCAAAAACATTTTTAAACAAAGTTTTGAAGGACACAGTCTGCAAAACTCTGTGTCTACATTAATGCACTCTAAATAAAACCATGATTGTTGTTGTTTTGTGTTTGTTTTATTTTTGGGTGGGGGAGAGGTTTGTGGGAGTAGACTTACATATATGTTTACATACACCTCAGTCAGTGTTTCAGTGTTTTAACTCGTGACATAAAGTCTTCGCGACGTACCCGACATCACAAATGGTGTCAGGATTTTATATATGCCACCATAGTGTACGATGGTTCTAACTAATTTAAAAGTTTAATGTAGGTTAATCCTATATAAAGATATTTTCTGAACTTTGTAACAGCACTGCGTAAATGGGTTTAGATTGTTTTGTTCTGTTATGTTTGCACAAGCTTGGCAAACTAATAAAATATGTTGGGGTAAACAATCAATAGTATTATTCATGACAAGATACACGTACATTACAGAATAAATCATTTATTTTCACATGTATGTATACATGGCACAGTAAAACAGCTTATTTGCAGTTTAATGGGTGATATCATGCTAAATTTTGACAGATAAATGTACGGTCAATTACATTAACATTTATATTACAAAGTATGCGTACATGTGCTTGTGTAAAGACACAACGAAACGGCATATTAGCATCATATTTATTATACATGTATAATTATATTCTTTTTTCTATCTAACAAATACAGTATTTCACACTGTAACTTTGCCAGACGCTAGCGTAGCTCAAAAGGTGGCGTACATGTATTAAAGCTCTATGAATAAATTGCTGCCCGAATTTTATCATTCAAAAACATACATTGCCTATAACGCTGTCAAACAAGTTAAATTAAGGAAAAAAATTACAGAAACTAACTTTAAACAAAAGGCACAAAAAAAACAACATAAAATAAATGAGAAAAACATAATTTCCAGTTTTCCTATTTAAAAATCCAAATCCCCTTACTAGATGCAAATGGAATTTAGCCCCTTTATTTGAACAAATTCGAAACCCAATTCATCAAGGTCATTTGAACCAAATATAAATAATTTTGGTTTGTTGACTCTTGAGACGACTTCTGATTATTCACAATTTCATCCAGTTTTGTTTTGCCCCTGCTGGCCCCTATTGTTCTGTGACAGAAAAATCCAGGTTGATAAAAAAGATTTCGTTCAAGCAAAACAGACTTCAAGTTCTTGTAACTATTTGGTTTCCCTGCTATTTCTCGGCTGAAGATATCGTTGGTGATCATTATGTTTCAACTGGTGTTCAGATGACATTAGCTCATTGAATTACACTGTTACAATCAGAAGCTGGTGTTACTGCTATGTTTATCTGGAGAACTTTTATCTGTAGGGAACAAGTTACATTATCATTGACAGGGTGTAGTTTGTTATCATTTACTTTTTTTACATTTAACAAATGCATACAATAATTTTTGAAAATGACATATTTTATATCATTAATCACAGGAAATAAAATGAGCAATTTAATATTTTTTTTTTTTTATCTTTTAATATTTTATTTCTCATTATAAACATACATATATGTACATGTACATAGCAACACATTGTCCAAAACATAATAGAAGAAGATTAGAGTGAACTATTATATTATACTGGCATGTTAAGATTTACAACTTTTATATTAACAAGTACATTCAGACTATTTTATATATTCTAACAATGAATATTGAAACTGTTCGCAATAATGAAATTTCTTTCCAAATAATAACAAAAAAAAACACAAACAAACAACATAATAATTACTTGTTTTGCATTCTACTAATATACTAACTTTCTTTTAATTAAACAATGCCATAATGCGTCATATAAATAATAAATATTTTTATTCATAAAATGAAAAATAAGTTGGCTTAAGTAGAGTGTAAATATATATATATAAATTCATATTCATTTAAATTACACTGAAATATAAATTGTCCCCTTAATTTATTCAATATGTTAATGTATATGTTTCCAATCCCCATCATTTTCATTATCTATTATTCTTTTGACCCATCCCGCTTTTATTGATTTTATTAACATATTAACATTTAATAATGTTATCAAAAAAAATTTAATTAATATTGACCATTTAATAAGGAAAATACGGTGAAAATCGTCTGAAAACGAGGGACTATATTAAAACAAAACAAAGCCAAAATAAAAGCTGATACTTCATAGTATATGAGTGTACAGATTTTTAATAATTTACGCCAGATGTAAAAAATATTCGAAAGGCACGCCGCGAACTACCTTATATTTCCAATAAGTATTTAATGAATCTGATCCGCTGTCGTCTACCCAGCAATAAAAAAATATCGTCTATAATTAATGTATTCACGTTTTTAAAAATATTTATAAATTTTCCTTTGACTTATACATTTATTTTGGTATTAATTAATGTTTTATACTGAAAAAAAAACGCTCCATTATTCCCCAATGTACTAACGGAGGTCCGACAATAGTCCGATATCAAATAAATAAATATATTTATATAACACAAATAAGCACTGAAAGTTGCTATAAATCACTTAAATCAAATATGTATCACTGTTCTGTGCCTTGTCTCGTTATTTTCATTCTTTTCAATAACATGAAATATTAAAACTACTTTGAATGTCGGCCCAATGTTGGCCCGACGTAGACAAAGTGTGCCACTGTTAGAGATTGTTACCGACATCGGCCCAATGGGGTTTTGCTGGCGGGTTATATATTCACTTTATTTTTCATAGGTTTGACCATTAGTTTACCAATGCCACACTATGATGACTTATAAACCAAAGTTCTTATATATGGTATATATTGAAAATGCAATATCAAAATTATAAATAAACACAAATTGAACGACAATTTAAAATGTGGCGGATTACCAATTTGCATATTTTTACAAAAAGCCATTTAATTTCTACTAGGATTAATTATTAAATGTCAAAGAAAAATGAACCTATACTTACAGATTGCGTTCCTTACTGTGTAGTTTGTACTATTCAGTTATCTTCCCAACTCTTGTTGTCACGAACACTACCGTTTTTTTTGTTTTATAAAAGCACGTCCTAATATAGACATAGACTACATCGGCATATACATATTTATCTCTATGTGTGTGTATTTGTTAATAATGTCTTAAACATTCAGTTACAAGATTGCTGGTCAAGTGAGCTTCATTCACAAAGACGCAGCTCTTTTGACCATGTGTTTGGCTTCTTCTTGCATAACCAACGTTGTTCTCTATAACTGTATAATTGACAGTTAATATAAATAATAGGAATGCTATCGGTCTATAAAGTTCTCAATCTGACACTAATGGCTATTGCAATGATTATAACAGCGGTTCTCCGCCATGGCAGTTGATTTCACGAATCCCTTCAGACCTATATATTAGCCCATTTGCAGGTGTTATAGTTATTTGCGCAATATCAAACGCATAAATAAACAGGTATATAAACAGTAAACTGTTCAATTGTCAGATGCAGAGACTTGCGGTACTGGGATCAAGTGCCAATCCGGGTAAACATCTACCTGTTATTTTTAATAAAAACAGGTAGTAAATGTTAGTACTTTCCTGATAAAATGTAGTTGAACAGATAAATAATGACAGATGTCACAACCTTCCTGAATTTGACATATACACTCAAACACAACGCTTATGAAGTAAAATTAATTTATTTTAATCCCGAAAGAAAAATAGAATTAACAGTCAATAAAATTATTAAAGAACATCATATTACGTTCATTACATTTAAGATAAAATGACACACTGTCATGTAAATGCACAAAATCATATATTATACGAATGTCATAAAAAATTTACAAGGAAGTATTTATTTTACAAGTACGTACTTTAGTAGTTATTATTTAGATCTATTATATCGGAGTCTTAAATTGTACATCTTTAAGTCTAAAACAAGTAGTTTTCTAATTAGACAACTTTATTGATTTTACATAAAATAATGTAAATGTTAATATTTTTAAGATAAATTATATCGTGTTTCTAATGAATTATAGGTCATAATAACATTGGAATTATTACAAACTTTCACTAAACAGAATAATTCCTATTTTCAGGGAATTAGAGAGAATTCTATAGTTCCTTGCTATTTTACAGGAGGTGGGGTGTTCCGAGAGACACATTAGAATCAAATTGATTATTAATCATGAATGTGTTTGTAAGACCGTGTCATCATGACTTGGCTGAAAAGGCTGTTTTATCTAATTGAACTTGGTTACCAAATCACATAAAACATCTAATATCATAAATAAAATGGCATTACATGTATTTGTAACCGTTTTGTGGAGAGGCATCTTTTTTTTTTTAAATTCACAACCCACATTATTGCTTTAGTTGGATATCTGATGTATTTATTTTTTCTTATCTTTTAGCAGCTAAAATGTGTCAGCATCATAACATGGTATTTTATATTATATATTTATATCTTATTTTTGTACCTTACTTTTAAAAAAAACTGTTTTGGTTGTCATAAATGAAAGAAACATAAACAAATGTTACAAACATTACAAAAAAAATTGTATTGTGTTGTGAGGAAGCTAATCAGCTTGCTTACCTTAGGGCGGTGATTCTGACCAGATAACCGCTCGCGCCTAAAACTTGGGATTTGTCTTCCGTCACCAATAAATGGAAAAGTTGCCATAAAACCGAACGATATATATAAGATAATTTGACTGAAGAGAATTTGTTGTTTTATGAAGCAATAAAAATAATGTTGTTTTTATTTTTATATAAGATGAAAATAGAAAAACAACACTATTTATAATACACTGATAAAACATGTATAGTGGTAATTATTGATCATTGTGCAGAGGAAGATAAACAGAATAATTTACTTAAAAATATACTTCTCTTGGAATACAGTGTAGGCATTAGTATGACCCAAGCCAGGAAAAGTCAACCAGTCAGGCTGAAACAATCCAGGGGTCCAGTAGGGCACCAGAAATATTGGAGCTAACATGGCTTCCTTTGTGGGAATATTAATTTTTATTTTCTGTCACTGCTTCATTGGATTAAATGCTCTTGAAAAATTTAACTATGAAAGAAATCTCATCGGTGAATTGGAAACGGAGAAAATGGAAAATATCGTAAAAGATGGAGAGTTAAGAAAGGTGAGACAGGAAGTAACGGACAATGAAATAGGTGGTCTAAATGGTAGCGATCCTCTTACAAAAACTGTTACAGTGTCTCCAAACACTCTGGAATAGTCCGCTGCAGGAACTGCAGACAAGATACAAGAGGTCAGTATGGTACAAATGACCACAGTGAGCAATAACAATACTGTAACAACTGACCATACTGCTGTAAATGAATCTGATATTAAAGATGAAAATGAAATTGAAATCAACTCAACCCAACCTTCAGTAAATAATACAGGTATAGTTTCTTCCAACACATCAGAACCTACAGAAAAAGAAAATGGTGCTGCAAACAATATTTCTTCATCTCTTGTATCCACAAATGCAACAAAAGTGCCAACTACAAGTCCAAAAGTTAGTGATGGATTACCTTATAGTGCTCAGGTCTCTTCTGTTTTCTCTATTTCAGTTACGGATGTTTTCAAGTAGTGTATCTAGTGAGAACTCTGCAATTATATCACCGACACCTGTTATGGTTATAAATGCCACCAGTGAGGGTATAACATCCAGTACAAGTACTACACAGTCTAGTCAGATAGAAAGTGCTAAATCATCCAAGCAGTCAGTTATTTCTGTACCTTCATCATCAAATGAAAGTATTCTACAATCGTTTGCTTTGAAATTTACCACTTCAAACAATTTTGATAAAACGGTAACACCATCAGTTTTTTTATCTTCTGATGGATTTCCAAATTTAGTGAGTAGCAAGTTAGATTTAATTGCATCTACTCCTGTGATAGACAAACATCCATCTAGCATATATACAGAATCCACAACAGCATCATATTCTAGTTTAAGTTCAGCAATGAAAGTTTCTGTGATGTCGATATCAATAACAAAAGTCATCAGAAGTATCACTTCACCATCATTATTCCCCTTGCCAGTCCCCACGTCAAGTGCAATAACCACTTCAACATCACCGCTTCCAACAATCTCAGAAACACAGTATTCCACAATACCTACAGAACCAATAACAAACACAGAAACAGTAATAAATAATTCATCTATTAACATTCCAACTTTAGAGACAATACTTCCAACGCCATCTGTAACAAGTACTGACTCTAAACTGCCTAAATCAGTCTCAAGCACACAGCCAGAAATAATAACTACACCAGAACCACAACATACCACTACTGCAACTTTTGCAGTTTTAGCTGTTTCTACAGCTACTATAGCAACTACTGCTGCAACTTATACAACTGTAGCTGCTTCTACGACTACTACAACAACTACTACTACAACCTCTGCTATTAGTACTAATGTTACAACTACAAACAATCACACCCAGTAGCCAGAAACAAATAACTTTACACCAGGACCTAATCCTAGTAATCATACATTTCAACCAGAAATAACAGAACCAAATCATACCTCTTCCACATATAGCCCCACCCAAAACACTGAAGGTAACAAAACAATACCTGAAGATGAAATAAAAACAACAACAAAAGAACTGGTAACAGTTACTTCTCAAATAACAGTAACAAACAAACCAACGCCAGAACCTAAGACAAGCATACCAACAACAAAAGTCACCACATCAAAAATAACAACAGAGGCCAAAACAAATATAGCAACACCAGAACCAACAACAAGTATACCAACCACAAAATCCATTACAACCAAAATAACAACAGAGGCCAAAACAAGTATACCAACACCAGAACCTAATACAAGAGTATTTACAACAACAGCCACAACCACTAAAATAACAACAAAACCAAACATACCAACACCAGAACCCAAAACAAGCATACCAACACCAGAACCCAAAACAAACACCCCTACTTCAGAACCAGATACTAGTTATACCCAAGAACCGGAACCAGAACCAACATATGAGCCAGAGGAGCCCCAATCAGAGTTTGATGTGTTTGCAGAGCCTGGACCAGACTGGGAACTTGCTGAACCTATTTGGAAAGAAGCCTGGGAGTTCCATGTGTATTTCTTTGGAGTGGCTTTTGCTCTATTGGGACTGTACTGTTTTATAAGTGTGATTCGACTTTGGAAAATGGACCATTTATTAAGAAGGCATTATTTCGTAACGTTGAACATCTTGGTTGTAATTATTTGCATTCATTAGGAACATTCCCGATAATTGTGGACTACTTTATGTACAGTACTGTATTTCCGTGCTTAACGGCTATTTTTAGTACTTTATTTTATGCGTTACTTCTTGCCACAAGGGTAAGGGTACTTTCTAGAAAATTCAGAAACTCTGGGTGCTAATAGTGATGATAACAATGCATTTTTTGTTATCTTTTATAACTGATATTGTTGTTGGATTATATTCAACTGCAGGTGTTTTATTGTTTATATGTCAGTCCGTGTTTATACTTTGGGGACTCATCATGTTTGTAGGATATTTGATTATATTCCGGCGGTTGTATAGTGGTGCCAAAAATAGACAGCAAGCATTGTATCGTAATAATCATGATCGTAGAAATGCCATCGCTCATGGTTTTCATGAGAAACTTCCAAAACAGAGATATACTATAGGACTGGCTGTGAAGATAACTTTGATATCGGCATTCTTTGGGGTAGCTTGTGTGGGTTTTGAGCTGTACGGAATGTTTGGGGTTTATGGCGCTTTTAAAAACACAAAACCAGAACCCTGGCCATGGTGGACATACCATGTAATCGTGAGAATGTTGGAATTGCTCATGGGTGTTAGTGTGGCCTATGTGGCCACTCAGCCTCTTAAATACACTTACAGTAAAAATAAACAGCATAAGTTGAAATTCTTGTCACCTTGTCAACTCTTCTGTTGCCATGATAAACTTTATAGTCATGAAGACTCCAGCTCTTTCAGTATGGACCATTATGTTGTAAGTGAAACTGACCAGTTGGGCTGGTTGAAAAAGTTAAAACATAAAAAGGTGATGACAGCCAATGCTCCCTATCCGCCACATACAGCAGAGAAGTATACAGATCCGGACGCAACATTGCTGGTCCGGAAAGTGAAGCAGCAGAAACCCTCCATGCTGGTTGTGGAGGATGGGTTTGTGAGGATTAGAGGAGATGATGAAATAGTTCCGCAGCAATATGATATGGACACTAACTCACAGTCATCTCATTCTAGCGAGGTGAATCGCGTTAACATGAATTACGTGAACCCTGGTGTAAATGTAAAAGATGCTGACCGGTTTGGTAGTCCTGGTAGCGTGAATGACAATATAAACTCTAGTGGTTTTCACGATATTATTGCTAATGTATTTCATCCTCAGGAAGAGTCTAGATTATCTGGTTACCATGGGAACAGTGCTGATTATTTAAATGAGCTTGATACTACTGATGACACTGATGTAGATATAGCAATAAAGGAGAGCGAAAACAGTGACGAGCGTGCATCTCCTGTAAGAACAACAAGCAGTACATCAGATAATAGTGCTAATATATTCAGACCTCTCTCCATGATTGACCTTGCTGCCAGCATGGAATCTGAACTTGAGCGTGCTTTTCAGTCTAGCTTTGTAGAAAATTCAGATTTAATATTGCATAACAGTCTGCCAGTATCTCTTGAACGTTTAAGCTCAGATTCCAGCGAGTATGTATATAATGATAGGTTGTATGAAAAATATGGAGTAGAAGATCATGCGCCACCTGAGTGCCGGGAGTCTCTTGGTTATTCGTCTGATAGTGGGGATAATGCATCAAAATTCTCTGAGACGAGACTGCTTAAGTCACCCGTTAGGAGATGTAAAAGTGAAGACACAAAGTCGGTCCCTAAGATTAAACGGTTTGAAAAGAACAAGTATTTTTCTTTATCGGACATGGAACATGCTGGTCAGCAGGATGAGTCAAGAACGAGTGATGTATCTACTAAAGTATTAGGGTCGGACGACTGAGTGAAAATTAAAATTGCGTTTGCTTGAAATAATTTTAAGAGATTATTAAGTAAAGAAGTAATGAAATGTAAAAATGTATCTGATAAAACTTTTCAAATGATTTTAATACATTCATCTGGAGAAATGATGTAGCAGATGGGCTCTGTTTATTGTAACCCTGACTATGATTGGTCACTTATTTTTCATGCATTTTTTCAGTTTGTAATCTAGATCATACCTTCAAAGCAGGTTTCTGTCATTGATACTAAATGTTTAATTTGTTATGTATGCAAATACTCAAATGTTCGCCTTACAATAACAGCACGCAGTACTTGTTTACCCAGGAAGCTGACTCAAGAAAGATTCCTTTAAGTTTTGAGGTTACCTCAGGGAGTATATCAGGGGAAAATAGCTATGATTAAAAAATAAAATATTTATTAAAATGGATAAAAAGCATCTTGTTATCATTAATAAATCAAATCTGAATGGTTTGGTATGACAAATCCACCAAAATATGACAAAATCGATATCTAAATTGGAGTGGTAAACGTGAAATGAAATCCCCATTCTAAAAATAGACAGCACTTAACACTGCTTAACATCATTCGGACTCTTTCTCTCATAAACTTCTATATTTTATTAAAATCCATTATATTTCTACTGCAAAACATATGTGCCCATTTAGATTTTGTGTTGTGCCCTTCTAAACTGAAATTCTGGATCTGCCCCTGTGCATAACGGATCAAATGATGATATATTTTTTATTGGCATTATTTTCATTTTGTCAAATTTGTTAAATACCTACTTGAAAACCCTAGAGGTTAGAGATATTCCTTCCCATACACCCCAACCCCACCACACACAAATGGAAAAATTGCCAGGGCTGCATTCAGCACCGTTAAACAGCAAACACGTTTAATGCCTGGTTCCCTAAAATTAGCGTGTACTGCGCGCTAATATGAGGTTGAGCCAGTGTCCAGGAAAATATGTTAGCTAACGGTATCAAATGTTTAGCCGAACTGAATGCAGCCCAGTGAAGCTTTAGAATTAGGGGAGATAATTCAAAAATTACATTCATGTGATAGTTTTGTGGGTAATGGATTGGTAAAGATAATTCAACCTATTCAACCTTAAATGTTGCTATAAAAATTGAGTTTGTCATATTTTAAGAGCAATTTTAAAATAACAACACAGTGTCAGTGTCATAAACATACATTTTTGCTTTAGTAAAATAAAATAAATACTGTATGTTGCTGCCGAACATGGGTGAAAGGGTTTTATTGTAGAAAGAAACATTAAAAGATAATGATTCTCTTTCATAAAAGGAAATAATTTAAGATTGTAAAACCACATATTTACACCTAAATCTCAGTTTGACTTCTCTAACATTTTCATCCCTCTAGTGATGTGATTGAGAGAAAAAATCAACCTTGTTAGTTTATGAGGTGTGGCTTGATATCAACACTCCATTATTCATTTCCATTATCATGAAAACTTCAGATTTTGTTAACAGTTCCCAAAAAACGTTGTTGTTTTTTGTGTATATTTAGATTAATTGACGGAGGAAGAAATTGATTGGCAACAATGATGTCATACAATCATATCTGATTATATTATGTTCTTTTTATTTATACCTGTATACCTGTATCTGTTCGATATCAATTCATTATGAGTATATGACAAGCTGTCTGTGTAAACATGTATTATTGATTATTATGTATTTTGAAAGATTATTTGATTTGTTCAATGATTACCAATAGACAAATAAATGTAAAAAAAACTTGTATGTTGGTTATTTCTTATTTTGTTTCCGAAAACTTAAGTTACCTTGGTTACATGTGCTATATACGTCTATCTGTTTGTACACCCTTGCAAGTAATATGAGCAGTCTCATTTCTGAGGATCGAAGGTATTTGGGCTCGTGTTTCACTGATTAGCATAAAAGTTCAGTGTCACAGCACCGGTACCTTGCCCAAATAAGGAACTTTGACGTGTCTTTGAAAAACCTCACATTATCTTATTTGTCAAAGCTCTGTGATGTTATCTTATTTGTCAAAGCTCTGTAATGTTATCTTATTTGTCAAAGCTCTGAAACTGCTTTATTTGATTAAACGCCTGTTTCTATACAAGTTCATATTCAATGGCGTTTTACATTAAGGTATAAAATATAAAAACATAAGTATAAATCTGAATAATTACAACGTATAAAAAATGTTCAAATTACATAAAATCATTGCATAAATTTCAAATAAAGATTAAAATAAACCAGACTGTTGTGCCTTAAAACAATGCATAAAAATCTCTGAAATAAAATGTTTTCAGATTCTTTTTAAATTTTTCTACAGATTCAGACATCTTTATTCTCAATGGTAGATTGTTCAACAGGCTAGGAATTACTGTACCAAAACTTCTGTCACTAAAATACTTTCTTTTGTTCAATGGAATAACATAGCATCAACCTCTGTGATGTATCTTATTTGTCTAAGCTCTGTGATGTTATCTTATTTGTCAAAGCTCTGTGATGTTATCTTATTTGTCAAAGCTCTGTTGTATCTTATTTGTCAAAGCTCTGTAATGTTATCTTATTTGTCAAAGCTCTGTGATGTTATCTTATTTGTCAAAGCTCTGTGATGTTATCTGATTTGTCAAAGCTCTGTGATGTATCTTATTTGTCAAAGCTCTGAGATGTTATCTTATTTGTCAAAGTGTTGTGGTGTCATCTTATTTGTCAAAACTCTGTGCTGTTATCTTATTTGTCAAAGCTATGTGGTGTTATCTTATTTGCCTAAGCATTGTGGTGTTATCTTATTTGTCAAAGCTCTGTGATGGTATCTTATTTGTCAAAGCTTTGTGATGGTATCTCATTTGTCAAAGCTTTGTGGTGTTAACTTATTTGTCAAAGCTCTGTTGTGTTATCTTATTTGTCAAAGTTCTGTGGTGTTATCTTATTTGTCAAAGCTCTGTTGTGTTATCTTATTTGTCAAAGCTCTGTGGTGTTATTTTACTTGTCAAAGCTCTGTGGTGTTATCTTATTTGTCTAAGCATTGTGGTGTTATCTTATTTGTCAAAGCTCTGTGGTGTTATCTTATTTGTCAAAGCCCTGTTGTGTTATCTTATTTGTCAAAGCATTGTGGTGTTATCTCATTTGTCAAAGCTCTGTTGTGTTATCTTATTTGGCAAAGCTTTGTGATGTTATCTCATTTGTCAAAGCTTTGTGATGTTATCTCATTTGTCAAAGCTCTGTTGTGTTATCTTATGTGTCAATGCTCTGTGGTGTTTCTTATTTGTCAAAGCTCTGTTGTGTTATCTTATTTATCAAAGCTCTGTGGTGTTATCTTATTTGTCAAAGCTCTGTGGTGTTATCTTATTTGTCAAAGTTCTGTGATGTTATCTTTTTTGTCAAAGCTCTGTGATGTATCTTATTTGTCAAAACTCTGTTATGTAATCTTATTTGTCAAAGCTCTGTGATGTATCTTATTTGTCAAAGATATGTGCTATTATCTTATTTGTGGAAACTCTGTTATGTTATCTTATTTGTCAAAGTTCTGTAATGTTATCTTATTTGTTAAATATATGTGCTGTTATCTTATTTGTCAAAGCTCTGTGATGTTATCTTTTTTGTCAAAGCTCTGTGATACATCTTATTTGTCAAAAGTCTGTTATGTTATCTTATTTGTCAAAGCTCTGTGATGTATCTTATTTGTCAAAGATATGTGCTGTTATCTTATTTGTCAAAGCTCTGTGATGTAATCTTATTTGTCAAAGCTTTGTAATGTAATTTTATTTTAAAAAAGCTCTGTGATGTTATCTTATTGTCAAAGCTCTGTTGTATCTAATTTGTCAAAGCTCTGTGATGTATCTTATTTGTCAAAGACTTGTGTTGTTATCATATTTGTCAAAGCTCTGTTATATTATAATAATTGTCAAAGATTTGTAATGTTATTTTACTTTAAAAAGCTCTGTGATGTTATCTTATTTGTCAAAGCTCTGTGATGTTATCTTATTTGTCAAAGCTCTGTAATGTTATCTTATTTGTCAAAGCTCTGTTGTGTTATCTTATTTGTCAAAGCTCTGTAATGTTATCTTATTTGTCAAAGCTCTGTTGTGTTATCTTACTTGGCAAAGCTTTGTTGTGTTATCTTATTTGTCAATGCTATGTGGTGTTATCTTATCTGTCAAAGCTCTGTGGTGTTATCTTACTTGTCAAAGCTCTGTGGTGTTATCTTATTTGTCAAAGCAGTGTGGTGTTATCTTATTTGTCAAATCTCTGTGATGTTATCTCATTTGTCAAAGTTTTGTGATGGTATCTCATTTGTCAAAGCTTTGTGGTGTTATCTTATTTGCCAAAGCTCTGTGGTGTTATCTTATTTGTTTAAACTTTGTGGTGTTATCTTATTTGTCAAAGCTCTGTTGTATTATCTTATTTGTCAAAGCTTTGTGATGTTATCTTATTTGTCAAAGCTCTGTTGTGTTATCTTATTTGTCAATGCTTTGTGGTGTTATCTTATTTGTCAAAGCTCTGTTGTATTATCTTATTTGTCAAAGCTTTGTGATGTTATCTCATTTGTCAAAGCTCTGTTGTGTTATCTTATTTGCCAATGCTCTGTGGTGTTTCTTATTCGTCAAAGCTCTGTTGTGTTATCTTATTTGTCAAAGCTCTGTGGTGTTATCTTATTTGTCAAAGATCTGTGGTGTTATCTTACTTGTCAAGGTGCTGTGGTGTTATATTATTTGTCTAAGCTCTGTTGTGTTATCTTATTTGTCAAAGCTTTGTGATGTTATCTCATTTGTCATGGCTCTATGGTGTTATCTTATTTGTCAAAGCTCTGTGATGTTATCTCATTTGTCAAAGCTCTGTGATGTATCTTATTTGTCAAAACTCTGTGATGTTATCTTATTTGTCAAAGCTCTGTAATGTTATCTTATTTGTCAAAGCTCTGTTGTGTTATCTTATTTGTCAAAGCATTGTGGTGTTATCTTATTTGTCAAAGCTCTTTGATGTTATCTTATTTGTCAAAGTTTTGTGATGGTATCTCATTTGTCAAAGACTTGTGGTGTTATCTTATTTGTCAAAGCTCTGTGGTGTTATCTTATTTGTCAAAACTCTGTGGTGTTATCTTATGTGTCAAAGCTGCGTGGTGTTATCTTATTTGTCAAAGCTGTGTGGTGTTATCTTATTTGTCAAAGCTCTGTGATGGTATCTTCTTTGTAAAAACTCTGTTGTGTTATCTTATTTGTCAAAGCTCTGTAGTGTCATCTTTTTTATCAAAGCTCTGTGGTGTTATCTTATTTGTCAAAGCTCTGTGGTGTTATCTTATTTGACCTCCATCAGAGCTTATATGCTTCACAGATTGAACAATGGGGCGTAACTTCTTTATCAGACATTGTATGTGTAGTTCACTGTGTTGGTCATACTAAAGAAGTTCCCAGCTAGGTCATACTAGAGACATGAATGAATGAGCTTTAGGCATACCAATACATGAAAGTTATATGACACCAACAGGAAAGTAGATTCTAGGCTCACTTTTCATGATAAAAAAATGAATAAAAATATTATGGGGAAAAATAGTCACATCAATAAATGAATATGCTGAATAAATTTAATTATTGATACTTGCAGAAATTCAAAGTTTCAGCAAATTCTATCAAATTCTCAATTTGTTTCTTCTTGCAACATATATGAGTTATAATGATTCTATTCTTGTCATCACTTATTTAGCACAAGAAAATCTTAACACAGGTGATCCATTGATATTTAAGAAAATTTTAACACAAATGGTCAATTATATCAAGAAACTTTTTACCCAGGTGGTCATTTAAAACAAGAAAATCTCAATACAGGTGGTCATTATTACCAATAAAGTCTTAATACAGGTGGCCCAGTATGTCAAGAAAGTTGTAACACAGCTGATCTTAACACAAACATTTATTGAAATTAACAAGATAAAGCTTAACTATGGTGTTCCGTTAGGGCCATTGTGCTATCGCTTTGCAAACAAGCATACATGATGCCACGATAGCATGATGACATGATGGTGATGGCACAATAGTACAATAACATGATGGTGATAGTATGATGACACGATGGTGATGACACAATAGCATGATGATGATGACACGATGACACGATGGTGATAGAGCGATGCTATGATGACAAAGACGTGATATTACATCGCGTCATCATGTCATCACCATCGTGTCATTGTACCATCACCATCGTGTCATCGCGTCATCGTCATCTTGCCATCACCATCGTGTCATCGTACCATCACCATCGTGCTATCGTACTATCATGTCATCACCATCATGTCATCGTGCTATCGTTGCATCGCCTTCCTGTAAGACATGCAAAAAATAATAATAATGGAAGACATCATGTATTCAAGTATTCGGAGTTATTTTGTGTCAGGTTATACATACCGGGAGACACAAATGCTGCTGAAAAGGAAAATTCATATAAGATACACAGTCATATGTTTTCTTTTTAAATTTTTATCACTAAAAGTGAGTTATTTATGCGTGCAATGGTAAATTATTGAGAAGGTACATATTATGATTATAGTCATTTCGACAGATTCACAAAAAAGTTGATGTCGATCCGGACACAATCTTAAATGATAAAATAGTTGGTGTATATTACCAATGCGAAATGGTCTGTCCGTCTGCCTGCCTGCCTGCCTGCCTGCCTGCCTGCCTGTCTGTCTGTCTGTCTGTCTGTCTGTCTGTTTTTTGTTTGTTTATGTGTTCGTTCATTTGTTAGTTTGATGGTCCGTCCGTCCATTTGTTCGTTCGTTCCTTCCTTCCTTCCTTCCCTCCTTCCTTCTTTCCTTCCTTTGTTTAAATATTTTAGCAGCATGTTTACCCCATCGAGGGCTAACAGGCGACCGGTTTACCTAAACACTTTTTCCTGGGATCCTAGAAGGCAAACCAGTACTCGAGCACGTCTATCTCTGCAAGTAACTGATGACTTTTTCAGTTGAATCAGCGATGTGACACAAATGACAATAAGGCACAATGCTGTATATCAGTCAGTCATCACAGAGACTATGGCTGGGCAATATGTCACCTTTGGTAGAGTTTTGAGTGTCGAAAAAGAAAACCGAATGTCGAGAAGAAAGTCAAGTGTCGAGTAAGAATGTCCAGTGTCGAGTGAGAAAGTCCAGTGTCTAGTGAGAAAGACAAGTGTCTGGTAAGAAAACTGAGTATTGAGCAATAAAGTGGAGTGTCGTGTAGTTAAACACTCAATTAGGAATTAGTGAGCACTATTCAAAGTGGATTGGCCATACATGGTAAAGACGGGCCCTGTTCGATCAGTTGGTAGCATGTCTAACTGTCAATCCAAGGGTCATGAGTTTGAATACCTGCCAGTAATCTACAACACCTTCTCCGTGATGACTGATAAACGACTGTCAGTCTAATTGTCATTCGTCTCTAACCACTGTTTCAAAAGAGTTATGGACAAGTTGTCCCAAAGACAACTACTCCCACATTTTGAAACAACTTGTCTCAAGTTTAGAGACAACTTGTCCCCTATTTAAAGACAATTCGTCCCATCAAAAGACAAGTTGTCCCAATTAATTATTTCCTGTACCATTTCAAACAGGAAAGATATCAGTTAGTTGCGCAAAATGTATTTATTTCACTTTGATTGTGACACAAGTTATTATTATAAATCACGTTCGGTGTATTCCTGGGTAGAAACAGTACTAAGCATATACGAATATAGTGTCTGTCTCACACATAACCGTGGCAGGGGATCAAACCCACGACCCTCTGATCGTCTGCTAGCTCTCGATGGCATAACAATTACGCTAAACACTCAACTCAACAATCAAAAGGTAAGAGAAAAGTGAACAAGTTCATTGTTCAAGTGACATATGACTGAATGTACATTGTATTGTAATGTTGGGTGTTTATTGTCGTTTTCAACAACTGTTCAGTGCTGGCACACACGAGTATCCTGCCGAACCTAATACCGTCTCGACAACTAGACTAAAACTTTGGAATTCATTTAAATACATTAATTATTTTATTATATATTCAATGTCGTGTTAAAATAAAGTACACGAGTAAGCGTTCCTCTTGATTTTCTATTTCTAGTTATAGAAGAAGAAGAAGTAGTATAAGAAGAAAAAGGAGGAGGAGAAGAAGACTATACACAGTTTCTCATCAAAGTACAATATTGCAGTAATATGCATATTTAAACACATAAACACAAAACGAGTTGAATGACTAACATGCAGGTACTTTAATATAAAGACATAACTATACCTTCCGATACTATTATAAGAATCCTACTTAAATACAGAAAGGCGATGCTACGATAGCATGATGACACGATGGTGATAGCACGATAGTACGATAGCACGATGGTGCTGGTACGATGTCATGATGGTGATGGCACGATGGCACAATGGCACGATGACGATGACGTGATGTAATATCGCATCATCATCATTGTGCCATCGTAGCATCGCTCCATCACCATCGCGTCATCATCATCCTGCTATCGTGTCATCACCATCCTGTCATCGTACCATCATCATCGTGTCATCGTGTCATTGCGTCATCACCATCGTGTCATTGTACTATCGTGGCATTGCATGTGTTTGTTGACAAAGCGATAGCACGATGGCCCTAACGGAACACCGTACTTAACACAGGTGGCTACTAAATCTTAGAATGTGTGATGATTTAAAGGGAAACAAAGACATTCACATAAAATTTCACTGTTGGTTAAAGGAAGTATATACTAGGATTTCCAGACATTTTTAAATTGGCTAAACATATTTTTTTTCTGTAAGAGTATAATTATCATCCAAACATGCCAAAATAATACATTGGATAGTGATTTCCTAATGTGACCTAATCAAATGAGTTGTGTGATTTAATTTTTATTTTTATTTGACCCATCATACTGGTTAACATATTGTAGAATTTGTTTACTTTTAGAAAGAGTCCAAATGATGGCAGTATTTAAGTGCTGTCTATTTTTAGAATAGGGATTTCGTTTTAAGTTTTCTATTTTGATTAAAATTTCATTTTTGTTACGTTTTTGTGAATAAGATTTACCAGACCATTCATATTTTATTTATTTATGATTTAATAATGAATTTGTTTTTTTAAGACATTTATAGTGTTTTTTTCGTGATATAATACGTTTAAAATTAATATAAATAAAAAAAAGGAGTTAATTTATCTATGATTAGTAACATATGTGATCATTTGAATAAAAATATAGCATAGGTGGTCGTTTATCCGTATATTAATAATTTTAAAGTAGAGAGGGAGCGATGTTGCAAGATTTTGTGATTTGCACACTGTGTAATAATAATGACGCACCGCCACTCAAAATCCATTTGGAAATGTTTTGTTCTTTTCCCTGTAACCTTACAGGAGACTTTCCTCATGCATTTAAGTTTAAGAAATCGTTTCAAAAAAGATAAAGGTAACTAACTGCATGTATTTATACTATAATAACAATAACCCATGTAATAAAGATGAAGTTAATACCGTCTAAAATACAAATGCACTTCAGTAAACATAAAAAAGCACGAACGAAAAATCCCATTTTCCAAAAGCAAAAGTCTTGATTCTAAATCAAATGTCTGCATAATAATGACAGTAAATTAATACATCAAGAGAGCATGTAATATAAAATGTCAACAAATAGTTGTCATCTCTGTGTAGTGGTTGAAGACCCATTCTTCAAGTCTGGCCTGGTTGCCCACAATTTGTCGACACTATCCATGTTTTTTTTTATCACTTTTTTAACTCTTAATCTATGTAGTGTTGCACCTCGCAACAACTTTGTATATACACCATATGTGTCAAATGTCTCAGAGTTGGCCCTACACTTTATCGGGAAGAGGAAAACGTTCTTGATTTGTATTCTTTCAAACTTGTGTGGAGCACGTGGTCCAGTGGTAGAGCACCGAGCCCACGATTGAAGGGTTGTGGTGTGATCCTCACAATCGAAGTAAAACAAATAAGTTTAAACTACTTTCAAATTATGTGATGTGAAACCACAGGTCCGGCATTTCATTCCCTGTGGGGTTTTGTCTGGCAGTTTCAAGCCACTCCCACAGTGTCTTATTTGGGCAAGGTAACAATATTGGTTATTTCATACTATTTTACAGGTGTCCACTTGTATGTATTGAAATTTGATCATCATACAAATATATGTAAATGATGAAAATAAGTAAAAATTATTGAATTATAAAAAAGAAAATATTCTATGTATAAACATACTTTTTACACGTAAGCCATTACAATTCATTGAAAAACACACCAAAAAATCACTTAAATAACAAAATTTGTAAACATTATTAATGTATAATTGATATTTATATTAGATATGTAATTCATATGTAATATCAATAACATTTTTTGAAGTTATACACTATACTTTCAACAATAGGTGATATAAACATTGTTTGATAACTGTGTCAAGATAGTTTGCTCAATCCGGATACACGCACAAACATCAAATAAATAGAATATACATTGTATTTTGCTTTGACAGGTCGAGCACAAGCCCAATACTAAAGTTCAAAATATTAATAAAAATGGACCCTATAATCATGTTCTTTAAATTATAATATATGTGTTAGTTTTAATACCATAATAATCCAATAAGAATTGTTACTATCCTTTGAATACTATCATAGTTATTTTATTAATCCTCATTTAAGGTAGTAAAGCTTATAATAAATGTATAAGCCTAAATGTGGTACGAAACCTCAATTTGGTATGAAATTGTAGTAGTATGAAACCTCTGACTGTAATTCCTGTGAAAAGCATGCAATCCTTTGGAGGGGATATTTTTTTCAGGTTATAATTGCATATCAAGCTTTATTGGTCGATTAAGACCTCAGAATGAATCTGAGTAGAACCACCATTCTTCCACACTTAACTAGCAAACTTTCTCACATGGAGTTGGAGTGGATTTGACTTCTATGTTACCGGTAATCAGTGATGCCAATGCCCGTAAACCTCCCTCAGAAAAGAGTTGTAGTTGTATGGTGTTTAGATCGCTTTTAACAATTTTTCAGTCATATTGCGATGGTGTCTACTTGAGACAGGATTCTGAGTGCTGTCGCACTGGAGTATCATGCTGCAGACACATGGTATTATACCCCACCCAGTCATATTATACTGACACCTGGCTGACCAGACCAGGCTAGAACTCTCCTCTAAATGCTGAGCATCAAGCGAGGAAGCTTCTAGTACCATTTTTAAAGTCTTTGGTATGACCCAGCCGGGGATCGAACCCATGACCTTCTGCATGGGAGGGGGACGCTCTACCACTAGACCACGCCGCGGCCTCCTCAGAAAAGAGGCTTCTTATAATAATCAGAAATTGATTGCTGGAAGTAATGGAAGAAAAGAAATGCAAATGCTAAATGAGGCAAATGGAGCAAGAAATTATAATGTCATTGTGGCATAATTTTTTCATTATGATGAATCAGTGGCCCTGAAAACAGTGAATTTTTTTTTTTTTTTACTACAAATGGTATGTCTGGTTCCTGACCTGTAACTGATACATTGGTAAGTCAGGAAACCTTACTAAAATGTTGTCAGTGGTCTAGCTATATAGAAAAGGTAAGAAATTTAACTTATATCTCATTCTTATACACATGACAGATTCATATAAAACAATTGAACCAGCTAGCACAAGTGAGTTTAAAACTCCAGCACAAACTGACTAAAAGCTAATCATGTTAAAAAATGTTTGTCCAATACATTAACCACATTTTGCTATGACTACTTTTCCAGCTGTTTAATTTTGGTTTTACAGGACTGTAAAAGTAACAAGGATCACGGACAAAAATGAGCTGCTTTGCCGGACGGATGAATGAGTATGAGCGGATTTCGCTCGACAGATTTGATGGCAAAAATCTTCAGTCAACTGTCTACTTCTTGTCTCATCTTCATGAAGGTATTTATTATTAAAAGTGGTTGTTTTGCTCCAGAGGTAAATGTGTCGGTCTATAAGTTTTGTTTTAAAACAATATATAATAATCAAAGAGGAACAGTTAAGTAAAATATAGTACAAAATAACATACTGTGATTATTATTATTATTTTTTTTTAATGGGGTTAAACGCCATTTTCAACACATTTCAGGTTAAATATGACATATCCAGTTTTACTGGTGGAGGAAGACCTCAGACTGAGTTGGACTGACTAGAACCACCGTTCTTCCACAAGTAGCTTGAACTTTCTCACATAAAGTTTTTGGAGTGAGCGGGACTCAAACCTACAACCTTAGCGATGAGAGGTAAGTGATATTGAGATGACACCTTAGACCGCCACGGAGGATCCACTACTGTGATTATGACATTATATTTACAATTTTGTTGTTTTTAGCAGAAAGGAGTATTTTTTTACGATATGAAAAATGTAATAAGGATTTTGACATGATTGGCAGGAAACAGTGAACATGGTATTTACTTTATGTGACCCCATATGTACTCATTTCAGTTTTGTACACCTGTTAAAGAAGTCATAAAACTTGTACATTATTTTCTAGATCACACAGTAGGACTGGGAGAGAAACTTTTGTTCCAAAGACTAAAATCCAAGTAAGTTTATTTGTATATTTGGCATATTAAGGCAAAACTTGTATTATTTTATTAAGTTGTATAAAACACAAGAAAATATCAATATCTATTATTTGTGATAGTTACGTTTGAAAAAGATTGTGAGTTGTCTTGTGCCAAGGTACACGCCACCAGTAATTTATCAATAAAATGTAAATGTTTATTTTGTAGCAAGGGAATTTTCCTGTATTGCTCTGAGGTGACAGAATTACTGCTGCGGGCCAGCGTCAAATACAAACATCTAGCCCCATATATAGTAAGATATGTTTTCTTGTAATGTAATAGCGCTCAAACATTCGGTTCCAACAAAAAAAGGCCATATATAATTGTTTATCTTTGTACATGCCAAGAGAGCATTCTAATACCCATGGTTGACAGAATTGGCCAAGTGTATATGATTTAATTGGAAATTTTCTAATAATTTCTGTCTGCGAAACAGTTAATTTCATATCAGAATTACTGATCATTAAATATAAATTAAAAAAAAAATTGTAAAATATGATACCTACCTACCCAAAATGAAAATGATGGGTAGATAAAGGCTAAACAAACAATATTTTAATTTATACCTTAATGGTCTTTACCTTTCACTTTAGAACATGTCGGTTTTAATTTCTTGTTTTAGAAGAGCATAAACATCAACACACCAACAATCCTAGAAATTCCAGATCCACTTTTTGACGAGGTATGTAGTAGCGATTGATCATGTTCATTAAATTTGTCCTATGAATACAAGTGAACACATACTTATTGTTAGAAAGAGTAAAATATTTTCTGTATTTTACAATACTATTTATAGATTAGATAAATTAATTGTTTTGAATAAAAAGAAGTCATTGTCATGATCTTTGTTATTTTTGTCCACTTAATAGAACTCGCGACCTGCTGATTCTCTGCCTGACTTGACCCTGCACTTCACATCAATTTCCTTAGTAAATGGTGCTTTATTTCCCCATTAAATATAAATGATAAAAAAATTAGATTCAGTATTTAACTTTTAAAGTCAGATTTCATCCATGTTTATCGCTAGATATACATTTCCCGAGGTTTGAACCCTGGGTATTCAAACACCAAATTCCGAAGTTTTTGGGGGGAAAAAGCATGGACATTTGCACAAGATGGAGGGAAATTCTGCAGGAATTGTTATCAAAACCATGGAAATTCTTGTAAACCTTGGCTTGTTCGGACATTTTGTGTGTTTTCTTTCAGTAATCCTTGGGAAATTATTATACAAACTTCGGAAAATGCATACTCAGATATAAACTGAGTGTTACAAATTTATAATATATATAATGTAATAAATTAATTATGTATATAATGCACATTGAATTATGTAAAGTATTTGTTGATATTCATTGAAATAACATAATGCATTACAAATATAAAACTGAAGTTTGGTTGAAAGGAATGAAAGTATGAACAAAATAGGATCCTCCTTGGCCGAGTGGTCTAAGGCACCGTCTCAAGATCACTTACCTCTCACTGCTTAAGACGTAGGTTTGAGTCCCGCTTGGTTCAAAAACTTTATGTGGGAAAATATCCAGTTACTTGTGGAAGGATGATGGTTCTACCCAGTCTGAGGTCTTCCTCCATCAGTAAAACTGGATATGCCATATATAACCTGAAATGTGTTGAAAATGTCGTTAAACCCCATTAAAAAAAATGGACTTGATACTTATTCTCCTGTGTTTATAAAGTGGTTGTTTATTTTAGAAAGAAAAAGTGACTGTTACATTCCTTCCTGCATTCCACTGCCCTGGAAGTGTCATGTAAGTTGTTTTTGATATTCCACTGCCCTGGAAGTGTCTTGTAAGTTGTTTTTGATATTCCACTGCCCTGGAAGTGTCATGTAAATTGTTTTTGATATTCCACTGCCCTGGAAGTGTCATGTAAATTGTTTTTGATATTCCACTGCCCTGGAAGTGTCATGTAAGTTGTTTTTGATATTCCACTGCCCTGGAAGTGTCTTGTAAGTTGTTTTTGATATTCCACTGCCCTGGAAGTGTCGTGTAAGTTGTTTTTGATATTCCACTGCCCTGGAAGTGTCATGTAAATTGTTTTTGATATTTCACTGCCCTGGAAGTTTCATGTAAATTATTTTTAATATTCCACTGCCCTGGAAGTGTTACGTAAGTTGTTTTTGATATTCCACTGCTCTGGAAGTTTCATGTAAATTATTTTAAATAATTCTGCTGTGCTGGAAGTGTCATGTAAGTTATTTTTAATACCTCTCAAGTCATACATTTTTAGTGTTTCGGTTGCATTAATTATTAGTTTGTGTTTGCAGTGGTTTATTTTTTAAGAGAATAGCAAGTGGATTTTGTACATGTTGGTACACCTTAAAGTGACCCTTTTTGACTATGAATGAAAAAAGTAGAAAATACAGGATGAGATTAGTATAGAACAATAAAATTCAGTACTTTTTTAAGAACAAGAAAAAATGGATGACTAGACAAATATGATTTTTTCTGGCTTCATAGTTTATAATCAGTAAACAGATAATAAAAACTGACAGATATAAACACAGTATACGCATTTCTACAGTCATTCACGTTTGAAATTTAAGTATTGTTTGTAAACAGAAAAGTTACCATTACTTCAGTATAGAGAAGGCAAAAGATTGATCCTGTTAAATGTCGTCTTTGTCTATCAGGTGTTTGTTTGAGGGTCATGAAGGGACTGTGATATATACAGGCGACTTTAGATGGGAACATTTCCATATAGAACAGATGCACCATCTTAGGTCAGCAGAAAGGTAATTATATGTACTAAGTTTCATCATAATATTTTGTATTTCTGTCTTTTTTCCTTACGATTGTGTGCCTTGTGTATTTGTAATCATGATATAAGCTATTTATACATGACTAACTACAGAGGAAACTATTAATTTAAGCTATTTTTAGCTCTACTGGCCATAGGCCAGAAGTGCTTATGCGATGGCGCGTTGTCTGTCGTCCGTCGTCTGTCGTCTTTTAGCAGCACTTTCTCTGAAACCACTAGGCCAATTAAACTGAAATTTCACATGGGTGTTTCTGTTGCATTGGAGACTATACAGAAGATTTTTTTTTTTTCGATCTGAAATTCAAGATGGCCGCCGTTACTAAAAATAGTCCAAAACTTAAAGAATCTTCTTCTCATGAACGGCCCAACAGATTTTCAAAATGTTTATGTAGTAATGATGACCAACTATAGTTTTGTTAGATTTGTTCAAATGGTGTCCCTAGAGTTAAAAATGACCCCGCCCCGATGTTTCTATTGCATAGTAGAATTTCAAAAAGTGATATGGCCACTATGAGTCAGTAGAGCGTCCTCAGGCCCTCTTGGGTCTCTTGTTAAACTTTTTGTCATGACTACACATTATGAAGTCTGGATACAGCATGTAACGTTACATAGGATTACGATTATTTGGATTTCTTGTTTTTCTCTCATGATATGTCAGGGCTTTTCCAGAATTAAATGTATGGGGGGGTCGGACGGCACTTATTTTTTTTACCCACAGAGCATAAAATTTAATTGTGATATATACCACCATGCATAAAATTTTAATTAGATAAAATACCACCATGCACAAAATAAAAATAAAAAAAGAGGCTAAAATCCCCTTTCTAATGTTTTCTTATTATAACGCTTCCAAAACACTAGTCTGGACGGTTGCCTACTTTCTTTGAAGTACGCCGACGTTACACTTTTGATCTAATGCCGATATGCAAGTGATTACGTCACAAATTATCTCAGGTCGAGAATTAAATAAAGGGGCACTACAGATAACAAACGAGAAAAAAAACAACATATTAATAATTAAAGGTTAGTGTTTGTTTGTAACTAGTTGTCTTCTAAAATGTTTATTTTCAGTATACTATTTTCTTAAAAAAGAATTACTATTAAATTGATACGATCCGTAAAGAGAGTTATGCTACACATGCCTAAATTTATGCACGCCTTGTGCCAATGTCCGATGACGTGACTCTGACAGTGAAACAAACATTATTATGACACATGTTATTTACTCCCTACTATCGATAAAGGTTTAATCTAATTTGACCTCATTTCGCACACTCGATGGCAAACAATCCGGTTATGGATGCTCAAAGACAATTTCACAGTCCAATTTATGTTTTTGTATGACCGTTAAGAAATATCTGCTTTTCGCCATGATTTTTTTCAGACACTGGGGTAAGAATGAGGCGTATAGGGTGTGGGGTGACATATCTGAGAATGTGGATTTTATTTTCACTGCTAACGCAATGTACTAATTTAGATTTTTTTGTCACAATAGACTTTGCATTTCTTGGCGTTTCTTTTTGTGCCGAATAAATTAGTGTTTTACACTATCAGACAAACAGCGCGGATATGCATATAATTATAGCAATGCCGCCGTAGAGTTGAATCGTAAGTTTTGCGGAATTTAATAATATACACGTCTGTATATTCATATCCGTATTGGAGTATTTGTTAACATATCTGATACGTCAAATACTGATATATAATTCGTAAAATTTACTTGAGGAGATAATTTTGTGACACGGCATCTCGGCATCAATTTAATAAAGTAGACGTGGTTACGGCCTGCTACGAGTGTATTCCGCCACCTGATTAGCTCGTACATTTCCGTGTTAATAATTTATTCACGACTAAGAGTATGTTTCTTGTCCCTTTTCGGGAAGTCCAAAGGTAGATAATTATACTTTGTTTCAAACAAATAAATTAAATCATATGTTGTTGCCGGGTGATGTAATTATATTATGGCGGTCTTAACAAAAAAGATCAATCAGTTTGAGATGAAAAAGTTAATTAAAGACAATTCCTAATATTAACATCACCAGTGTATCGAGTGTCCAACTGTGTAGTCGCGTAAAACGTTCACTTGGTCATGGAGGTTGTGTATTACAATCGTTACAACACGCGTGTCAGTGGCAAACATAAAGGTCAAATCAAGGTAAATTTTAAAGATCTGCAGTTTCTGCTGCGATAAAGATGAGACGCTCGCCGAAATCTAGACGCTGCGGGATGTTGACTCGGTGCGGTACATGGGGAAGGACAATTTTATGTTTTTGTATACAACGGGAGGAAATATCTGGGCAGAAAATGTATAAAATTTCGAGAAGAAAAACGGTGTTGAAGAAAAAATTCGGTTCAGAGACGGAAATACCGGCAAGGCATAAAATTTTAATAAGCTTTTACCCCGCAAGGCATCATTTTTTTTTATGAAAACACCCACCAGGCATAAAATTTTAATTATACTGCCGTCCGACCCCCCCCCATACATTTAATTCTGGAAAAGCCCTCAGTGAAAAACATTGTTTAGAGACCTTTTACCATAATAATATAGAATATAAAAAAATCATATTATATTACAGTATTCTTAGAATTTATGTCATTTGCATTTTAAATATTAAAATTGATTTAACCATAGCTTATTCTGTAGCAGTATAGCAACAGAATTAAGCAATGATATTTATTTTGTTGATTAAATAAAGATAGAAACTACCATTTCCTGTTTATCATTAATATTACATTTTCTTTTTTTCAGGTTCGTTTGTCATAATTCAAAATTTGTGTCAATATTAACCCATTAAATACAGTCAAATCTGTCTTAAATAGCCAGTCAAGGAAAGGAGCAAGAATGGCCTTTTACAACAGGTTGCAGCTTAATACAGGTTAATTTGCTCTGAAAGCATAGAAATTGAAAATAGCAAATGTGGCTGCTTAAGACAAGTGGCTGCTTAATAGAGTTTTAGTTATAAATAACTGTTTATTTTACAATTGCAGCGTCAAGCCTGTAAAGAGTTTATATGTGGACACAACATTCTGTACGCCTGACAATCTGGTCATTCCCAGCAGGCAACAGTGCATTGATGCCGTATACTATCTCATACGTGAGTGGATATCACAGAGTGCGCAGCATGTTGTCTATATTTCCCTACGTGCACAATACGGACACGAGCCTCTGCTCAATGCTGTGGCATCCAGGTTGAACAAAAAGGCAAGTGTTCATTTTTGTGACGCAACTCCTTTAGATAGAAATCTGATGGCATGAAAAGGAGGTTTTATATATCTGTACATTTCTTCATAGCTATTCAAAATGTTGAATTTGTGTTGAGTTGTTACATTTTTCAACATGGTGTATCACCTTCTTCAACAACATACACGTCATACAGCCCTTGATGCAAGACATGACCTCTGCTTTTATTAATACGCAACACTGTACAAAATTAGATAACCCAAACATTTTATTCTATAATGATGCAAAAATAAAATGTTTTTATGGGATACGAATGCTTTGACTTGATCAAGTGGGCTGTTTTACACAAACAACTAGAAATTTCATGTTGTCAATGGGACACTCATCTTTCAAAAGTTTCTGTCCCGCTTCAAAAATTGGTGTTCTCAGTACATGTACTATGGCAGGTTTCTCCACAGGCCATTTATGCACAGGGGCACCTCAGCGCTTGACTATCAGAAATGGTATTTCCCTTGAATTCTTTAACAAAGTTTTGCAAAAGCTTACTTTCCTCTTCAGCAATTTTTTTCTTTGCTTATCCTTTTTCATATTAATGACTAAAATGAAACATACATGTACTAAATATGATGTCTTTAACTGATTAATGCAAGTTTTACTTATGCAATAAATTTCAATGGGTGCCTTTCACAGCGCTTGAAAATGTGTTGAAGTTATTTACGCGCTCTTACCTCAGTGCTTGCATTCCTTCCTGTGGAGAACCCTGAATGTAACTTGTTTAGTTTCAATGCCTGTTATTTATCACAACCAGTTTGTGCTTGAATATCACCCCATTGGTGAGAATAAGTACCAAATGCCTTCTTATTTTATATACACTTGGTACCTTATTGCACAATGGAGCAATATGTACCTGTTTATGTGTGCCTGAGATAAACCACCATTCTTCCACAAGGGCCACTCTTTGGACTGAGTTGATCTCACACCCACAAACTCGGCAGTTTTATAACTAATTTTACTACATGTAACAAAGTTTTTACTATAAAAGTTAGATTGATTGATTGAATATTTAGCATCATTTTTATGCCATAGAGGGCTAACAGACAATCAACCTAACCACTGTTTTCTTGGGTCCTGAAAGGTTAACCAGTACTCGAGCACACCCAATCTCCGCAAGTAACTAATAACTTCCCCACTTGAATCAGTGGTGAGAGACAATTGATAATGAGACACAATGTCGCATATCAATCATCACAGAGACTGTCGCAGGGCGGGGATTCGAACTCATTAACTCTCCTAGATTGATAGCCAGAAGCATAACCAACTGAGCTACCCTGGCCTGGCATAAAAGTTATAATCCATCCCTTCATAACAGTATGTTGAATCGTATGACAGCCAATACCCACTAGTATTGTATGTATGTTACAGGTCCATGTGAGTAAACTCAAGGCAGAAGTGTATGACAACATACAGGAGTTCCATGGCAACTTTACTGCAGATGGCACTACAACTCAGATACATGCTTGTGATAAACAGGTATAAACTGTTTATAGCCAAATACATATTAAAAATATATAATGAAACAAAACATTTAGTACTACTTGATTAAGTTAATGAGTTAAGTATTTGTAACTTTAGTTTAAGTTAAAAAAAATCTTTGTTTCCGGTTAGACGACTGTCCCTAATTTTTACTGCCGACCCAATTTTTTTTTTCAAATTTCAAAAACTAATTGATTTCCATTACATTACAATGTCACTATATCATGCCTCAGAACAGTACTGTGAATCTTTTATGTCAGTTATATAACATGGTTAACATACAACATACAGCTACAACCTATGATTGACATAATGGTACTTCAGGAGAAAAAAAAAAGCGTACCTACCTATCCTATTTTTTTTCAGGGGCTAACCAGAAACAAATATTTGTGGGGGAAGGGGGGGAGGGGAGGCTAAGTAAGATCTTACATTTTGAACAAATCATACTTGAAGTCTTCCTGGGTAGAACTAGTATTAAGCATATGTGAATAAAATGTCTTGCTCAAGGACACCACACATAGCCATGGCGGGGGATAGAACCAACAACATCCGCTCCCCCCCCTCCTAGACTATGGATAACATCTGTAAGTTTCATATGAATAATCTCTATCTCTATAATCTATTTTTATATAGGGAAAACAATGTAGGCTAAAATGGTAGTGCCATGTGATACGTTAATTTAGTTATTATTCAAAAATTTTACCAAAATCACGAGTCATTGATGACCTTAATATGTAAAATAAATATAAAAAAATTGTACTCATTCTCAGGTAAAAGTCAACCTGGATGGTGAGATGGTTTCTTGTCGCCAGACACATGATGCCAACAACGTGCTTGTTATTCTGCCGACGACGATGTACTTCACTCAGTTTCAGCACCTTACCTTGGACAAGATCATCAAACGGATCGACAGTAACTTCTATAGGGCGTGCTATTCTTTCCATTCATCATACACGGAGATTAAGGACCTCCTCTCTTATCTGAAACCTGACAAGGTCTTTCCCAATGTCAAACCTCCAAATGATTCTACCCTAGCTACTGTAAGTGATCATTGTAACAAAGATGTATGTTATATTTGCATAATCAGCAGGCATTGTTTGTGAGCCTCATCACACAATCTGTGTCAATGGTTTTTAATTGCAGCTGTGGTCTAGGGGTAGAGTGTTTGCCTCACATGCAGAAGGTTGTGGGTCTGATCTGTGACTGGGTCATACCAAAGACTTAAAAAATGGTACTAGAAGCATCTATAGGATAGTTCTAGGTCGGAGCAGCCCGGTGTCAGTATAATCTGACTGGGTGGGGTATCGTACAATGTGTCTGTGGCATGATAATCAAGTGTGGCAGTGCTTAGAATATTGTCTCAAGTAGACACCTTTGCAATAAAACTGAAAAATTGATGAAATCAATGCAAACATCATATAACAACAACTGAGTGGTTTTAGGTGCCGCCTCACTTACCTCTGAGGGTCTCACTGTGGAGGTTGTTGGTTTGAGCCAAACTCGATAAAAAAAATTCATGTGAAAAAGTTTGTTAGTAATTTGCAGAAGAACAGTGGTTCTCCTCAGATTCATTCTTAAGTCGTCCTCCATCAATACTACCAGATGCCATGATTACCTGTTGTTGAAAGTGTGTTTAAACTCTGTTAAAAAATCTAAGTATTTATATGTCTGCCATGTGATTAGAACATTCTTCGACCATTTTCTTATTCATCATGTATATATTTTCAATATACAAAAATACAATGTCATTGACATATTAGCTTTTATAAATATTTTTTTTTAGTCAATGAACAGGAAATATATGCAGAAGGCTTCATTAGATAGTATTTTTAAACAATTAACGTTTGTAAGTTTATGTGCAAAATTTAAAGTTACGTAAAATGTTGGGAAATTTATTTAGAGTGTTGCTTTCTTATTTTACGATCTTTTTTTAGCCTTATAAAAAGTATTCTTTCTAAAATTTGCAAAAATACTGCACAGATAAATGTCCCGCGATGACAGTTTGCTCGTATGAAATTCTTGACTTACAAAGGTTAGTGAAACGGGCCCCCTATTGTTTAGTGACATTGTCACTTGTGATGTAAAATTTGCTCTGACATGTTTTCAGACACAACACAGACTCAACACAATGTTGAAGGAATGCCTTACAAGTGGGTCAGGGGACATAACTCAAGCTGAAAGTCAGGAGGAAGTAAAGCAGCTCGGTACATTAAAGACACAGAGGGGAAGAGCAGCACTAAAACGAAAAGCAACAGGTTTTGATTTAATTTCTTCTTGGCTGTGTTCATTGTTGTTTAAGGTTCATGAGTTATTTGTAAAGTTGATTTTCAAAAGTTACGCAGTTCTATTGTTAGTGACATAGCGGTATTGGCCATAAAAAGCTGCATAAGTGATATGGAAATGATAAACAATATTATTGGCAATGAAAGCTTGGGACAAATTTTGAACTGGCCACACCCATAATAGAATTGTCATAGTTATTGCCCTTGATTAATTGAAAAATATTTTGGTTATTGCTTTGTAAACAGTGTAGCACCTTTAGTTTTCATCACAGTCTCTTTGATGGTTAATATACAATAATGCGTCACGTTGTCATTCGTCTTTCACTGCTGATTCACTTGCGGAAATGGGGTGTGCTCGAGTACTGGTTAACCTTTCAGGATCCCAGGAAACAGTGGTTAGGTTAACTGATTGTCTGATAGCCCTCTGTGGTAAAAAAATGTGTATAGGTATAAAAGCTCACATGAATTGTTCACATGACTTGATCAGTTCTGAAAATTGAGGTCAATCATTTCAAGGTAACATAAAAAAATTTCTTCCAAAATGCTAACACCATAGGACCTACACCTAAGAAACTATTTCTTGAACTGGTCTAGTGAACCAGAATGAACCAGTAGAGCCATACAGGCCCTATTGTGCCTCTTGTTTGTTGTTCACCTTTTTTATACAGTGAAGCAATATTTTATATGAAACTTTATTATATGGCTAGAATGTTATTTCCCCTGTGGTTTGAGACGATGTTGTTTAATTACCATGTACCTCTTATTGCTGACGTCGTGAATTTGAGCCCAACTTGGTCAAAAAACTTTCTGCTTCACAAAGATGTTGGTACACTCAGATTTAGTCTGAGGTTTTTCTCCACCAATAAAGCTAGATATACCGTATATATCATGTAATATTTCGAAAATAGTGTTAAACCTGATTCAAAAAAGGGAGAATGTTATGACAGCAACAGTGTTTTGTGTTGGTTCTGTGTCGGTTGTTGCCATCATGTAGCAATCTTATTTGATCCTCTAAAACACATTCTAAAAATGATTGAACATAAAAGTCTAAACTGAAAACAACATTGGGTAATAAGGTAACACTTGTTCTCTGGTGGACCAGGCTGACTTCATTACTTATATCTTACAGTATCAATCAGTGATTCTGAGAGTTTAGACTTTGGTACTCCAAAAAAAACTAAAACCTACATCTCACAGTCACAGGACTCTGGATTGTCCTCTTCGAAAAGGGGGCGTGGAAGAGGTTCGGGCAAGGGAAAAGTTGCCACAGTGTCGTCCTCTCAGTCTGTCCCCAGTACCAGAAGAAGTAGCAGGAGGCTTGCTGCCACTGCTTCTACAGCTGGGGATACAGATAGCCAACAGGTAAGTTTGTTGGACTATATAGCACCGTTTTTATGTCATTGAGTGCTAACAGACAACCACTCTGGGTTCCTGGAAGGTTTACCAGTACTTGAGCACACCCATCTTTACAAGTAAGTGATAGCTTTCTCACTTAAATCAGTGGTGAGAGGTAAATGACAATAAGAGGTAATTTCATGTATCAATCATCATGGAGACTGGCCGGGCAGTGATTCAAACTCATGACCCCTGGATTGATAACCGAGTTAACTGGGCTCTGCCCAGCAGGTAAATCATAATCATATAAACTATTTATAGTGGTCAAGACTGCAGCGTGGTCTAGTGGTAGTGCGTCCGTCTCGCATGCAGAATGGAAAATGCATGAAAAATGGTACTAGAAGCTTCTTTCTTCGCTTGGTGCTGAGCATTTAAAAGATAGTTCTAGGTCTGGTTGACCTGGTGTCAGTATAATGTGACTGAGTGGGGTATCATGCCATGTGTCTTTGGTATGCTACTCCAGTGTGATAGCACTAAGAATACTGTCTCGGGTAGACACCATTGCAATATGACTGAAAAATTGTTGAAGTGATGGTAAACACCATACAATATCAACTATATTGGTCACAAAAGGGTGTTGCCAAAACTGACAAATACATTTACAGGTTTACTGTTTGATTAATTTTATTTTGTCAATCTAGTAGTCTAGTAGTATATTTTGCTTTAAGGGAATAGAATTTCCATTCGAAATGTCTTTTCTATTACCATGGAAACAAATAGTCAACTTTTTAAATTCTCCATTTAAAACCTAGTGGTCTAGTAGAACCTGTTGCCTATATATATATATTTGAATGTAAATTTAACACGATTCCCTTGTGATGAAAATAAAATTGAAGAGTTTATTTGATTAATGTTTACCTGCTTACCTGTACAAAAAGGTCCCAAAACATTTTACAGTCATTCTAAAAAGAGTATTTTTATTTTGTAAAAAATGTCATATTGAAAAAAGCAGCTCTATTTTCTTTATACCAAATTCTGAAATCCTAAATAAAGGCCAGAAGTGTTTATGGGATGGTGCACTGTCCAATATCTGTTGTCTAGCATCTGTCATCTGTCATACATTGTCATTTGTTATTGTCATTCATTTAGCAGCACTATCTATGAAACCACAATGCCAGTTATACTCAAACTTCACATGTATGTTTCTCACATATTTTAGACTAAACAAAAGATTTTATTTTCCATCCAAAAGTCAAGATGGCTGCCGTTATTACTTATCTTCTCGTGAGAAACAATCACCAAATATAGTTTTAATGGATTTGTACAAATTGTGTCCATGACTTAAAAATGACCACGACCCTGTGGCTCATTTAGGGGAGAAATAGAAATAAATTAAAAGTTTTTTGTTGTTGTTTTTTCAATTGGTACTAATCTTGGGTAAATGTTCACAGAAACATTGTTTAGTAAATGAGATTTGTTTCATTTTCTTAAAGGGTCAGGAGGGACTCCAAAAGAGTAAATAAGTCTGTAATTTTAGGAACTGATGATTAACTATTTTAAGTGATTATTTTTTTTAAGAAATTTATTCAATGATATTATAATTTTGTTTGGTTATGACTTTTACCAATGATTTCTTATTTACTGTCTCATACATCCTTACCTTAGGTCACTCCTAAAAAGGTTCAAAGGTCAGAGAGTCCAGACCTGTTTGTGTCGCCGGTGAAACATGAGACGAGCGACGTCAGTGACATCCACTCATCATATGCTGGAAGCCATAGAAGTGATAGCGAACTTGATCTTACACAGTCCAGTCAGCCGAGTCTAGAATTTGGGTCCAGGTGTGTAAACAATGTTTTTTAACATATGTTTCAACTTCAAATATAAAAAAACATGATTAAAGTTCTTACTTAACTATGCTACCTACTATCATTAAAAGCTCATGTTGGGACGTATCTCAGTGGTGGAAGGATAATTTTGTTTTATTAGCCAAAGACTCCAGTTGAACTTTTGTGACCATCCTGTGCCTGTTGTCTGTCTGTTAACTTTGACCTTTTTTAAGGATTTTCTGTGGTCAGTGGCACGATGAACACTTTGACCTCCTTCATTCCATCAAGGTTGTAGGTTCAACCCTCTCTTGTAATAAAAAAATTATTTCGGAAAGTTTGCCAGTTATTTATGGAAAGACAATAGTTAGTCTTCCTCTTGCAATAAATCTTGATGCCACATATAATCAGTTGTGTCTTGAAAATGGCATTAAACCCTTAACACTCAATGGTGGTAGTGAAGTAAATAGAATGTTCGACCTGATGCCTCTCATAAAACAACACTCAGTACTGGTTCTAACCAGGAAACAGACTCAAGAGCGGTTCATATAAGCTTTGAACTTCTTTCCAATTGAGCTCAAATGAATAGATTAAAAAAAATTGTTGGTTGTCACCTTCAAGGACTTGTATAGAAGGATATGAAACTTGCATCTCCTGACTAAAAGTTGATAAAATAGCACACGAAGGATTATTTATTTGGCAAACTAATCCTTCATAATTCAGAGGCAACTGATTTCTTGTACATCAACTGTAAGTTGTATGTATTCTTAGATGTTTTAATATGTTTCGATCGCGTAAAATGATCTGGAATTAAAGATATTGATGTTTGAAGGAAAATGTATCATAATTAATTTTGTTGATATTTTAGCTGCAGTATACAAATTTTGTAATCAAAAGTACTCCAGCAATTTTAAACACAAATTTCTTGGAATGGTATTATATTGATAAGAATTTCATTCTGTTATGCATAAATTTTGATATGTGTTCCTGAGATAATTGGAAACGAGATATTGCGAGCGTTTGCATGAATATGTGAGTGTCACAAAATCTCAATCAGTTGCCTTTCCTTCTCTATATAGTTCCTATTTGCTAAACGACTCGTACAATATACATTGCAAATAACACTTGTTCAAGGCTGTTGTTTCAGCTAAAGATATTTTGGATTTTATGTTAACAATCTATGAAGTAAAACTAACATCCATTGGACTCCTTATAAGTGGTAAATTATTTTATTACTCAAAATGAATTAAATATTTTTGGAAGTATTATAAACAGATATTTTGAGTGGACAAACTTCAACATAAGATTTTGGTGTTAACTTGAGGGCTTTCAGACTTAATTCAATGCATCTCAAATGCCAATACAAATGTATTTAAAAAATGATGAAAGTTTTATCACACTATTTTACCTGTATGAAAAGCATATATATAAAAATATCTGATATATTTAAAGTTTTGACATCGTTAACGCTGCATTGATTTTGTCCATTTAAAAACATTTCTGTAGATTTTGTTGCACTAGAGTGAAACTCTAAATTTTTTTATCACTTAAATATGATTGATCTGATACCTGATTTATATGTTTGTGGCTAAAATTGTATTTTAAAAAACTGAAACATACTTGGACTGTAACATCTGCCCTGGACAATCACTAATTTGTTGTAGAATTTTTAAAACCATTGAAGCCAAACCTAATTTCAAGTAAAACTTAACTTTTGAAAAACTGAATAAATATCATTATTGTGTTTTAGTGGAGAGGAAATCTTGAAAGTTTCTGACACAGACTGGTCTACTGGCAGTTTCATGGCGGCCATTAATTCCAGCAGTGTAGACGAGACTGGTTCTGGATGTGTGTGTCTGCTGGATGATGTTGAGCAGACAGATGATGACTATCAGGATGTCAGTCAAGTGGATGACCTTGGCCTTGATGAAGCAGATGGATTCTCACTAGATGAACTGGTATGTTGAAAATATTGTGAAAGTTGCACTTTTCACTTCATGTATTATTTCTTTCGATTTTAATTTTTTAAGGAAATGATAATAAATAGTTTTCATAAATTATGTATGATAAATAAATCAATTATAAATGGAAAATAAACAATATTAGTTTTACAAATTGTGTGTATTTGACAATTTGTTAATATTTGTGTATATAGAATCAAGAATGATTTTTAAGTATTTTTATTACAAATAAACAGTCCAAGGGTCGTGAGTTTTAATCTCCCACCTGACCACAATCTCCATGATGATTGATATGCGACATTGCATCTCATTGTCGTTTTTCTATCACTGCTGCTTCAAGTAAAAAAAAGGTATCGGTTATTTTTGCAGATGGGTGTGCTTAAGTACTAGCTAACCTTCCAGGATCTCGGGAAAGAGTGGTTATGTTAACTGATCATCTGTTAGCCCTCGATGGCATAAAATGACTCTAAATATTTAAACCGACAAAAGAAAATGATGTTATTTATCTTTACTATTGAAGTGGTACATCAAAAAATGTAACTTCCAAATTGACATAAATGTTATAGTTTGAAGCACATATTCACTTATTAAACATGTCATTGCAGAGCTGTAGCAAACAAGATGCATTAATGTGTTCAGATGAAAAAGAAACAAAACCAAAGCCTGAATCAACAGAGGAATCAAAGACAGATAAATGTCAGCCTGAAATAAAAAATGATGTTACACATGATAAAGAAGAGATTTCAGTAGATAAGGATAATGAATCAGTAGTGCAAAAGAAGGATGAAGTTGATAAAGCAGGTGTGAAGTTGGTTGGAAAGAGGGCTAGGAAGGGTAAAAAAGGGGGGAGGGGACGTGGGAAAGGAAAGGCTGTTGTTGATCCTGAGGTTATTGTGCTGGATGAAACAAGTGAAAAATCTGTAGATGATAGTGGTGATGTTGATAAAATGGACATTAGTGTAGAAAAGGAATCTGATTTGACAGTATCCAGAAAAACTGCATCAAATGATAAGGAGCATGAATGTTATGAATCAAAAACTATGTCGAATAGTAAGGAACACAATGATAATGAACCAGAAACTGTGTTGAATAGTAAAGAACAAGATGATAATGAATCAAAAACTGAAAGCGATGCTGTTAAGAATTTAGAAACAGAAAATAGTATAAAAAATGTAAGAAAAAGTAAAAGGAATTTGCCTGAAACAAAATCACCTGAAAACGAGCAGATTGATTTTCCTGAATCTGTAGAAAAACCGTCACTGGTTATGGATTTAATAAAAGATGATGAAACAGTAATTAAAAAGGAACGAAAGGATAATGCTTCTGATTCCAGAGCAACAAGTGACACGTCAAAAGAACAAAATTCTGAATTAAAGATAATGGATACTGTTGTAAATGATAAAACTGTAGATGTTGCAGTAATTGATAGTGCTAAAGTAACTGTTTCTCAATTAAATGATTCAAAGGAAGGAGTGGAAAGTGGTAGTGAAAAAATAATAAAGGTTAGCAGTTTGATGAATTCCGAAAAAGATTCAGGTTTGAAAACCATAAATTGTGGTGAGAACAAAAATAAAACATCTGACAATAGCATTGCAAATAATGGTAATAATAAAAGTGTTAAAGAAGATGCAGAATTTCAGAGAAGTCTTGGGGATACAAAAAGCAAAAGTAGAAAAAGTTTATTTAGCGAAAAAGTGATAGATTTGACAGATTCCACAGGATCTTCATCTCCTTTGGAAGGAGGTGATGTAAATGCATTGCAAAATGAGAGTATATCTGATGAAGCCATAGAATTAAGTGAAGAGAATAATACTAATCTTAAACCAGATACTTCAGAAGCAGAAGCTATGGACATTACAATAAAAGATAATGATGAACTCAACATTGTTAGTATTGAAAAGGCTGATGCAATAGATGAAGAGGAAGGTAAACATCACAATAATGAAGGTGGACTGAACAAACTTGTCAAACCTGCTGTTGCTGTAAACTCAAGTTCCTCTTTGAAAAATGAAAATGAGAATGTCATAAAGCTGATAAAAGGTTTGTAGAAACTGTTTTGAATTTGCAGCCCTTTTTTTTGTTGTTTTGTTTTAAACCCATTTATTTTACTTTGATTGTGAAAAATGTTTTTAAAACTTAGACGAATCATGCTCAAAGTCTTCCTAGGTAGAACTGATACTAAATATATACAGATAAAGTATCTTGCTCAATGACACCACACAGTCAAGACAGAGGATCCAACCCATGACCTTCAGATCCTTCGTTTGATGCTGTACCACTGGCCCACATGCTTTTGTTAAAAACATATTTTATTAAAAAAAAAAAAATTATGTTTGCATATATTATTTAAACACAAATTGTTGTTGCCATAAGAGTAAAAATATCGCTTTTCTGTAAAAAAAATTTTGATAGATTTTAATTTCGATGACAGATGTCCAGGACATGAGCATTTGGATTTTTGTTTCACCCATTTTAAACATACATTTTATGTGGATAATGTGACTTGCTTAAGAATGTCAATATAGCAAAGATATTGCAGTAGGAAGAAAGAGTTCACAAATAAAATGAAACTACAGTATTTTATGTTGCTTTAATACATGAATTTGTATGTTTAAATGAATTTTTTTTTTTATAAAATTTCATTTAGTCAACAAGTAAAATATTCATATGTTAGCTCTTGATTTCCCGTGTAAGCTTGTTGCAGGTTTAAAGCGTCTCATTGAAAAGATGTGCAGCTTTATTTTTGAATGGGGTTAAACATCATATTCATCACAAAGGCACATTGCATGTTATATATGGCACATCTAGTTTGGTGAAGGAAGACTTGACTCAGAATTGATTCGAGTACCGTCCTTCCACAAATTACTGGTGGACTTTCTCTTATTAATTTTTTTATGACTGAGTTTGACTTTAACCCATGACCTAAGTTAACTAAGAGAGTTGCCTTGGAACACTGGACCGTGGGTGATCCCTTGTATACAGATATCATACAAAAATATTTTCCTTAGAAGATGCTACACAACTTGATTAATACTGATATGCCATAATTTTGAATATGTTACAGATGAAGAGAATGATGGTATTGCTGAAGCAACTGCTGAAACCATCAGTGATGACAATGACCTGTCACCAGTCTTACTAACCATCCCTAGAGAGGAACATGTGCTAAAAAAACAATCAGCTGAGGTAACAGAATTTAGAACTGGGCAAAACATTGATAAAAATCAACAACAAAGCAGTAAAAAGCAAATCTCCATTAAGATTAATCCACAAGTAAAGACTGAACCAGCACCAAAGAAAGAAGTTAGAAAACTGAGATTCTCTAGAAGTAACAGTTTTGGGGATATTACTGATTTAAATGATGATGCCAGTATATTTGGTTATACCCCAGAAATACCTTCAACCGGAATCCCAGATCCTGAAATATATCAAACTAAATGGGCCTTTTGTTTTGAGCCTGATAAGAAGATTGTTGATGAATATGATAAATTTATGTCTGAATTAGATGTTGAACCTATACCCTCTGGTTCTGGTACAGAAGGTAAGTGTACTTCACATAAAAATGTAATCATTTCAAAGATGCCAAAGGATATTGAGAACCATGAGTATAAGAATAGTGAAGTTATAGGAGAAGAAATGGAAGCAGAGAGTAGTAAAGAGAGTACAGATAATGATCTAGGAAACAAGGAAATTGAGATTGACCTGACTGGAGATGATATTTTTGTGAGAGAGCTAGATAAAAGCAGTGTAAAAACTGGTAAAACTATGTCAAAGGATGCAAATGTGAGCTATGAAGACAAGGGCGGTAAGAAGTTAATGAGAATATCATTCAGCAAAAGTAAGGATAAAAAGACTGAAAATTCAAAGAAAAGTTATGTTGATGAAGTGAAAGTTAAAGAAGATGATACTGAAAGAAAAATAAATAAACCAGATGTACAATCAGAAGATAAAGAATCAAAGGGTTTGATTGATTCACAAAAATGTGAAAATACTATTGAAATCAATTCCAGTGGTGAAAGTAAAGATTCTGAAACAATCACAATTAAAAGCATACAAGGAGATAGCACAGATAGTGAAAATATTAACCAAGTTGAAATCATTTCTAGTGGTGAAGCGGAGAAGTTAGAAACAAATGCAAAATTGGAAGATGAGATGTCAGTTGACAATGATGAAGTTAATGATAAAAGAACTGAGCAAGAGAAAAAATCTGAAGTAAGTGATGACAAGACTTGTAAAGATAATGGTGAAGGTAAAGAAATGATAGAAGTGGAGAGCTCTCAGGAATGGTTGTCAGTTTCCAAAGCAATTGAGACAAAAGCACCTGATCTAACATCAAGAAAAAGAAAAAAAAGAAAAAATCATGATGCAAGTCTTAAGAAAAAAAAGAGTAAAAACGATGAAGAAAAAGCTTCTAAATCTGCAAGTAAAGTTGGTAGTAGCAAGGATGGTGAAACTGCTTTATATGAAGAGCTGGATAATGATGAAAGTAACTTGGGTCAGCTGGACGGCTTAAGTGAGAAGGAGAAAGAAGATAGAGCAGAAGTAAGGAGACAAGCGATGGGGTTTGTGTGTGAAACTGACAGCGACTCAGACACTGATGAGTCAACTATTCCACCAAGCCCGACTGGCAGTGTACTGTATGATGATTACATTGAATTGAGCAGTGATTCTGATAAAGAAGATGACCAAAACACTGGAAACAAGGAAGATAACTTTTCATCAACAGAATGGCTAACTTCGAGAAACAGTGCTAATGAAGGTAGTGATAGTAGTAAAAATCGCAACACAGGTACAGAGAAACCTTCAGATAGTGAGAGTGGAGAGAAAAATAAACAAACTGCTTCACAGGTATCCGCAGCAGCTGACAAACCTTCAGTTGATACTATTCCTCTTGAAAATAAGATAACACCTACCGAAGGTGGTTATGATGAAAAAAATAATGTGGAACAGACCTCAGAGATCTCTGTAAAAAAAAGATTAGAAAATGAAAGTATTGCAAAAGCAATAGCACGGTATCGTAATCAGTTATGTATTGTACCAAGGGTTTCTGTTAAATCCTCAGATTCTCAACCAAGACATAACAAAAGCAGAGGAAATGAAAACAAAAGCAGAGGAAATGAAAACGAAGGAAAGGATACAGTAAAAAGTTCACGTTGGTCAGCTGCACCATCACAAGTGCCCGTTTCCCACCCTAAATCTGGAATTGCAATTCCAGATCGCTTACCAAAATCTAAAACAAGTATGAGGCATAACGTTTACAGGTCAAATCGTAGAAGAAATTATGGATCCTCATCTGATCAATACAGTGCAGTACCGCCTCCTGCAGGTATGCAAGAATACAAGAAAGCCCGATCTAGATTTGCAAAGTCTCGTTTTGGGGCACCAAGGTTTGTTCCAGCATCTGATGAATTTCAGCCCTCTGTCATTCCCACATATGCTGAACCATTAAACCCTACCACAATGCAGCTATCACAATCAAACACTCTTGCATATCCTAGCTCATCATTATCATCACACTCATCTATGGCTAAAACATTTCCAATTTCTAGTTTTCCATCCAATATATTTAGTGCTGATATCACACAGTTGAAAGCTTCAATTTTTGCTGTTACAGGAATCACAGAAGCAGCCAATGGCCCTTCTTCCATCCCTACAAGTTTACCACAGGTATCTCAAACTCCATTTCCCACTTATGCAGCAGCCCCGTATGCTGGCTCCCAGCAATCTGCTACCATGGCTTTAAATTCATTTGGGGCAAACATTGGTTTACCTGCTCAGAAACCATCAGGAGATGAATTGAACATTCTTGTAAATAAACTAGATGAGGTGAAACAGTTGCTCGAGAATGTACAAGAGAACAGGGCATCTCAAGGGAGCGAACATTCTAGAAATTCGCAAGATCTCCATAGTAAAAAATATGACCAGGAGCAGTATGTTGATAACAGGCGAGTAAGAGATGAAAGAGATTTCCCCGAGGATAGACGAATAAGACGTTCTTTCGAAGAAGAAGATTACGAGTATCGTAGGCATATTGAGGACGATCGTAGAAGATACGAAGATTACCACAGAAGACGTCCCCATAGAGACCCCTATTATGACTACCCACCACCACCCCATGATAGCCACTATGATTATCCTCCACACCCTCATGACCCATATTTTGAAGAGAGGCGACAGAGACATAGGGAAGACCCGTATGGGCCAGAAAGACGACGACCATATCCACTTGAAAGGTTTGACGACAGATATCCACCTCACACTAGATATGAGGATTTCCCGCCACATCCGTTGTCTGATGGTCGTTTGCCACCAAGGGAACCTTATTATGACAGATTAGATACACGAGATGAACATTTTGACCCACGTGACAACATGCGTCCTCCAGTTGACCCTTACTATCGGCGAAGACCATTTTCTCCATCATTCGATCCCGAGGGAAGCGAATATGGCTCCAGGGGTCGCTCATCCTCGACCCATGGTCGCCCATACTTAAGCCATGGTAGATCATCTGTAGATCATACAACTTTTAATCATGAACCCAGTCGAGCTGCCAACATAACGCCAGCAGTACCAGCTAACGAGCCAAAACAAGCTCCTGTTGAGGCTAAAGAACCTAAAATTCTACCTACTCGCATTTTGTCAAGGTCTGGAAAAATTTTAACCTTTAGCACAACAGCCACAGTTAAGCACCAAGCTTCCCAACAAGCAATACCCAAAACTGCAGAGATGAAAACTGAAGAACGTGACCAGTCCATACTTCCAGCCTTTTTAACTGGTATTTCAAAAAAGTGGACCAAATCTGGTCAGTACTAGTTTCCATCAGTTAACGTCCTTATACTCCAAACTTTTCATTCAATGTTATGTATTGTTTCTGCCATGAACTTGAATTCTGATCTTGAATTAAACAAAGAATTGATGACTAGAATGGAAATAAACACAATAACTTTCATTAAATTACAATTCTCAAATGGTGATATAATGTCATGGAACATCATTTATATAAAAAAAAAATCGCAGTTTAAACAAGTTTGATTTGGATTTATCAATACTGTCAATATATTTTATGGATAACTAATACATATATAGGTAACATTTGAATATATATAGTTTTAGTTGATTAAATTAAAATCTTTGCTTGTATAAAAGAAGAGCTTGGAACATTACTAACTGATGCTGGTGCAACATTCCTCATAAACACATGAAATTCTTAAGAAATTGGTTTAGAAAAATACATAAAAATCTTAGAAGTATTCTGATTACGTATTCAGCAGAAAAGAATCAACTATGGATATAAGATTTTAGATAAATTTCCATGTATATTAGATATATATATATATATATATATATATGTAGAAAATTCAGTCTTTTGAGATAACTGTTTTTCACAAAAACTTGGCAGTCTCAATCCTGCTGAAAAAGTTATCCCTGGGGATTGCCTTTTTTGTGGGAAGCACATACCCATGATTTTTATAAGCTTGACCAGGCTAAGAAAAGCAGCCAGGTGATCATGATTATAGACTTGTTTCAGTAAAATTGCATATAGTTTCATTAATATTGATTCTATAATAGATAAATAACCAGTCAAAACCTAGTTAAGTGTTTAAGTACAAGTGGTCACCTCTATTAAGCAACCACTTGTCTTAAGCAGCCATATTTGCTATACTCCATTGTAATGCTTTCAGTCTATATTCACCTGTATTAAGCAACAACCTGTCTTAAAAGGCGACTTTTGCTCCTTCCCATGACTGGCTGCTTAAGACAGGTTTGATTGTATTTAAGTAACCTGTTGGTGAAACTGAAGCCAGATCTTATAAACTCAAATGCAACTGTATTTTATATGCTTTATTTCAGATCATATATTGCAAAGAGTTGATTTGTTTTCAGTTTATCCCGTTAACTAATATACATTAAGAATTATAAAGATAAATAAACTGTTGTTGAGTTTTTGATACCCTTTCGCGGCGACTATCGCTTATTTTGCGATTCATTACCTGCGTTGATCTATATGAATTAAAACTATGATGATAATGTTGTTGATGGTGTTGTTATATTTGCGAGTATTTTAAACAGACCTACACTTCATATGTGTATGTTTTATATTTTGTTAAGACATCTGTACCATTGATTTGTTCGGTCGTACTTTTGCTTTTTACATTTTGATGTATTTTATTCCTTCTTTGATTTTTTTTAATAAGTATCTGTATCATACATAGGGCCTTGTTAATAATATGCAGTCAAACCTGTATAATCAGTCACCTCTGTTAAGCAACCACTTGTCTTAAGCAGCCACATTTGCTATGTCTCATTTCTATGCGTTCAGAGCAAATTAACCTGTATTAAGCGCAACAACATGTCTTAAAAGGCCAATTTTGTCCCTTCCCTTGACTGGCTGCTTAGAACAAGTTTGACTGTAGTTTTGATTTTTAGTGATGATGATATTGTACAAAAGAAATCACGTTAAAAATTCATTTTGTATAATCATTCTGTTCCAAGATCACGATTTCAGTATCTGATGATAACAGGAATGATTGATTTGTCAAAGGTCATCCTGAGATTAAATAAGCACTTTGTATAAAATCGATTGATCTCTTAGAAACAGGTTTCAAATAATGATAATTTTTCGCTTGAATGTCTGGTATATCCATTGGGAAAAAGAAATATAATACTGGTATTATTTTTTTCGCTCGTCTTTACCGCTTTGGATGTAAAGCTTTTTCCTTCCCACATACCTTTATTACTGCAAAGTCCTCCATGGCCGAATATTCTAAGACACCATCTCAAGATCACTTACCTCTCACCGCTGAGGTCATAGGTTCGGGGTCCTGCTCAGTCCAAATTTTTATGCAAGAAAGTTTACCAGTATGGTGGTTCTACTCAGATTCATTCTGAGGTCTTGCTGCACCAGTCAGAAAGTTTACCATTATGGTGGTTCTACTCAAATTCATTCTGAGGTCTTGCTGCACCAGGAAAACTTAATATTCCACTATAACTAGAAATGTGTTGAATATGGCATTAAACCCACATCCTATACATAGAGCTAAAAGGGAAAAGTAGGACAGATGTTTTCTTTTCCATTAGATGTTATTTGTTTATTTTGTGAAGAATGTTGTCAGTGCCATGTAGTGTTTTTCCTATCAGTGCACTTTTTCATAGTGGGAATTTTTGTGCTTTGTCTCACAAATAGTTTCACTCAAACATGCCCCATTTGACAATATGTTACACCAACCTTCCAGATAAATAAGGATTTGGGGTCAAAGGTTACAGATTTGAATGAAATATGTTGATTTTGAAAACATGTATCACACTTAATCCCATGGTCCCTCTCTTCATAATAAACCTTACCATTTTAGGTCAAAGGTCATACAGGGTGTCGGAATTGTAACTTATAAACTGCTCAAGGGTAAAGTTCACAGTCAGTGATTATGTGATACATATAGCCTATAACTTACAAGGGATTTTAATGAAATTTCACACAGATGGTCACCGGTGTCTTTAACTTCATAGCGAAACTCGCCAATTTTGGTCAGAGGTCATGGTCTACGTCTATGTGATACTTTGTGTCTGGCTTGCAAAAAAAACTTACAAATGGGATTTGAGTTACCATCAATTTTAAATTCAAAGACAAATTTGTATCTGTACACTAGTATTTAGAATGATGGTCAGGTGTTGGGGTCAAAGGTCATAGATTCTGATGTTTTATGGTACCTTATATCAGACCGTAAAGTTCAAAATTTAAATAAAGAAAATTTAAATCTGAAGTCATTCAGTGTTTTCGAAAACATTTTTCTTGTTTATTACTTCGTAACATGCCATGTTGATTTTTAGGTCCGATAGGTATCTATCTGATATATTGGACAAATCCGCTTTGTTCCCTTTATAACACGATGTTACGACTTGTAAAAGTCAATGTTTTATCATGACAACTCGTATGCAAAATCAAAAAGCCTAAAGCATTTGCCTGAACTCTTTACTTTCATGATTTTGCTAGATATACTAAATGTCTTTATTACTTGCTGTAAATAAAATGCTTGTAAAACAAAATAATTATAAAGATGCCTCCAGTGTTGTTTCTCTTATTACCAAAATATTGTCACAAATAAACTGCATTGCCAATAAAATGTTTCCCTGTCTACTTCCTGTTTTCTCTTTTATGACGATGCTTTCAGGATGGAACGTTTTCCAAAATACAAAACAGCGGGAGAATATGACAACCGAGTTTCGGAAAGACCAACCAGTTATGTTAAAATACATATATTGTTTGGGCCCAATTAGCTCCATAGGTAGCATGTTTGACAATCAATCCAGGGGTCGTGAGTTTGAATCCCCGCCTGGCAACAGTCTCCATGATGTTGATATACGGCATTGTGTATCATTGTCCTTCATCTTTCACCGCGAGAACGTTATCACTTGAGGAGACAGGTGTTCTTAAGTTATGGTTACCCTTCCAGGATCCCAGGAAAGATTGATTAGTTTGACTGATCATCTGTTAGTCCTCAAAGGCACAAGAATGATGCTTAATATTCAAATAAACATAAATGCGGGGGGGGGGGGGGGGGGAGGTGCATTAATTTTGCTATAATACTGATTCAAATGCTGAAATTCGTAATTATTATACACTATGATTGTAAACTAAACCAGTTTCCTTTTGGCAGACTCGAATACCACCTGCAATTTATTTAAATAATTGTTTGGAGTAATAAGATATCCAAGATACTCAGATTGGTTACTTGCAACAACTATGGAAAGTTTAAAAGAGATTTGTACATTAAAAACACGTGGCAATTTGATAATTTCACATAAAACAATTTCTATTAATTACTTTCCTTTGAATCAGTTATAGGATTGCATCCGTAGTTTAGTGGTAGAGTGTCTGCCTCATATGCAGAAGGTTGTGGGTTCAATCCTTAGTTGGGTCATACCAAAGACTTGAAAAATGGTACTAGAAACTTACTCACTTGGCGCTCAGCATTTAGAGGATAGTTCTAGGTGTGTTGTTGGCCTGGTGTCATTATAATGTGACTGGGTGGGGTATCATACCATGTGTCTGCGGTGTGATACTCAAGTGTGGCAATGCTCAGAATACTGTTGTAGACACCATTAGATATGACTAAAACTAAAAAGAGTGTTAAAAGCGAAGCTAATTTTGTGCCATGTTTTTTAAACATTTAAAAATCCCTCAACAAACAAGCTATTTCAAAATCCCTCAGTAACTGACTGGACAGGAATGCAACTTTCTATATACATTTATTTATATAAGACCTTATCTTCATGTTTGACCTCTCAGTCCTTGAGCTATAAGCTATGAAACGATTCTTGAATCTCTCAACACGGTAGCAGACAGGATAGGAATGCCACTTTCTATATACATATGGAAGGCCTTTTTTCATATGATTGACCTATAAGTCTTGCCTTGATCTATACGGACCTCTTGCCTGTGACATATCGTCATGTGGGAAACTTGAAAAAGATCTATGCAATTAGAAACAAATTACAGACAGGACAAGACTTTGTAAAGACGTATGGACGGATGTACTTCAGAACCCATACAGCTTCTTTGTTGAAGGAATGTAGTAAAGATATTGTGAGGAAGAGAACAAGGAGATGTGATTACTAGGCGAAAACAATGTGAATTAAAATCAAAAGTGCGAAGATTGATCAACCAGTCATTCTCATGGTCACTGTTATTTACTTCTCAAACTTGTCATTTACCATCTGCTATGGGCAACTTTATTTGAGGCAGTTACGGTATTTTAATCTGGTTGGAAAATTTCATCTGTGTTTATGTACATATTTCAGCCAGGCCTGGTTAGCTCTGTTGGTAGCACATCTGACTATCAATCCAAATGTTATGAGTTCAACGGCCCGGGGACGGTCTCCATGACGATTTATATATGACATTGCATCTGATTGCCATTCATCTCTTGCTGTTTTTTCAAGAGGGAAAGTTATCAGTTACTTTCGAAGATTGTTGTGCTCAAATACTGGTTAACATTACAGGACCCCAGGAAAGAGACATTTGGTAAACCGATTGTTTTTTAGCTCTGGATGGCATAAAAAAAATGATTCTAAATATTCAAACAAAACGTATTTCAGAAATGTTAATTCACCTTTTGTTATTCTATGGTGGAAAGTGGCAGCTTAAATACTTCATATATATATGTGTACATTAGTATAACACATGTTCTTTTTGCTCATTCCAATTGGAAATTGTGGCCTCCAAAACCAGGTGGAATTTTAGTGGAATAAAATAATTCCACATACATATTTTTGTAGATTGAGGCCGAAATTTCAAACCCATTGAAAGATTTCTGATTACATATTTGCACTGATTGGTGTAAACAATGTTATTATGATGCCAAGCTTGCAAGATTCTTCTTTTTCAGAGGGTTACTTTTGCATTTATTCTTCAATTAAAAGGACTTGTTCAGAACCCAGAGCCTGTGGCAGATGACATTTATAGGAAATTAAAAACAGTAAGTCATTTGTAGCATGTTCATTTTGTACTGTATGGTATGTAAAGTTTTAAGTTTAATTTATTTTAGCTTGATTGCGAAGTAAGCTCAAAGCTTACATGAACCACTCTCGAGTCGGCTTCCTGGGTAGAACCAGTACTGAGCATTATTTTTGAGAGGCATCGGGTTGAGAGCTGAGTGATCAAGCCTGCAACCTCTGGCATGACTTGCCATCATTCTTTCCACTACACTACCGCCCCACTTATCCCAGATCCTTTTGCCTTATTTATTTCAATGTTCCTTGTATGCTTGTAATATGTATATGTGTATATATATTTAGCAATAAAATATGTTTTAAACTATGTTTGAATATGATGAAAAGATCATTGTTTAAAGGTAGAGTGAGCAGACGGCTATGATTTCAGGTCAATGCTAAAGGCTGAAATGTTGCTCTGTTCAGTAGTTTCTTCATTGGTAACTACAGAATAGTTCTAAAATTTGTTTGCAAACTGTAATCTAGGTTATCGGAGGAGGAAGCAGGTTGTTTTTGTCATCAGCTTGTTCTGGACCAGGAATAGAGTACCGGTAACTAAGCAACTGAGCCACTGTTTTTTTACCTTTCACTTCAATTTTTATGTAAATTTTTTTTTTTTACATTGAAAACAAATACTTTAAAGCTCCTGACCGAAAACACTGAAATTTTCAGCGGGGCTGTAGTGTAGTGGATAAAGTGTTGGCCAATCGTGCCAAAAGTAACCGGTTCAATACCGAGCTCAACTGAATGCCTCTCAGCAACAATTGATACTGGTCCTATCCAGGAAGCAGACTCGAGAGTGGTTCATATAAGCTTTGAGCTTTCTTTGCAGTGGAGCTAAAATAAATTGGTATACATTTCAACATTTTTTAAAATCCTTGGAAAACATGTTTTTGTCCAATATGTCAAAATCGGAAAGTCGATTGCTACTAAATTTTGTGTGTCAGTTTACACGGGTAAGTATTCTAGTTTTTATGGTATAATATAGCTAATGACATAAGTTGTATGATTTTACTCCATAGATACGCATTTTCCCGCACCAATCACAGGCCATTGAAAACAGTGCAGGAAGAGTTCAGATTGCTCATAACGAGAAATCTGAACACTTCCTGCACTGTTTTCCACTCTGTCGGCTAATATAAACAAAATTCACCCATTGCTGTTACATGGTGAATTAATGCTTTCAATTTGGAAGAGCCAAAAAAAATGCTTATGGAGCAAAAATTTAAAGGGGCATAGGGCAAGTACAATATTTCATTTGGCATTATTTCTGAAAGTTTTAAATCTACACAATGCAAATACCCAGGTTGCAGAGCCTAGATTTGTTTTTGGAAGGGGTGTTACTCTGGTTAAAAAGCTTCGTATTTTGTGGTCATCTATGAAAAAAAGGGCAAAGTTTATTTTAATTTTGATGGTTTTTATTGGTATTGAAGCATAAACTTATTTAAAATCTATTTCATCATTGCCATGAGTTCCTTAAAACCCGATAGTTTGTATAACTGCTACCTGATAGTTTGTATAATTGTTACCTGATAGTTTTTATAACTTTTACCCAATAGTTTGTATTACTGTTACCTGATAGTTTGTTTCAGTAACAAGTATTTTCAATGTTGAGATATATTAAGATGAAAGGATTGGAAATAAAAAAGAATAATTGAATAAAACTGATTTTATTTCATTTATTATGCTCTATCGAAGAAATAGAAATATATCTTTGAAAGAAATAGTTTACCATATTAAGTAAGTTCTGTGAATTCACAGAATTACCCAATTTGCAAGTTGTTCTTGCATTTCTTACCATAAGCCTGCAATAGACAAAAAAAATATGTCTTGATTAAAAAATATAATGAAGGCATACTTAAATAACAAAAATATGACTGATTTGCAATTGCAAATCTGCCCCAACATGAAACGAATCGATGTTTGATCAGAGTGAAATCAAAAAAGAATCGCCATTCTAAAAATAGATATCACCCTAACACCGCTTGATGTCCTTCACCTCAACTCTACCTCTGATAAATCAAATTTAACAACAATGTGACCAACATAATTGATCAAATTGTAGTTGTGTGACCCATTTAATACATCTTTAAATGCATTGAAATTTTAATGGGGAAATCATTTTTAGTCTTACCTGGGTGCAGAAAATTTTGAAAAAAAAACAACAAACCCTAATATTCTGTCTTTATAATGTTGAACATATAAACGGATACAATGTCATTCAGTTAAATAACAACCTTTATTTTCTTGTGTTTAATTTCTAGGTGAAATCTACCTGTATTAAACAGCCACATGTCTTTCAAAGTTTACTTTCCTTGTACTCGCGATTTTGTGGCAACTTCACCACTGTAAATAGCAACCCAAAGGAAACATTTGTTTAATTTTCGTTGAGGGACAGCCAAAGAAATTTACTTTGTGTAAAGATAGAATGCTTCTTAAACACTATATTGCAGTTCATATTGGTAAATATAATATTTCTAATCAATTTAGTTGGCTGTAGCCCACAAAGTCGCATTGTTAGGAGCGTTCGTCGATAGTATCAAATGAATATTCACAATGTTTTTTACTTTAACCAAACTGAAGTCAAATGGATGACCTCAACAAAGAGATGTAAGTGTTCTCAAGTCGGTTAGACAACTTGGCAAAAAACAGACCTTGTAATGACCTTGAATATGTCCACATGCGCCTCTAAAAACAATCATTTTTAATCGAATAGAAAATAAGGTGTATGAATAAAACCTGTAGCGCTTGTGTTAACTTAGATTCATTGATGATCTGCGCTGGTCTCAATTTAACGATTGGCAAGAAAACTTATATCTTACTGTTTGTCTACCGCCAGCTAAATGGATAACGGTATCGTGGACTGTGTAAGAGTTTATGAAACGAAAAGAACATGACAAAAAGAAAAAAAACACAAACTTTCAACAACAACAAAATTATAAATTGGGCAGTGGAAGTACTCAAAAACTTGGAAGCCCCTAAGAACAGGAGCAGACATAAAATAAATATTTACATGGCAGCTTTGTTGGGATCCCACATGAATATAATGTTATAAGAAAAATGATTTTACGTAACCATTTATTTTATGAAGAATGTTGTGACATAGAAGATGGGCCGCCAAGCTGTTTTAAATCACGTTTTGTTAAATCTTTTTTTAACAATATTAAAATTATATAATTGGCAGTGAAAATAAAAAAATATCTTTTAAGCTTCCAAGAACATGAATATTCTAATTGTCTTGTCAGTTTTCCAAGCTCCCAAGAACATGACTATTCCAAATGTCTTGTCAGTTTTGCAACCTCCCACAAACATGAATTTTATAATTGTCTTGTCAGTTTTGCAATTTCACAAGAACATGAATATTCCAACTGTCTTGTCAGTTTTGCAATTTCACAAGAACATGAATATTCCAATTATCTTGTCAGTTTTAATATTTCACAAGAACATGAATATTCCGATTTTCTTGTCAGTTTTCCAATCTCACAAGAACCTGGATATTCTAATTATCTTGTCAGTTTTACAATTTCACAAGAACATGAATATTCCAATTGTCTTGTCAGTTTTGCAATCTCACAAGAACATGAATATTCAAATTGTCTTGTCAGTTTTGCAATCTCACAAGAACATGAAAATTCTAATTGTCTTGTCAGTTTTGCAATTTCACAAGAACATTAATATTCCAATTGTCTTTTTAGTTTTGCAATCTCACAAGAACATGAATTTTCCAATTGTCTTGTCCAACTTGCTATGACAAAATAATAATAAATAATTTGTTTTATGACAACATCAAGACTGTGTTATGAGTAGCCAACTCTGAAGGTTTAGCCCAAGATGAAAGAAAGCTGCAAGATGACCACGAATATTACAATGTTGCCATTAAATATTACATAATGTTGCAGAACAAATTTCTTGAGTTGAGGTCAAACAATTGCCCTTGCACAGCAGTCAATTAAATATCTGGGGTGCACACAACTTTGAAATTATAATATTTTATCTTGAATTTGTTTTTGTTTGTCAAGTCTCAAAATACAATCTAATGAAAGCACATACTTGTACTCAGAACAATAAAATTAACATGGTTATAACTGCAATAATATGTTAATTTTAACCACAAAGTATCAAAAATAAAATAATTGGCCAATTAAACTACAAATAGATAAAAATGAAAATGAATAAACTAAAAATAAAAAACAAAACGTAGCCACAACTTTTATAAAGGTATAATAAATGACATTAAAAATCGACCTCTGCAGAAAACCGGATTCGACTAATTTTTTTTTAACTGCCAATCTAATTGACTCAAATTTGTGAACCATGAGTTTTACAGGGCACCAAAGAAAAAGGTCAATATAGTACAAATAGAAATGCCAGGCAATCAACTGGTAAGAATAAATATGAAAGTGAGCCCTAGTACCATCACACAATAAATAAAAGTAGAAATTCTATTAAATGTAGAAATGAGTTCAAAACAGTGTTTGCTGCTTCGAATATGACATCAAGGACTTATATAGACAAGGAAAAGCAACTGATTAAGATGCTATGAATGCTCGTCTATTCACGCAAAATCTCGTGAAATCTTGTTTTCAAATATCTTGACTTCTATTCATGTCGGAAATACAAATTAAAATTCTTTCTTTGTACAATGGAATTCTCTATGAAATGAGACCTTTCCAAGAAATTATGTTTAAAATTGTTGAAGTACTTGTAGTATACAAATTTTGTAACCACAACTCAAAATTCAAGAAAGGTACTTGAAATTTTAATTCAAACTGCCATATTTTAAATTCAAGATCATTTTGCGTGTTTAAAACAATATAAAACATCTAAGGTTACATACATCTTACATTTTTTGTAAAAGAAATCAGTTGCCTGTGAAAATTTGAATGATTAATTTGCCAAATTATTAATTCTTCACATGCCATTTTATGAACATTAATTATAGAGAGATGCAAGTTTCCTCTCCTTCTAATATAAGTCCTTGATGGCATGCATTAAAATGGCTTTGAATTATATCTATTTTCAAATATAAAGCACCTAGCACCCTCCTGTGCTGATCTCCCTCAATAAAGAATACAACTAAAAAATACAACAATGGACAGTATTGAGGATATTTTTTGTAGTCTACAGATTGACCATGGTACAGAAAAGTAGGCCAAAGATAGTTTTGACTTGAATGGTGATCAACATTTACGTATAGCTATAGGGATGTTTGGCGATTGTGATAAATGTTCAATTAATGCTATTTTTGAAAATTATACATTTACCCCTATTCAAACACGATTTACCCCAGTCTGTATACAGATCCTTAATGACATTCATTTTTATTAGAAAGAGGAATAACTTTGGCAAATAGTTCTATTTACTAAATTTGTACTCGTATACATGTACAACAAAAATTTAAAATAAAAACAAATTGTTTTTGTTTAGTATCCTTCAGTATAATAGAAATCATTCCAAGCAAATATCAAATTGTATTTTTAAAGAGTCTTTTCTCATAGTTTCAAAAATAATTGATATAAATATAGTTTAAAAATCAAATATGAAGTATATGGTAATAGTTGGGAGATATATTTCTCAATTCGGTTAAAATGTTCATGGGTGTTAAGATTAAGTTGATGAGAGGATGTGAGTTGAATTGATTTCAACATTGCAATGTCTCATTTAATTAAAGATAAATATATTTTTTTATGTGACTAGCAATAAACTTGAATACATGATTATCACAACCACATGAAATACCGGATCAATTTAAATAAATAATTAAATTTCACATATAAACATATAGAAGGTTGATGTTTATATATCAATGCTATAAAACATTTTCAGCATATATGCATAAGTAATAGTGATGCATCCTAACAAGTTCCATAAAATTCCAGTCAGATTGTAGAGAAACAGCATGGTAAAACAAAAACATTGATTTGCTAGTGGACAGAATCAAAGGGCAATAACTCTGTGAAAAAGTCATCCAATTAAAAACAATATGAACATCACCACTTGGTAGTGATGCATCCTAGCAAGTGTCGTACATTATGGTAAATTCCTATCAAAAGTTTTTAACAGAAAATTTGGGCAGGAACTTCATGGATTTGGAAGAGACTTCAAGAAAGTCTTGCAATGATATACACAGAATGTAGAGCATACTGTAGTTTCATGAAACATTTGAACTGTGTTAAGCATGGTTAAACATGTTTATAAATCAAAAAGGTGACAAAACGAATGGAACTCGGATGACATCGGCACTTTTTCGCCATTTCTGTAAAAGTCACATGGTTAAACATAAGAAAACTGCTCTCAAATGTGTTTGCTTTGATAACAAACATTTAAAGCAACCGCGTAATTCAGCTGAATTTTGTAATCAAATGTTTGCAAACAAATTAAAACTTTTAAGCAAACTGAACGCAGCCCTGCTAAAACAATGGAAGAGTGGGGGAAATTCCAAAATTTACACGTGTATTTCTAAGCCACAATAATGAAACAACAGTCTTTATAAAGTCTGCTTACAAAAAAAAGCATACACTACGACTTTAAATCAATAATTCATAAAATATAAATAAAAAAAGATGACACAAGTCACATGTGATATCTAAGTATTAAAAATTACAATGTCATGGAAGAATTGTTTTTTTCCTGTATATCTTACTTTCATTGCATTTATCTTAATTCATCAACCCTAATATCAACATCTTCTCTACATGAATCCTGTCTAGCAAAAACTGTTTATTTATCAGTGAAATTGGGTCACTTTGGACATACCAAACTTTGCTTATGTGAAATTCACACAAAACGTTTTTTTCACACATGCACAAATTTCCTGCGGAATTGACATTAATTTTTTTATGTGAATGTCACTTGAGCTTCATATTATTCTTTTTCATGTAAATTTCATGATTAAATTGTGTTCTTATTTGCACAAAAATTTTAATTTGAAATACCAGGTTTTTTAACGTGAATATTGTCGCCTTTTTTGCAAAGATTAATTAAAAGTAATTAAGCATGGTGACAGGTAAGACTAGACTATCAATATTTTTTTTGGAGAAAATTACCTTGATCTGTAGAAAAAGAGTTCTTAATCATCTATAACTGGGTAAACTTATGGTTTATTGAAATAAACATAATATATAAATACATTTATTTTTATTATATGATCTATAAATAAATAAATTCTCATTGGCCAGAATGATCCATTATTGAACAAAATACTATATATAAGTTTTTACTTTGGGTTTTGAAAAACTGCATTTCGATATACCACGGTTACTAAAATAGCTGGTGGAAATTTCAAGTGTTCACCGAATGCACAATGAAAACTGAGATATGTTTCGAATGCAGCATTGTTTTCTTAAAAATGGCCATCAACAAGAGATCTGCTTCTGATTTCAGCAAAATTAACAGTAATAAAGATGCAGATACAACAAAATGACAACATATTCGCCATTATTTACTAGAGAAACAACTGCATGATTTAAATTTAAAAAATAACAAACTTTTATTAAGATGTGTCGGTTGTCAAGTGGTTAAGACGTTGAACTTCTGTAAGATTTTGTTTTTTTTGCAATCATGGTTCGAATCCCACTCGGGGAATTTTATTTTGAATAACTTTTTTTTAAATTAAATTTATTTCTTTTTTTTATTTAAATACTTATATTACATAAAATGTATACTCTTAACTGATACGAAAAAAACTAGTAAAGGCTCAGAATTCATTTATATATAGTTTATATAATAAAACAGCTAAAGATTTTCAGCTGTGCAATATGATGTGTTTATAACGCACCAGAAAAACATTTATTTTGACCGAGGCAGTATAATTTTTTCTGGTGCATAGCACATCATACTGCACAGCTGAAAATTCCATTTATGTATAAATTACTATTTTAAACCTTTAAAACGCACACAAAAAAATGACTCCATGCTTCCACTATTGGTACAATGGAGACATGAAATAAACTAACTTTGACATAACTGTTATATTCAAATTTCACATAATAATCATAATAAAGGTGTTTTTAGGCTCTTTGACACATAATAAGCTATCAATAGTACATGTGATAAATTATGATGTTATTCGTTTAAGGTGTTATAATTACACATATACGTACATGTATATTAAAACTTCATTAAACTTCTGAAATGCCGATTTTTGTTATTTATAACAAAAAAAAAATGTAATTAAATGTATTTATAGTATTGCTCAAACTATTCCTAATTACCTGTTAGTGAATGTTTTTAATAAAGAGAGAAAACAAATAACTTTGATCGAAATGTATTTTCTTAAAAGAGCAGACAAGCTTTTAAATATTGTTTATATGTTTGACATTCCATAATGACTTGGTTGTTCCTCCCCCAATATTCGGAAGTACATAAATATGTGCATAAATTTATGTCCGTCATCATTCCAACGGACTCGTCGTTGCCCGTTTTATGCCGAATGTGTTCATCGGGGAGAAACGACCATTGATTTAAAAAAAACGCCTTTTATTTATATCTTTGTTTGCATACTTTATCATAGGCCAAATAAACATGTAATCTATAACATAAACAAAAATCAGTCGTTTCGGAAGTTTTAATGAGTTTTTAACCATCGTCTTCCAAATCTCTGTAACATTTCCCATATTTAATTTTTTACTATTCCGTAATTATGCAGAACAAATGTTGTTTAGAATTTACCAACTCTTGGAAAAAGGAAGCTACTCCTTATAGTTCCAAAATACAGACCTGACACATTTACATTGGAACAAGATGCGTGGTTTAGTTTTGGCATCAACCGAAGTCTGAACTCCGGTTGTGTATGACATCCCTGTCAGGTTTTTTTTAAACTTACTTATTTCACTTTGTTCATGAAACAAGTTATTACAACTTAGGCAAATCACTCTCAAAGTCTTCCTGGGAATGACCAGTACTAAGCATGTTCAGAAAAAGCCAAGAGCACCACATATAGCCATGACGGCGGATCAAGCGTACAGCACTCTGATCCTAGGCCTAATGCTCTACCACTGGACCGCGCACTCCACAAATGATTCTATCAATTGATATAAAAACAAGAGGCCCAAGAGGGCCTGAGGACGCTCTACTGACTCATAGTGGACATAGCACTTTTTGAAATTCTATTATGTTATAGAAACATCGGGACGGGGTCATTTTTAATTCTAAGGACACCATTTGAACAAATCTAACAAAACTAAAGTTGGTCATCATTACTACATAAACATTTTGAAAATCTGTTGGACTGTCATGAGAAGAAGATTTTTAAGTTTTGGACTATTTTTAGTAACGGTGGCCATCTTGAATTTTAGATAGAAAAAAAAATCTTTTGTATAGTCTCCTATGCAATAGAAACATCCATGTGAAGTTTCAGTTTAATTGGCCTAGTGGTTTCAGAATAAATGAAAAAAAAGAGGAGAATTTTCTGTTTTCCCACAGTAGCCCTATGTAAAATTCTAAGTCCCCTTACAGGGCCCCTATATATTTTAGCCCCTAAATTCTTATCTGCAATCAAACCCCTACACTTAGGGATAATTTATATCAAATATGTACAAATCTGGCATACCGGTTGTTAAGCAAACAATTTTACTTATTCCCAATTTTTACCCTTTTGTGGCCCCTCCTGACCCCTTAAGACATAGGAACCCAGTCATTTTTACAAATCTGAACCTCCTTTACCTAACAATGCTTCTGTGAAGATATAGGCAAATTATTTCCATTTAAAAAAAAAAAAATTAAAAAAATATTATAATGATATGTGTCCCCTAATTGAACCCGCAGGGCGGGGTCATATTTAACCCTAGGGACACCATTTGAACAAATCTAACAAAACTATAGTTGATCATCATTACTACATAAACATTTTGAAAATCTGTTGGGCCGTTCATGAGAAGAAGATTTTTTAAGTTTTGGACTATTTTTAGTAATGGCGGCCATCTTGAATTTCAGATCGAAAAAAAACACTTCTGTATAGTCTCCTATGCAATAGAAACACCCATGTGAAGTTTCAGTTAAATTCGCCTAGTGGTTTCAGAGAAAGTGCTGCCAACAGACGGCAGACGACAGACGTCGGACGACGGCAACAGACAAGGCGCCATTGCATAAGCACTTCTGGCCTTTGGCCAGTAGAGCTAAAAAGTGATTTGATCACAGTATTGTAAATATACGCATACAAGCAACAGGTCCACAACCATCTGTTGCACGAGATCTAGATTATAACAAGAGGGCCAAATTGGCCCTAAAGTGCTCACCTGTGGCAGAGGAGACAATGCCAAAGAAGGCAATTTTTGATAATGCATGGCCATACCTTAGACATTTAAATTTGGTCAGTCGAGATATTAGATATATAACTACTGTGTAAGTTTGGTGAATGTCAAATGAAAACTGCAGGTGCTGGAGTGCACAAAACATCAAATAATGCAATTTTTGACAATTCAACTGCTTTAACTCCAACAGTATTTATCTGATTTGACCAACTCTAAAACTTGTCTAAGATATTATGGTTATATAACTACTGTGTAAGATTGGTGAAGATCAATTTATAACTGCGAGTGCTACAGTGCACACAAAATAAAGTGTTGCTTCAAGGCCATAACTCTGACACTCGTGATCCAATTTTGCCAGTTAAAGACCATGTCCAAGATAATATGGTTATATAACTACTGTGTCAGTTTGGCAAAGACCAAAATTTAAGAAGACGGTGGGTGCTAGAGTGCACAAATGTCAAATAACGCAATATTTGATGATTCAAGGGCCACAACTCCAACATTAATTTTTCAATAAAGACATTTCATGAACTTGTCTATGATGATAAAACTAGTGTGTAAGTTTGGAGAGAATCATTTATAAATGCAGGTGCTAGAGTGCACACAAGGTCAAATAGTACAATTTTTTATGTTTCAATGGCCATAACTCTGACATTAATATTCCTATTGGGCCAGTTGATATTTTTTTTAATGGGGTTTAACTCCAGCAATGATTGTCCAATTTGATTAGTTCATATACTTGTCCAAGATATTATGATTATATTACTACTGTGTATGTTTGATGACAACCAAATTAAAAATGCAAGTGCTAGAGTGTACACAACAAAAAGCTTACGAATGGACACACGTGATCAGAATAGCTCACCTTGAGCTTTGCTCAGGAGAGCTAAACAGGAGGCACCATGCTTTCTTGATTAAACATAAATACATATATTTTGCATCTGTATTAAATATGAAAAAAAACACCACAACAATGACTAATGTTTGAACAATGATAAATGCTCACTTGCGTATCCATCACCAATGAAACTGTACCACCTGTAATCAAGTTGTTGATATATATTTTGTAATATAATTTATATAAAAATCTATTAAATATTTAGTACTATTCCAGTATTTTTTACTGATGTTTTAAAATATGTATTGTCTAGATAACAGTTATCCCATGATGTGTATAAGTAAGATTTATTCATTGTACACCTTCACAAGATACGAAATTTTGTATACAGTCCAACCTGTCTATAGCAGCCAGTCAAGGGAATGAGCAAAAGTGACCTACTTGCTCTGAAAACATTGAAATGGGAAATAGCAAATGGTGCTATTTAACAAAGGTAACTGCTTACACAGGCTTGACTGTATATAACAAATGCAAACTAAGCGAATGTCAAAAAGTTGGCAGAACTCCGATAGAGTTACACATCAACAGAATCATATTCATTCAATTTTCCGTGTCGTCCGCATACTTTATTCAACAATTTATAACCAATCCTTATTCCAAATTTGGTTAAACTGCATCAAATAAATGTTGTAAATTAGAACCTATCTATATTCTAAGTTTGGTTAAACTGCATCCTATAAATATTGTAAATTAAAACCTGTCTGTATTCCAAGTTTGGTTTAACTGCATCAAATAAATATTGTAAATTAGAACCTGTCTGTATTCCAAGTTTGGTTAAACTGCATCAAATAAATATTGTAAATTAGAACCTATATGTATTCCAAGTTTGGTTAAACTGCATCAAATAAATATTGTAAATTAGAACCTATATGTATTCCAAGTTTGGTTAAACTGCATCAAATAAATATTGTAAATTATAACCTATATGTATTTCAAGTTTGGTTAAACTGCATCAAATAAATATTGTAAATTAGAACCTATATGTATTCCAAGTTTGGTTAAACTGCATCAAATAAATATTGTAAATTAGAACCTATATGTATTCCAAGTTTGGTTAAAGTGCATCAAATAAATATTGTAAATTAGAACCTATATGTATTCCAAGTTTGGTTAAACTACATCAAATAAATATTGTAAATTAGAACCTGTCTGTATTCCAAGTTTGGTTAAACTGCATCAAATAAATATTGTAAATTAGAACCTGTCTGTATTCCAAGTTTGGTTAAACTACATCAAATAAATATTGTAAATTAGAACCTGTCTGTATTCCAAGTTTGGTTAAACTACATCAAATAAATATTGTAAACTAGAACCTGTCTGTATTCCAAGTTTAGTTAAACTGCATCCTATAAATATTGTAAATTAGAACCTATATGTATTCCAAGTTTGGTTAAACTGCATCAAATAAATATTGTAAAACAATGCTAGCAAAAAGAAAACGATGATCATCAACATTCTGAAGGCAGTTAATTTTCACTGGTTCATGGACACACGTTTTATACCTCTATCTAAATGATGTGTCAAAATACACAAATATATAATAACTTCTACTGATAAAAATTAAATAAATGAAAAAGTTCTGTATAACACAACACTTTACATGCGTATTTCACAACCACTGTTTGATAGCACTAACTTCGTATCTAACGATGAGGTAATCGACTGGTCACAACATCTGCAGCACAATGTCATCTGCACCATAAAAAAAGTCAAATGTGTACAAAACACCTGTACCACATTACGTTTTTGTCTCTCGAAAACACAGACATTCACAATGTCGTCTGCACCATAAAAAAAGTCGAGCTTCTGTATATAGTTATGTTTTCGTCTCTCTAAAACACTGACATTCGCAAGCATGTATATTTACTTACACCATATTTTGTTTCTGTCTTCCGAACACTTTGATTCTGACACTCAAACGCCAAAATTGGATATTCCATTTATACAGAGTACATGTTTCAGCCAAATGTTTTTTGTTGTTTTTTTTTATTTTATGAATAATAGCGTGGAGTGATAACAAAAATTACCTATCAGTCAAATAGTGTTTTTTTGCAGCAAACAAAAATACTTCAATTGTTGTGAGCGAAAATATGAGGACATATATTCAACCAATTGATGCTAAAATTGATTTACTATATGTCCAGTGTTCATATTAAAAAATGTTGAAAATTTTTGCAGCAATATTAACTGCATTTCAGTCTTAGAAGTTATAGAAAAGTATCTAAACTGTTGCTGTTTTGTCAACAATAAATTGCATTGTTTCTGCCCATTACCATTAGTTTTTGCTGTTTTACTTTCCCAATTGAAATAAAACAACATTTCAACTAAAAAAAAAAAAAGGATTGATCTTCTAATACCTGACATGCAATTAAACAGTATCTTAAAAAAAACAAACAAAACCGTTTGTATCAAACATGTGCTCTGAATAATAATAACTCTAAGGTACAACCATAAATATAGCCCATTTCATAAATCATACAGTGTATGATAAGATATAAACTTATATCAATTATCATAACAAATGCATTCCCTGTATCCATGGAAACAGTGTACATATTGGGATAAAATGGTCCCTCTTGAACACTTGTCTATGCCGTCATCTTGAGAATGGATTTGGAGATATGAACACAGATTTTCAGCATTAAGCCTATGAATTCAGTTTCTTTTCAGTGGGAACACATTTTTTTTTTGTTGAAATGGAACACTTTTATGTGAATATATCACATGTCACTTATTCACTTATAATTTTTTTTTTCACGTAAGAAAATAATATCTCTCTATAAAAACAACCACTTTGTTGTACATGATACAAAAATGTCAGATAAAAATGACAATTTGTTTTCATACATTTACACTTGTGATGTCATTTATCTGACATTCAACAGGAGCTGAAGTCCCACAGTTTCACAGTTTTATCATAAGAACCGGACACTATAATAAAGTCATTAAACTGCAAGCACGTGACACCATCCGTGTGGTTGCGTAGAGTTACCAGTCTTTTCCCAGTTTCAAGGTTCCAGACCTGCGGTATAAAAGTAGACTAATTGAGTTGTTATACAAAATACTGGTGAAATTGTGTTTCATAAACAGGAGTTAACGTGCTTTGTTCCAAAGCAACAATACCATGTTGGTCTAGTGCTAGAGCACCTGCCTCCGATGTGGGAGGTTGTATATTGAGCCCCAGCTTGGACATACCAAATATTTTGAAACTGATACTAGAAGCTTCCTTTCATTGCACTTAGCAGTTAGAGTAGAGCTCTTAGACAGCCCTGCAAAGTGTCAGAGTAATGTGGTTGGCCCAGTTAGCTCAATATATAGCATTTAACTATCAATAAAGGGGTTGCAAGTTTAAATCCCGCTCGACAGCAGTCCCTGAAATGATATACAACACTCACTCTCATGGTCATTTGTCTCTCATTGCTGATTCAAGTGGGAAAGTTATCAAATACTTGTGGAGACAGGTGTACTCAAGTACTGGTGAACCTTCCAGGATCCCAGGAAATAACTGCTAGGTCAACTGATGAGTATTTAGCCCTCAATGGCATAAAAATGGCTAATCATTCAAACAAATAAACAAATCTACTGTGCGACTGCAGCATGATATTTCACTATGTCTGAATATTTAGAATATCTGAAACATGCACTATCGAGATTGTTGAAAGCGACAGATTAAAACAGCAAACAGATTCTGGGCTCGCCAAATGACCATAGATGTTAAAGTACAACCAAGCCTGTGCAAGCGGTCATCTCTATTAAGCAGTCACTTGTCTTAAACAGCCACATTTGCTATTTCCAATTTCACTTCTTTCAGAGTAAATTAATCCAAATTAAGCAACAACCTGTCTTAAAGAGCTACTTTTGGTCCTTCCCTTGACCAGCTACTTAAAACAGGTTTGACTAACACATGGCATTGTTATGAAAGATCCATTAGCAAAATGGTTTTGAACAGAACTTAATCCTATAATAGTGCTGGTTGAATGACCAAGATACCATGAGGACTGCAGATTCAATTATTGCTCACTTTGGTCATCTTGAAGGATTTCCTTCACCATGATGTTGTGTCTGTTTGCTTACTGATCAAAGATTGAAAGCAAGAAACAATCTGTTCTTGGATGCCTTACCAAGTGGCTATATGAATATTTTACTCAGGGCTTTTCCAGAATTAAATGTATGGGGGGGTCGGACGGCACTTATTTTTTTTACCCACAGAGCATAAAATTTAATTGTGATATATACCACCATGCATAGAATTTTAATTAGATAAAATACCACCATGCACAAAATAAAAATAAAAAAGAGGCTAAAATCCCCTTTCTAATGTTTTCTTACTGTAACGCTTCCAAAATTACCAGTCTGGACGGTTGCCTACTTTCTTTGAAGTTACACTTTGATCCAATGCCGATATGCAAGTGATTACGTCACAAATTACCTCAGGTCGAGAATTAAATAAAGGGGCACTATAGATAACAAACGAGAAAAAAAACACACCATAATAATAATAATTAAAGGTTAGTGTTTGTTTGTAACTAGTTGTCTTCTAAAATGTTTATTTTCAGTAAACTAATTTCTTAAAAAAGAATTACTATTAAATTGATACGATCCGTAAAGAGAGTTATGCTACACATGCCTAAATTTATGCACAGAATGAACACGCTGTCCCTTTCATTAACGCCTTGTGCCAATGTCCGATGACGTCACTCTGACAGTGAAACAAACATTATTATGACACATGTTATTTACTCCCTACTATCAATAAAGGTTTAATCTAATTTGACCTCATTTCGCACACCCGATGGCAAACAATCCGGTTATGGATGCTCAAAGACAATTTCACAGTCCAATTTATGTTTTTGTACGACTGTTAAGAAACATCTGCTTTTCGCCATGATTTTTTCAGTCACTGGGGTAAGAATGAGGCGTATAGGGTGTGGGATGACATATCTGAGAATGTTAATTTTATTTTCACTGCTAACACAATGTCTTAATTTAGATTTGTTGTCACAATAGACTTTGCATTTCTTGGGGTTTCTTTTTGTGCCGAATAAATTAGTGTTTTACACTATCTGACAAACAGCGCGGATATGCATATAATTATAGCAATGCCGCCGTAGAGTTGAATCGTAGTTTTTGCGGAATTTAGTAATATACACGTCTGTATATTCATATCCGTATTGGAGTATTTGTGAACATATCCGTTACGTCAAATATTGATATTTAATTCGTAAAATTTACTTGAGGAGATAATTTTGTGACACGGCATCTCGGCATCAATTTAATAAAGAAGACGTGGTTACGGCCAGCTACGAGTGTATTCCCCATCTGATTAGCTCGTACATTTCCGTGTTAATAATTTATTCACGACTAAGAGTATGTTTCTTGTCCCTTTTCGGGAAGTCCGAAGGTAGATAATTATACTTTATTTCAAACAAACAAATTAAATCATATGTTGTTGTCGGGTGATGTAATTATATTATGGCTGTCTTAACAAAAAAGATCAATCAGTTTGAGATGAAAAAGTTAATTGAAGAAAATTTCTAATATTAACATTACCAGTGTATCGAGTGTCCAACTGTGTAGTCGCGTAAAACGTTCACTTGGTCATGATGTCTGGAGGTTGTGTATTACAATCGTTACAACACGCGTGTCAGTGGCAAACATAAAGGTCAAATCAAGGTAAATTTAAAAGACCTGCAGTTTCTGCTGCGATAAAGATAAGACTCTCGCCGAAATCTAGACGCTGCGGGATGTTGACTCGGTGCAGTACATGGGGAAGGACAGGGGAAGGACAATTTTATGTTTTTGTATACGACGGGAGGAAATATTTGGGCAGAAAATGTATAAAATTTCGAGTAGAAAAACGGTGTTGAAGAAAAAATTCGGTTCAGAGACGGAAATACCGACAAGGCATAAAATTTTAATAAGCTTTTACCCCGCAAGGCATCATTTTTTTTTTATGAAAACACCCACCAGGCATAAAATTTTAATTATACTGCCGTCCGACCCCCCCATACATTTAATTCTGGAAAAGCCCTCAGAAAGAAATGGAATTATAATCCGGAATATTTATCGTCACAAAACAATACCAACCTTGATTGTTTTATCGTCTGCTGCACTGACTAATCTCCAACTGTCTGCCTGCAAGCACCTGACAACCCCTGTGTGACCTTCTGCCGCCTTCCAATCTATGGTGTTAATGCAGTCTCCTGAATGGATGTCCCAAAACTTTAAAGTACAGTCTAAAGATCCACTCACAATACGCGTGGCGTCGAACTGTAGACACGTGACGGCATCCTGATGGCCTGATAGCGTCATTATGCAAGCACCTTGGTAGTTCCATACCTTCAATAGAAATTGTCAACTTTGATACATGAGAACAGTTTGTCCTAATTTTAAAATGTCATATTTGACTTAACAATGTGTCAGTGACATCTCTTCTGCTTGTCATCATATACTGTCAATACTGTGTCATGACATTTTCTTCTCCTGACATGATGCCAATACACCATTATACAGAATGATCATGTCACCAGCTGATGTTTTTGCTAAAACTACATTGCTTTGACATGTTATTGAAAAAATCTAATGATGACATGTCTTCAAACTATCTGTCCCGTCATCTACATATCATTAGATTCAGTAAATACATGTCATAACCAGTCTACAAGCTGTATGTCATCTATATATCATTATATTGTTTTATCACTGAAACCAGACACAACTTTGAAATGAATATTAATTTTTACCTTGATTGTTTTATCACTGGAACCACACAAAATTCTGGGAAACAGACACATCTTTGAAATGAATATTAATTTTTACCGTGATTGTTTTATCACTGGAACCAGACAAAACCTTGGGAACCGGACACAACTTTGAAATAAATATTAATTTTTACCTTGACTGTTTTATCACAGGAACCAGAAACAACTCTGGGAATCAGATGCAACTTTGGGAACCAGACACAACTTTGAAAATATTATTAATTTTCATCTTGATTGTTTTATCACAGGAACCAGAAATGACTATGGGAACCAGACATAACTCAGGGAACCAGACAAACTTTGAAATAAATATTTACCTTGATTGTTTTATCACAGGAACCCGACACGACTTTGGTATCATTAAAATGAACACATAACACTGCAGCCTGGTGACCTCTGCAAAAATAATGTGTAAAAAATTCAATATCCAGAGAAAGATCGACTTAAAAAATTTACATTTAATGTAACGCAAAAGTTTAACCTGGGTGTCTACAGACAACGACGCCGCCGATGCCCACGACGGGGTCATGGCAATAGCTCTCCTTGGACTTCGTCCAGGCAAGCTAAAAATACTTTTTGTAAACAGGTGGATGGATGAAATTCTGGCTGTGCAGCAGACGGCATCTAGTACACAATAAATAACACTGACGAAACTCAACTAAGCTTTACTAATATAAACTTTACACATTGTAAGCTTTGCTCATAAACCTTGACATACATTATAGGTTTTGATTGGTTAAGCCTAACTCTGATAAACTGAAGACATTGTAAGTTTTAGGCAGATAAGCAGCATAAACTTTGCTCAGATAAACTTTATATTATAAGCTTGCTAAGGTAAGTTGTATACACTGTAAGCTTTTCTCAGATAAGCTGGACATTATAAGCTTTACTCAGATAAGTTGGACATTATAAGCTTTACTCAGATAAGCTGGACATTATAAGCTTTACACAGAAAAGTTGAACATTATAAGCTTTACTCAGATAAGCTGGAAATTATAAGCTTTACTAGATAAGCTGAACATAATAAGCTTTGCTCAGATAAGCTGGACATTATAAGCTTTTCTCAGATAAGCTGGTCATTATAAGCTTTACTCAGATAAGCTGGATATTATAAGCTTTACTCAGATAAGCTGGACATTATAAGCTTTACTCAGATAAAATCAACACAATACAAATGTTTAAGATTGCTTCAATAAGCTCAACACATTTAAGTTTTGCTCAGATAAGCTCAAAATATCAACTCTACTCAGATAAGATTAACACATTATAAGATTTACTCATATAAGACTTAAAACTTAAAAATTTTGCTCAGTTAAGCTTGCCATATTATAAGCTTTGCAAAAATAAGCTCACCACATTTTACTAAGATAAACTGTACATATCCTAAGCTTTGCTCAGATAAGCCGAATACATTATACTCTTTACCAAGATAAACTGTACATGCAAGCTTTGCTCAGATAAGCTCATCACAATATAAGTTTTACCCAAATAAACTGTACATATTATAAGTTTTGCTAAGATAAGCTCACCACATTTTAAGTTTTACACAGATAAACTGTACATATCCTAAGCTTTGCTCAGATAAGCTGAATACATTATACTCTTTACCAAGATAAACTGTACATGCAAGCTTTGCTCAGATAAGCTCATCACAATATAAGTTTTACCCAAATAAACTGTACATATTATAAGCTTTGCTAAGATAATCTGAACACATTGCAACATTATACATGTATAAAGCAAACATGATAATTCATCTACCTGAGAGTCATTTTACACTGACCAGACTGCAAGTCCCAGACTTTGAGAGTTTTATCATAGGACCCACTTATCACCTTCAAATCATCAACCTGCAATAGAACAAATACTATTCATTTCTATATCTCATATAATACAATAATGTAAAACTCCGAAAGGCCATTGGTTAATAGTTCTTTTATTTTTCCTGAACAATAAAGTGATGTTTGTAATTTAGAATTATATTAAATTATGGTCTGATGTGTGTTATTTGACATATTATTGTAAAGAGAATATATCAGGATTTTTCAAAATTTTGAAACTTGATAAAAACATATTTTTTCAATATATCATGCCCATAATATTATATACTCACTTGCCAAAAGGATATCTATATAAACATGCTGAACTAATATACTGAAAAAGGACTTCCTAACTTGGGCTATGTGCCTAGGTTAGATTTTCCGCTTAAAATTGGAATATATTTTGTGACGTATTAAATGAGTCACATGATTTCATTATGATTTTAATTTGATCTGTTACCCAGGTTTACAAGTAGTTTAAAGTGTTTCATCTTAGTAAGAGTTTGTATGATGATGTGAAGGTTGTCAAGCAGTATTTAAGTGCTATTTTCAAAATGGGGATTTTGTTTCAATTTATACCGCTCCAACATTGATTTTATCATGTTTTGGTGGATTTGACAAAGCAAATCATTCAGATTTCATTTATTGATGATAATGAGATGCTTTTTATCCATTTAAAAAAAAAATAATTATAGCATTTTTTCCTATACTCCCTTTAAGATTATGTATATAAATGAAATATTTTAAGTGCTTTGTGCAAAACTTGCCTATCTTCCAATTCTTGTTTTTTGCTAAGCCCGTGATTTAGAATACATTTTTTTTACAGAAAATTAACGAGAATAAAGTTTCTTTTTTCACGGTAAGAGAACAAAAATCAATTTTCTGTTTTAAAATAAGTTTCATTATCATGTAATTATAGCATAGGTAACTAAAATCATTATATCACAACTGTATATAAACATTAGCAGTAAGAAAAACAACGTTGTACACACCTGTATACAGCGGACAGTGTCCGAGTGTCCAGTCATTGTCACCTTACATGCGATACTTGACCAGCTTTCCTGTGTTGACAGATCCCATACCTGAATCACAAATGCATGTATTGTAAATTGGTGGTAGGGGATCCTCCGTGGCCAGGTGGTATGAGGCATTGTTGTTTAATGACAACTTACCTCTCACCACTGAGGTAGCCAGTTTCAGCTCAGTTCAGTACAAATAGTTGAGGTCAGAAAGGCTGCCAATAACTTACAGAAGGATGGTTGTTTTACTCAGATTCAATCTGAGGTCTTCCTCCCCCAATAAAACTGGATATGCCACATAAACAATATTAAAAAAAAATAACTGACTGTAATATCCGGTTATATTCATGTAAAAGACACTACAGTGGTAACATTTGACATCTTAAACATAAAAAAAATCTATTCTGTACCCATTTTTTTTTTTTCTCTTAGCAATGTTATCTGAATCCACACTGTCATTTCCAAGCTTCTAGTAAGGCAGTTTACTAATGCTTCACATGGTTTTTAGCTCTACTGGCCGAAAGCCAGCTGGGCTTATGTCATTGTAAATTATCAGTCATCCATCTGTCCATCCTTCTGTTAACCTTTTTCTTGTAGACCTGATAGCACCTTCATTTTTCATTGAATCTTAACTAAACTGTTAGCCCTCGAGTGCATAAAAATGACGCTAAATAATAAAACAAAATCTCCATGGTTACTCGACTCACCTTTATCATACAGTCTGTAGACCCGCTGACCAGCCTGTTCCCCTCAAGATGTAAACATCTCACTGTTCCACTGTGACCCACTAAAGTCTGCACTGACCACTGGGCATTAGTTCGAATATTCCAAACCTGTGTAGCATAAAAAATGATATGTGCTATACAGAACTCAATTTCCTAATAAGCTAAAAGAAACAAAACTAGTATGGTTTAAACTTAGTGGTGAGTTAATTAATTAACTAATAAACTAGTTTCCACGGAAGCAGCAGTTGTGATTATTCAGAAACAGAGGATCTTACACGAGCACTCATTTACTACTGAATTTACTAGAGTTGGCAAAAATATATCATGCATGGCTCTACCACGCATATAGAATTTTTGCCTGTGAGCTTAATAAATTCAATAATAAATGAGTTAAATCATGTGATTATAAACATGTATTTATTGTTCTTTTGATCAATGGTTAAAACCAGTCTTCCAAAGGAATAATTATTGGGCCGAAACAGACAACTGTTGGCTGAGGTGAAGGTCGAGTACGATAATTCTAGGAAATATCACAATTTTTAAAATCCCATATTTTTCTTTTGAAATATTTTGCATCACAAAACCATTTCATTATAATGTTTTTATTGTATATATAGCTCTTGAGATACAGAGCAATTGATTCACTGTGAACATCTACTATCCCGAAATATACTGTAAAGAAGAGACATAATCTATTAAATCACGCTGCCTTGTCAATCAAAGCCATTTATTCGTAAATGTTATGCAATGCCTTTTGATATTAAAAAAATCTCCATATTGAAAAGACTTCAAAATTAACTACCAAGTATCTATCAATAATACATTCTATATGGTAACATCCATTGTGTTTATTTCAAAAACAACAATGTGCAACTACTATAACATTTTTCTTCTATAGTTAAAACTTATTTATTTTTTTATTTCAATTGTGAAACAAGTTCTTACAACTTAGACAAATCACACTCAAAGTATTCCTTGGTAGTACCAGTACTAAGCATATACAGAAAAATGTCTTGCTCAAGAACAAAACACATAGTTGTGGCAGAGGATTGAACCAACCACCTTGCGGTCATGGGTTCAAAGCTCTACCACTAAACCATGCACCCCCCTTTTTATTATTCAAAGTAAAGTAAATATTTACTCAATCTTTAATAGAAATGGATATTATTTATGATTCATGCCTAATGAATATTTAGTGTAATTTTTATGCCATCAAGGGCTAACAGACGATAAGTTAACCTAACCACCGTTTCCTGGGATCCTTGAAGGTTAACCAGAACTCAAGCACATTCCATCTCCGCAAGTAACTGATAACTTTCACACTTGAATCAGCAGTGAGAGATGATTGAAAATGAGACGCAATATCATATATCAAACATCAAGGAGATTGCGGCCGAGTGGGGATTCAAACTCCTGACTCCTGGATTGACAGTCAAATGTGCTAATGACTGAGCTAATCGGGCCCAGCTATTTATCATTCAGAATAAAGTAAATATTTCATTAAATCCCCAAAAGAAACATCCAATATGATTTCAAACCAAAAGATAAGACTCCATGATGTTTTATGACATACCAGCAAAAGTCATATCTTATGTCATTTGTTTGCATACATGTATTTAGCTTAATTTTTATGATCAGATGACCTCAACACTCTTTCATGGAAGGTTAACCAATACTCAAGCACATCTATCTCCACAAACAACTGATAACTTTCCCACTTGAATCAGTGGTGAGAGTAAAATGACATCGAGATGCATTGTCATACAGTCCAACCTGGCTAAAGCAGCCAGTCAAGGAAAGGAGCAAAAGTGGCCTTTTAAGACAGTTTGTTGCTTAATACAGGTTAACTTGCTCTGAAAGGATAGAAATGGGAAACAGCCATGGTGGCTGCTTAAGACAAGTGGCTGCTTAACAGAGGTGGCCGCTTACACAGGTTTGACTATATATCTTATCATCACAGAGACTGTGGCCAGACAGGTATTCAAACTCACAACCTCTGAATTGAGTCAGATGCACAACTGACTGAGCTAACCAGCCCTGGGAAATTTAAACTAAAATTTTTCAACAAAATACTCTATTGACATATTTGATTTACATAATCAAGAGTTATCTACCTTGATAGTTTTGTCTGAGGAGCCACTGACTATCCGTGTATCATCAAACTGAACACATGATATACCCTGTGAATGTCCTTCAAATGTCCGCACTGTACATCTACCCTTTAACCAGTTGTTACGCAGGCGAAATCTTTCTGCAAAAACTTTCTTCCACTAAAAATAGAACAGCAGACTTGCTACTTATGTATTTAAATAATTAATGTGTTTTATTAATGTATCTAGTAAATTTTTCTTTTGGATCAACAATGTATCTTGCAAACGTATCTAATAAATATTCCTTTTTTTAAATAATAAATATATATTATAAGTGTATATAATATACTTTATAATGTATGTAACAAATTTATATTTAAAAAATCAACAATAAATGTGGTCAAACCTGTCTTAAGTGGCCATTCAAAGGAAATAGCAAAAATTATCCCTAAAGGCAGGGGGCTGCCTAATACAGGTTGATTAAAACTAAAACTATTTAAAATTCTTATAGAAAACGTGGCTGTTTAAGATAAGTGGTTGCTCAATTGAGGTGACTACTAACACAGGTAAGACTGTATTTTTTGGGGGTAATAAATTGTTTGATTTCATATTCTTTACAATCTTATTAATGTTTTTAATGAAGTTTACAAAAGTTTTGATGGCATAGTGCAAAACAAATCTAACTTAATATAGATTATGAAGGTAGATACACTGGTTTTCTTCTAAGCCCTTGAAATGTAGTTTTATAAATAAATAGTTGCGGTGACAACTCTTGCTTGATACAGAAAAATACAAAAAGGTTAACATAATAAATTATGATCTTTAGAAAGTATATACCGGCCATGTGCTGAAAACAAATTCAACAGCACAAACAAACTGTGAAGTTTAATACCATATTTTAAGCATATGTGGCAATCTGTTTTAAAGGTGGCAAATGACCTCAGATGAATGTACAGGAATCTGAGTTGAACCACTGTACTTCTTTAAGAATCTGGCTAACTTTTTCACATGAAATCTTTGGACAATGAACACTGGTCAAGTGACTAACCTGAATACTGGACCTGGTCAAGTGACTGACCTAGCCATGTGACTTAAGGACTGGATCTTTTTATGTGACTGACCTGGATACTGAAAACTGACCTGAGCACTGAATCTTGCCATGTGACTGGCCTGAACACTCAATTTGTGCAAGTGGCTGTCCTGAACACTGGACCTGACCAAGTGACTGACCTGAACACTAGATCTTGCCATTTGATTGACCTGAACACTCAATTTGTGCAAGTGGCTGTCCTGAACACCGGACCTGACCAAGTGACTGACCTGAACACTAGATCTTGTCATTTGATTGACCTGAACAGTCAATTTGTGCAAGTGGCTGTCCTGAACACTGGATCTGACCAAGTGACTGACCTGAACACTAGATCTTGCCATTTGATTGACCTGAACACTCATTTTGTGCATGTGGCTGTCCTGAACACTGGCCCTGACCAAGTGACTGACCTGAACACTAGATCTTGCCATTTGATTGACCTGAACACTCAATTAGTGCAAGTGGCTGTCCTGAACACTGGACCTGACCAAGTGACTGACCTGAACACTAGATATTGCCATTTAATTGACCTGAACACTCAATTTGTGCATGTGGCTGTCCTGAACACTGGACCTGACCAAGTGACTGACCTGAACACTAGATCTTGCCATTTGATTGACCTGAACACTCAATTTGTGCAAGTGGCTGTCCTGAACACTGGACCTGACCAAGTGACTGACCTGAACACTAGATCTTGCCATTTGATTGACCTGAACACTCAATTTGTGCAAGTGGCTGTCCTGAACACTGGACCTGACCAAGTGGAAGACATGAACACTAGATCTTGCCATTTGATTGAACTTAACACTCGATTTGACCATATGACTGTTATGAACACTGGATTTGGCCATGTGACTGCCCTGCATGCTGAATTTGGACATGTGACTAACCTAGACAGTGGATCTGTACATGTTACTGGTCTAGACACTTACCTGGATACTACCTCTGGACATGTGACTTATAACCTGTTTGTGCTCTGCTGCTTTGCATAATCGCCACTTTGGTTGACAACAAAATCTTCTCCATAAAAACAGCTCTTCTGACAATTGATTCCACACCTTGCCCACCTGTGATGCATGGCACAGACTTACTGTTGAAAAGATAAAAAAACATGAATACTCAACTTGGTGCAAAGACAGTTTCGTATACCTCTAGTAATACAAATTGTTATTTTCATATGTTTTATATACTTAATAACAATTCAAAGTACCAAAATAGTTTATAATTAACTCCTGTAATATTTAATTGAAATTTGACAAAATTAATAATGAACTGTATGTTTTTTTGATTGTTAAAAAGGTAAACATGATATATCAATTAATGACATAGACCCTATCAGAAGTTATTGATCTGAAACCAATTTTCAATGCAAGATTATTTTACACAATACCTGGATCAAGATATGAGAGAACGCGTGTAGCTTGATTGGTTGGCAGCCATGTCATAATGTCTTGGCAGTTGGGAGGACATCCATGATGTAGGTTAGCCTCCATCTTTACTGACAGAAGATGCAGTTGGGGAAGTTCACAACTCATCTAAATATAGATTATAAAGTACACATCTAAATATAGATTATAAAGTACACATCTAAATATAGATTATAAAGTACATGTCTAAATTTAGATTATAAAGTACATGTCTAAATATAGATTATAAAGTACACATCTAAATATAGATTATAAAGTATAGATTAGTATAAAGTCTTGTTATATAAAGATCAGCTGGTCTGGGGGATACCAAAACAACAAATAATTTGTCAAACAATGAATCACAAAATTGGTCCTACCAACAATTCTTTTATACTATACAAAGTTGTTCTTACCAACAATTCTTTAATACAATGCTAAGTTGTACTTACCAACAATGCTTTAATACTATACAAAGTTGTATCTCTAACAATTCTTTAATACTATACTAAGTTGTACTTACCAACAATTATTAAATACTATACTAAGTTGTACTTACCAACAATTCTATAACACTATACTAAGTTGTACTTACCAACAATTCTAAAATACTATACTAAGTTGTACTTACCAACAATTCTATAATACTATACTAAGTTGTACTTACCAACAATTCTACATTACAATACTAAGTTGTACTTACCAACTATTCTATAATACTATACTAAGTTGTACTTACCAACAATTCTATGATACTATACTAAGTTGTACTTACCAACAATTCTTTAAAACTATACTTAGTTGTACTTACCAACAATTTTATAATACTACACTAAATTGTACTTACCAGCAATTCTACAATACTAAGTTGTACTTACCAACAATTCTTTTATACTATACTAAGTTGTACTTACCAATAATTATTTAATACTATACTAAGTTGTACTTACCAACAATTCTATAATACTATACTAAGTTGTACTTACCAACAATTCTATGATACTATACTAAGTTGTACTTACCAACAATTCTTTAATACTATACTAAGTTGTACTTACCAACAATTTTATAATACTACACTAAATTGTACTTACCAGCAATTCTACAATACTAAGTTGTACTTACCAACAATTCTTTTATACTATACTAAGTTGTACTTACAAATAATTATTTAAAATCTACTAAGTTGTACTTACCAACAATTCTATAATACTATACTAAGTTGTACTTACCAACATTTCTTTAATACTATACTAAGTTGTACATACCAACAGTTCTATAATACTATACAAAGTTGTAATTACCAACGATTCTACAATACTAAGTTGTACTTACCAACAATTCTTTAATACTGAACTAAGTTGTACTTACCAACAATTCTTTAATACTATACTAAGCTGTACTTACCAACAATTATTCAATACTATACTAAGTTGTACTTACCAACAATTTTTTAATACTATACTAAGTTGTACTTACCAACAATTCTACAATACAATACTAAGTTGTACTGACCAACAATTCTTTTTAATACTATACTAAGTTGTACTTACCAACACTTATATAATACTATACTAAGTTGTACTTACCAACAATTGTATGATACTATACTAATTGTACTTACCAACAATTTTTTAATACTATACAAAGTGGTACTAACCAACAATTGTATGATACTATACAAAGTTGTACTTACCAACAATTCTTTAAGAACTATATTTCTCTGTTCATCATTAAAGTCTGAAAACCATTGAACCATCGTCTGCAAATAAATGAATGTCCACCAACAATGATCGGAACAACTCAGTAATATCACATATTTTGAATCATATACTTGTGAGTGATACTTGTGAGTGTATAGTTATTGTTGTATGAAAGATACATAGCATCATCTCTGCAGTATGAGAGATAAATAGCATAAATTCTGTTGTATGAGAGATACATAACACCATCTCCACAGTATGAGAGATATATAGCATCATCTCTGTGGTATGAGAGATACATAGCATCATCTCTGCAGTATGAGAGATAAATAGCATAATCTCTGTGGTATGAGAGATACATAACACCATCTCCGCAGTATGAGAGATATATAGCATCATCTCTGTGGTATGAGAGATACATAGCATCATCTCTGCAGTATGAGAGATAAATTGCATCATCCCTGTGGTATGGAAGATGCATAGCATCATCTCTGCAGTATGAGAGATAAATAGCCTCACCTCAGCAGAAAGAGAGATCAATAGCCACAAATGAGATAAATATCATCATCACTGCAGTATGAGAGATAAATACCATCATCATCACTGCAGATTGAGAGATAAATAGTCTCATCTCTGAAGTATGAGAGATAAATAGCATCATCTCTGTGGTATGAGAGTATGAGAGATAAATAGCCTCATCTCTGCAGTATGAGAGATAAATAGCCTCATCTCTGTGGTATGAGAGATACATAGCCTCATCTCTGCAGTATGAGAGATACATAGCCTCATCTCTGCAGTATGAGAGATAAATAGTCTCATCTCTGCAGTATGAGAGATAAATAGCATCATCTCTGTGGTATGAGAGATACATAGCCTCATCTCCGCAGTATGAGAGATAAATAGCATCATCTCTGTGGAATGAGAGTATGAGAGATAAATAGCCTCATCTCTGCAGTATGAGAGATAAATAGCCTCAACTCAGCAGATTGAGGGATAAAAAGCCACAACTCAGCAGAACGAGATAAATATCATCATCACTGCAGTATGATAGATAAATAGCATCATCTCTGCAGTATGAGATATAAATAGCCTCACCTCAGCAGAATGAGAGACAAATAGCCTCACCTCAGCATAATGAAATAAATATCATCATCACTGCAGTATGAGAGATAAATAGCCTCACTTCAGCAGTATGAGAGATAAAAAGCCACACCTCAGCAGAATGAGAGACAAATAGCCTCACCTCAGCATATTGAGATAAATATCATCATCACTGCAGTATGAGAGATCATCATCACTGCAGTATGAGAGATAAATAGCCTCATCTCTGAAGTATGAGAGATAAATAGTATCATCTCTGAAGTATGAGAGATAAATAGCCTCACCTCTGCAGCATGAGTGATAAATAACATCATTTTTTCAGTATGATAGATATATAGCCTCATCTCAGCAGTATGAGAAGTACATAATCTCGTATATGCAGTATGAGAAATAAATAGCATTATCTCTGCAATGGTCGGGTGGGGATTTGAACTCCAACCACTGGATTGATAGCAAGGCGTTAATAAGGTTGACTTATGGCAAGTAACCAATTAGCCAAGGTAAAGGTCATATAAAATGGTATTTATACCAAAGATTAATTTTTTTATATATTATCAAACTGTACTAACATGGCACGAAATATAATGAGAAATATCTAAAGTAAACGCATCAATAAACTTGTCGCCTCCCACTATGTGTTTTCCATTAACAACATTTTAATACGTTATTTTATATATCACTGAAATTGCTCATCAAAGTATATCATACACTGTAATCTACCACTCCGTAATACCATTGCCACCACCCAAGAGAACACTAACTCTGTAATCCAGTAAGATGAATGCAGTGCTGTATAGTGATAATGAAAGGCATGTTTATCATGTAACACAACTCGACCGCCAAACAGAGTGTATTACAAATGGCTGTGGGCGCCTTCAACTTATATATAGCTTGGTAAATACAGCTTTCTGCAATTCTTGATAACCCCGCAAAGGGTTGCCATGGGTAACAATTATATAATAGACGTTATCAAAAAGTGTTCCTATACTCTATACGACATCTGACATCAGAAATATACAGACATTGATGCCGGAGTCATCATAAATGATTTTAGACTACCGTTTGAAGCTTACAGTATGGTTTATATAATTTATTGAAGGACAATGTTCCTTTTCTGTATTTTGGTATTAATCAATCTGAAGCATATCATTGCACCATTGCCATTGGTGTTTAGCATTGCTTTTAACAGTTTTCCAGTTATATCACAATAATGTCTACTTGAGGCAGAACACTGCCACATTGGGGTATCATACCGCAGACACATGGTATGATACCCCACCCAGTCACATTATACTGACAGCGGGCTGACTAGACCTAGAACTTCCTCTTAATGCTAAGCACCAAGTGAGAAGCTTCTAGTACCTTTTTTTAAGTCTTTGATATGACCTGTACGGTGATCGAACCTACGACTTTCCGCATGAGAGGCAGATACTCTCTTCCTCTAGACCATCACTGCAGTTGACCTTTTTAACCTTTTACTTCATATAGATGCCTTTGGACACCTCTAATATAGACGCCTTTGGACACTTAATATAGAAGACTTTTGAATAATTGGGTGAATTATGTTTATATTAACTGACAGAGTGGAAAACAGTGCTTGTTACGAGCAATCTGAACGCTTCCTGCACTGTTTTCAAAGGCTTTCTGTGATTGGTGCGGGAAAACGCGTTTTTATGGAGTAAAGGGTTAAAACACAAATGGAGCACTTTTGGGCTGAATCAACACAAAACGAATATGACCATTATTCCAATAAACATATCCAGCCTTTCTTCTGATATGTCAATTAAGAACTGAATGTTCCCAAAACATTTTTTTTTTGTACTAGAAATTAAATAGCTTGACCCAATGCATCTCATAAAACAACACTTAGTACTGGTTCTACCCAGGAAGCGGACTCGAGAGAAGTTCATATAAGCTCTGAGCTTTCATCGCAATCGAGCTAAAATAAATTAGTAAAACTGTTAACTATGCTGCATGGTATTAGGTCAGCATCACAAAACTGTTACGTGAAGTAGTTCTCTACTCAAGCTGCTGACAGAGTGACCAACCAACACACTGACCAATAGACACAGTGACTCCTTTAATTAATTGTCTGAGACTGGTTACGAAGTTTCTATTGATAAAATTGTGCATACTGAAGTAATAAGTAAGCACACCAGTTAATATCCATATATGTAAATGTTTGTGTAGCTGATATTGTTATTTATAAAAAGGTGAAAAGAAACAAAATGAGTTCTGTAGCGGGAGCATTTGTAATCGATCGCTCGCTGATTAAAAAAAGTGTTCAAGATCTTGTGGTTATATAACTGCTGTGCAAGTTTGATTAAGATTCAATGAAATATAGGGGGCGCTATCGCATCTACAAGAAAAGTTATCTGACGACAGACAATTTACCATGATATAAACCTTGATGGCCTTTGGCCAGTATAGCTAAATACCTGGCCCTGAGTTTACAAAGTTCTTGAATTTATACTTAACTGAGTTGACTCAAATCAACCAATCAAAATTCATACATCAATAAAAGCCAAGCTCCCATTGGCTGGTTTGAGTTGAACTCAGTTGAGCAAGAACTCAAGAGTTTTATAACCTCTGGACCTTTTTCTATTTGATATCATTTTTTTTAAGGAAACACCATGACCATTTGTATTATGTTGTTGTTGTTGTTGTTGTTGTATGGTGTTTAGCGTCGCTTTCAACACTTTTTCAGTCATATCGCGACGGTGTCTACTTGAGACAGTATTCTGAGCGCTGTCACACTGGAATATCATGTCGCAGACACATGGTATGATACCCCACCCAGTCACATTATACTGACACCGGGCCGACCAGACCTATAGAACTCTTCTCTTAATGCTGAGCATCCAACGAGGAAGCTTCTAGTACCATTTTTAAAGTCTTTGGTATGACCCGGCCGGGGATCGAACCCACGACCTTCCGCATGCGAGTTGGACGCTCTACCACTAGACCACGCCGCGGTCATTTGTATTATGATTCTTATCTGATATACAAAGTGAGAAAACTTTTATAACTAGATGAGAGATGTTTTTACCTTAATTCTTTCTTTGAAGGCAATCGGTTTGACTCCCTCCTTTAAGGGAAACATATCTAGTCCACTGGAAGCTGATTTCTCAATACTTTGTGTCGATGAAATGGAACTGGCTCGAGTCAAAGTAATACTTGGAAGGTGTGACTTTTGTTTTCCCACTAATGGCAATTCAGAAGAATTCTTTCCACCTGGTCTCATTGGTGAATCGTCATCACTTTCACTAGAATAGTCACTTCTACGATACTTATAATGGTTTCGCCGATGCTTACTAAAGTGTCCCCAGGAGTCTATTGAGGTCGGACTCGGCAGGTTGTTATACTCTGCGCTTCTATCCAATGAATTCTGACTTTCAACACAGTTAGAAAATTTCTTACATGTCTGCTGTTTACTTGAACAATTTGGCCTTGAGAGGTCATTACGGCAACCGCAACATGCGGCACAATGGCAGTCGCAGCTCTCCTCCTCGAGTTCTATACTTGACGGTAGAGAGCTGCCTTTGTTTAAAACCATTTTACTCCCATCAGAACGCATGAAGGAGAAAATGTTTTCTCTCTGCGTATCCTCATGCACTGGGTGGCAGTTTTCTTTATCTGCTATGTAATGCGTCACTTTAGCATCTTTGTGATCACCGTGATGATGTCTATAGTGACCATGGTGCACTCTGTGTGTGAAATTAACCTGGGCAGACACCACACTCATATCAGACGTCATGTCACTGAAATATGCATCATCGCTTGAATCCATGTCTACCCCCTTAAACCACAGACTTGGCGAAGGATCTGACATGAAAATACAAGGCTAATCTACAAAATACTGGTATAAACCACTTTCTGATCCCTTCTTAAGAATGTCTCCATGCTGCTCCAAGAAATTTTCTGTGATAGGTTTTATGCATATTGCATCACTTTTTCATCATAGTGTTTCTCTAGTCATATTGTTCAATTTTATGGCAGCACCAAATGTTCCTCTCATCCTGAAAAATAACAAATACAAATTATTTAATAAATTCAAAACTGGAAGAAATCTTCTTTGAAAATGGAAGGTTTTAATTACTTCAAGATGTATTTTTCAATTACATCCAAGCATGATTCACATTTATCTACATGATCACTAACATCCACGTGTGGTACCTATTCGTCAATAGGTGAATTATATTTTACTGAAAGTACTTACTGTCAAATCTATCTTAGTTTAAACAAATCTGTCTTAAGCAGCCAGTCAAAGGAAAGATCAAAAGTGGCCTTTTAAAACAGGCTATTGCTTAATACAGGTTAATTTGCTCTGAAAGAATAGAAATGGAAAATAGCAAATGAGGCTGCTTAAGACAAGTTTGCTGCTTAAAAGAGGTGTCTGCTTACACAGATTGGACTGTATTTGTTACATGTACCAGTGTAAACAAGTGAATTAATATTGCCATACAATACAAAGTTCCTGACTCTAAGGCTGACTCATGGTTGACAATAATAATTTACCAACAGTATATTGAGAGTTGTTATATTTGGAAAAACTGTTCTAAATAAGCAACCGGAAATGAGGACAGGTAAGTTTACTACACAATTGCTTCATGGGTATAATAATCGTCATGGAAACCTTAATAATTCTGTGCAGTATATGGAAATACACAGCTTCCATATGTGCAAGTCCTATACATGACCATGACCTTCCAGGTAGCTACCCATGATTGTTTATGGACGCACAATTTTTTTTTTAACCCCAACTCCAGGGCTAAATCGTGAGACCCAGGAATGCAATACATAATTTTTATATGGGACCCATATGTTTCCATAATCATGCTCACCTTTTGCTTCCCAGTGCTTCCTATATTAAAAAGAAGATTTTTAAAGTTTAACTTGAATTTGACTGTTTTAGCTTAACCCCCAAGACCCCATTGGGGTGGGGACCATGCAATTCATAATTTTGATTCACCCTTAGGTACCAAAGCTGCATCCAACATTTCATTATGATTGAGTCTATGGTTTTTGAGAAGAAATCGAAAATGCAAATTGTTTACGGTCGGACGACGGATAAAAGGCGATCACAAAAGATTCCTTGAGATAAAGTCTCAGGTGACCTAATAATGCAGTATATGGAAATAAACAGCCAACAATATAGTATACCCAAGTCCTGTACATGATCTTGCCATCTGAGGTAGCCAATCAGGTGTGTACAGCAACACCTCGTCATGTTATGCTGAACACTTTTGCAGAGTTATTTTAAAGTCAGTCTATGCATTTGGAAGTTACAGGGTGGACAAAATCAACAATGCAGTATATGGAAATAAACAGTCTCCATAAGTCCTGTACCTGACTTTGAGGTAACAGCCTAGGTGTCGCGCATGCATGTCATGTTATGCTGTCCATGCATTTGTTCTTTACTTATATGTCTACAGTGTCAATTAAATTAAGATATTGTAAATTATGTTCAAGTACATGTACTGTACTTAAATATCAACAGTGCAAATTATGTTCAAGTACATGTACTGTACTTAAATATCAACAGTGCAAATTATGTTCAAGAACTGAACTTAAATGTCAACAGTGCAAATTATGTTCAAGTACTGTACTAAAATGTCAACAGTGCAAATTATGTTCAAGTACTGTACTTAACTGTCAACAGTGCAAAATTATGTTCAAGTACTGTACTTAAATGTCAATAGTACAAATTATGTTCAAGTACATAATTTGCCTACAATGTAAATCATGATAGAGTACTGTACCTATGTGTCAACATTATAAATTAAATTTAAATATTTGGGTTAAAAGTGTAAATTATGATCAAGTACTGTACTTATATGTCAACAGTGCAAAGTATGTTCAAGAACTGCACTTAAATGTCAACAGTGTAAATTATGTTCAAGTACTGAACTTAAATGTCAACAGTGCAAATTATGTTCAAGTACTGTACTAAATGTCAACAGTACAAATTATGTTCAAGTACTGTGTGATTTGCCTACAATGTAAATCATGATAGAGTACTGTACCTATGTGTCAACATTATAAATTAAATTTAAGTATTTGGGTTAAAAGTGTAAATTATGATCAATTACTGTACTTATATGTCAACAGTGCAAATTATGTTCAAGAACTGCACTTAAATGTCAACAGTGCAAATTATGTTCAAGTACTGAACTTAAATGCCAACAGTGTAAATTATGTTCAAGTACTGTACTTAAATGTCAACAGTGCAAATTATGTTCAAGTACTAAACTTAAATGCCAACAGTGTAAATTATGTTCAAGAACTGTACTTAAATGTCAACAGTGTAAATTATGTTCAAGTACTGTACTTAAATGTCAACAGTAAATTATGTTCAAGTACTGAACTTAAATGCCAACAGTGTAAATTATGTTCAAGTACTGTACTTAAATGTCAACAGTACAAATTATGTTCAAGTACTGTGTGATTTGCCTACAATGTAAATCATGATATAGTACTGTACCTATGTGTCGACATTATAAATTAAATTTAAATATTTGGGTTAAAAGTATAAATTATGATCAAGTACTGTACCTATATGTCAACATTATAAATTAAATTTAAATATTTGGGTTAAAGTGTAAATTATGATCAAGTACTGTACTTATATGTCAACATTATGAATTAAATTAAAATATTTAGGTTAAAAGTGTAAATTATGATCAAGTACTGTACTTATTGGTCAACATTATGAATTAAATTAAAATATTTGGGTTAAAAGTGTAAATTATGATCAAGTACTGTACTTATATGTCAACAATGTAACTTATGATCAAGTACTGTAATTATTTGTCTACCATTAAATATCATCCTTGTCATCAAATTCAAAGAGCACAGTCATATATATTAATCACAATCATGGCAACATGTACGAAAATGCAACACAAGAAGTGATATGAAAATACAACGTATTTTGGCACAAGTGTATATATTCATATCCTACAGTAATTATTGGCCGTTGATGTTAATGGTTGTTTACTTGAGATGTCACTGAATTAGTTTAAACTTATTTTACTTCGATTGTGAAACAAGTTCTTACAACTTAGACAAATCACGCTCGAAGTCTTCCTGGTAAGAACCAGTACTAAGCATATGCGGAAACTTGTCTTGCTCAAGGACACTACACATAGCCGTGGCGGAGGATCGAACCCACAACCCTCTGATCATGGGTTCAGTGCTCTACCACTGGACCACGCGCTCCACTGAATTATATGAATGTATGTATTTCCCCCCCCCCACCCCCCCCCATGCCATGTTATATAACCATATTTATGATATATACACGAAACCTGTCACTGTCAGCTGTTCAGTGTAATTGTTTTTGTAACATCCATTGTCTCGCTAACCGACATATTCTACAGACGACATTAAACATGTGTCCAATGACATTCTTTGAACATTCAACATCTTCCAATATGCTGTGGTTTGCAATTTAATACTACAGTAGAAGTGAGATGCAACAGAGATTGGAAATTACTGTTTGCTTACCACACCATGCATTCCTGGTAAAATTAAATCTAGTTTACCTTAAACCATATTGTCTATATCAAGTACATGTGCATGTGACTATCCCTAGAATAAAAACAAGACAATGGGGTATTGCAAGCAATACGTAAGTCTCCTACTGGTTAACAGGTTATTTTTGTGCATGGCAACCACAATTTTTGTCAGACTGAAAAATCTCCTTGTTGCCCTCTACCCACATGTTAAGTTTTTTGAATACTATGTGTGTTACCAAAGGATCAAGGTTGTATCTGTAATTACACAATTTTTTTCCAAATAAAAAATAAAATTTCCAATATCTCCTTGTTGCCCTTCAATCCACATGCAAAGTTTCAAAAACCAAGCTTCGATACTTTTTGAGCAATCTTTCCAGATGTATGTTTCAACAAATGGGTATTAAAGTGGCTTCTTAATTGCACTCATTTTGAAAAATAAACCAAATAAAAGCTTTTCTTTAAGTGTCTAGAAACAACCACATTTTTTTTTTCAACTGTCAAAAAAATTTACTCACACTAAACCCTAACCTTATCTATAACGGATGGATGGAGAATCAACATATAACCCTTTTTGGTGAAACTTATAGGGACTAATAATAGTAACTAGATCTAACCTTCAAATACCCCAATCAAACAGCTGGTTCCCATTGAGTCCATTGTCAAGATAGGGGTGCACACATATGTCAATGTTTTGTTTGTTACTAAAACAAATGACAGGTGAACTTGGCCTTGACACCAATGGCCCCATGTGCAAACCAAACCAAGGGCATCCTGTAAGGTTAACCAGTTCTCGAGCCCACCCCATCTCTGCAAGTAACTGATAACTTTCCCACTTGAATCAGCGGCGAGAGACAAATGATAATGAGACGCAGTGTCATATATCAAACATCACGGAGATTGTGGCCGAGTGGGGATTTTAACTTACGACCCCTGGACTGACAGTCAGACAACTAACAACTGAGCTAATCGTGCCCGGCAGAAGAAGAAGAATTTTATAAACATACCTATTAACCATTTTGAGTACACAACCATATAACTTACAAAAAACAATCCATATCCAACACAGACATATACACATGTTATATTGCATTAAACATCCATTACGCAGAAATAGATTTCTCAAGTGACTGTTCTTGCTATTTTGTCAGGCAATCTTAATATCTGAATACATTTTAGTTTAGGGAGCTTAATGTAAATTAATTTATTATAATTTCAGTTGATAACAGTTTTAAAAGTAACATTTAATAAATTCTCAGTTACAATTTTGTTCACATGAATGCTTTTTTTTTCTGTTCTTCATTCAAGTAGAACAGTAATTATAATACACTATAATAATAACACAATATAATGTGATGCGATGCGATGCAATACGATATGTTGCAATACAATGCAATGCACAACACAATACAATATAGATTATATACACAATGAACATCTGATGCCTTATGGTTAAATGTAACAAAATCCAAGTTTGATTTAAATATGATAAAAAATAAACAATATTTGTCCACAATTCAAGTTTGAGTATTTAGTGTCATGTTTATGCCATTGAGGGCTAACAGATGATCAGGTTACCTAACTACTGTTTCCTGGGATCCTGGAAGGTTAACCAGTACTCAAGCACACCAATCTCAGCAAGTAACAGATAATGTTCCCACTTGAATCAGTGGTGAGAGACGAATGATATATGAATGTTGTATATCAATCATCAATGAGACTGTTGCTGGGTGGGGACAAGCTCAATTTGATCCAGAAACTTTATTGAGAAAGTTGCCAGTGACTTGTGTAAGGACGATGGTTCTAGTCACACTCATTCCGAGTTCTTCCTCCACCAATAAAACTGGATAGTCATATATACTGAACAGAACAACAACTAATCTGCCACTTAAGTTCCAATATCTTCATAAAAATATTCAGTAGCATTTAAAAACTTGTATGCGACAGTAACAGACAATTACGTATTGATTTTACAAAGCCTAAAGTCCAAGTTTCAAGGAAATTGCTATGATACTTTTTGAGAAAATACATAAAATGTCAGATGCATGAAATGTCTGGTGGATGGTTAGCTGTTCCGTTCTGTATATAACCTGTCAGCTGTACTCAGTGTAAACTTGCTTCCCCGTGGCAGTTACCATATCATCTGATATATTTTATGAAAACAATAATAACTTATTGAATGACCTAAAGATCATATACACAGAGTTGGGTGACAAAAATAATAACTTTGACCTTGACTGACCCAAGGATCATATACACGAAGTTTGGCAAACTGTGAATTACGTGTTTCAGTGAATATACCATTTGAAATGTTCCCAAATTTAGTCTATTTTTAGTAACAGTGGCCATATTGGATTATGAGTGGCAAGGTTAATGAGTTTCACTCTCTAGCATCAGTGTGACCAAGTTTCAATGAAATCTGTTCCACGAGATTCCAGAGTAAAAATCATTTAAAGAAATTTTAGACATTAATGGTGACAGCAGATGACAGAAAACTTGCTATAATAGTAACTCAGATGAGATCAAAATCAATATAAAAGTTCCAACTGCAGCTCGACCTTAAAAGTTGCTGATAATGTAATTTATAGCCTGACAAATGAGAAAGTGCCAGTCTGTCTGCAATTGAATACCACACCTAGAAGAGAAGGTAATATTCCATTCACAGTTTTAAAGGGAATATATCAGGATTTTCAAAAAATTTAAATTGGCTATATACAATATTCATTTATCCGGTATTGCCAAAATGATATCTATCTAAACATGCCAAATGATATACTGAAAAGTGTTTTCCTAACTTGGGCTATGCGCCTAGGTTACACTAAAATAGATTTCCTGCTTAAAATTGTCATATATTTTGAGACGTATTAAATGAGTGACACGATTTCATTTTTAATTTCACTTTGATCAGTCATACAGGTTTACACATAGTAAAAATTGTTTCATCTTAGAAATTATCCAAATGACGTCAAACAGCATTTAAATGTTGTTTATTTTTAGAATGAGGATTTTGTTTCAAGTTAACCATTCCAATATCGATTTTGTCACGTTTTGGTAGATTTGACATACCAAACCATTGGGATTTTATTTATTTATTTATTTATGATAAAGAGATGCTTTTTATCCATTTTAATAATTCTTTAATTTCTAAGACATTTATAGCGATTTTTCCTGATATATTCCCTTTAACAAAACATTAACTGAAACATACTGCAGATTTAACTGGTTGATGAAAAATTCTGATGCATGTAAATGGACATGTACATTATATTTGTAATTGTCTGGCAGTTATGAATAATTAGTTGTCTGGAAATAATAAGCCTTTTTTTTTTAAATAACTAGCCCTTCTTTGTCTGGAAATAATAAACCCTTTATAGAAATAATGAGCCCTTCCTTGTCTGGAAATAATGAGACCTTTGTAGAAATAATGAGCCCATCCTTGTCTGGAAATAATGAACCCTTTGTAGAAATAATGAGCCCTTCCTTGTCTGGAAATAATGAACCCTTTGTAGAAATAATGAGACTGTCTTGTCTGTGAATAATGAGACCTTAGTAGAAATAATGAACCCTTCCTTGTCTGGAAATAATTAACCCTTTAAAGAAATAATGAGCCTTTCCTTGTCTGGGAATAATGAACACTTTGTAGGTGTAATGAACCCTTTCTTGTCTAGTAATAATAAACCCTTTATAGAAATAATGAGCCCTTCCTTGTCTGGAAATAATGAACCCGTAATAGAAATATTGAGACCTTTCTTGACTGGAAATAATGAACCCTTTATAGATATAATGAACCATTCCTTGTCTGGTAATAATGAACCCTTTGTAGAAATAATGAGCCCTTCCTTGTCTGGAAATAATGAAACCTTTGTAGAAATAATGAGCCCTTCCTTGTCTGGAAATAATGAACACTTTGTAGGTGTAATGAGCCCTTCCTTGTCTGGGAATAATGAACACTTTGTAGATATAATGAGCCCTTCCTTGTCTGGGAATAATGAACACTTTGTAGATATAATGAGCCCTTCCTTGTCTGGAAATAATGAACACTTTGTAGGTGTAATGAGCCCTTCCTTGTCTGGGAATAATGAACACTTTGTAGGTGTAATGAGCCCTTCCTTGTCTAGAAATAATGGAACCATTGTAGAAATAATGAGCCCTTCCTTATCTGGAAATAATGAACCCTTTATAGAAATAATGAGCCCTTCCTTGTCTGGGAATAATGAGCCCTTTGTAGATATAATGAGCCCTTCCTTGCCTGAAAATAATGAACCCTTTATAGAAATAATGAGCCTTTCCTTGACAGGAAATAATGAATCGATTTTTGAAAAAAGCAATCACTCTTGTTTGGAAAAAAGGAATCATTCCTCATCTTGAAATAATGTACTGTTTCTTGAGGTAAAATACATGAGTTTTGCAAGCAAAAAACCTACAGGTTTACCAATTTTGTTCCCATAGCAACCAAAATCTTTGTCCGATTGAAAAAATAAATAAAATGATGTGCATGATCTCCTTATTTCCTTTATTCACATGCTAAGTTTCACAGATGTAGCCTGAGTAGTTTTTGTTTTACCACAGGATCCACTGTGTATCTTTAATTTGGCAACCACAACTTACAAAAAATAAATAACCTGTATTATCTCCTTATTGTCCTCTACCCATATGCAAAACTTCCCAATCCTAGGTTGGATACGTTTTGAGTACTAATATTTCCTGTCAGAAGGAGTGCAAACACTTCAGTGAAACAAGTAGGGGACTAATAAATCATTCCCAGTCAGGAAATAATGAAACTTGACTGTTCCTTTCTTTGAAATAATGTATACAGATTCATACCTGGAAGTAATGAATCTTTCATTGTCTGAAAATAATGATCTCTTTCAGGTAATAATTAACCAAGCAGTTCCTTGGGTCTGTTATTTCTTCCTGCAGATAAGTAGAGCTGGTGTTAAAAAGTGACTTTTATCAGATTTTAAAGGGAGAGTGTATCAGGATAATATGCTATAAATATCTTAAACAATAAAATAAATATCAAAATGGATAAAAAATCAAAATGGATAAAAAGCATCTCATCAGATGGTGTGAAACACACATGTAAAGTTCCTTTCATATCCAATGAAATGTTGATGTTGTATGGTGTTAAGCGTCGCTTTCAACAATTTTTCAGTCATATCGCGATGGTGTCTACTTGGTAAAAATAAAATTGTAAATTTCAATTTGCGTCATACTGGTAGTTGTATTCTTCCTTAGTGAGTTGTCGGCCCTTGGTCATTTTGCTACAGTTACATAGATATCGAACCTGATAAAAAACTTCGAGCTTAAAACAAGCTGGTCAAATCAGTAGTTATGTTGCATGTGTATGTGCCGCACGACCTGTTCCTACTATAGAATAAGAGTTGTTAGAAGACAACAAAGCTCGCCTCTGTGATAGAAATCACCACCCATGCAAAGATTGAAATTGGAAGCAAACACCAAAACTTAAACGCAACTAAACGCAAAAGTTTAACCTGGGTGTCTACAGCCGACGCCGGGTCATGGCAATAGCTCTCCTGGACATTCGTCCTGGCAAGCTAAAAATAGTCTAAATGGATATTTTTACCACATCGAACATAGAACAAATATTAACATAGTGAGACCTGAGGCAAGGTAGATACCATATAAAGGACACTGGAAATAGTAACATTTTATAAAGTAAACTGATAAGAATGTCTTAATTTTGCACTGTTGAACATATAGAGAAATGCACTTCTGGAACACTGGATACATTACCAATGGTTCTTAAAGTGTCTTGTTTCCATAGATAGTCCTCTGTTGGTCCAGAGAAAAACATGGGGTTGACCGAGTTGCTTTTTCATGATTTCGATGGGTTTGATGACAACCCTTTCATTTTTGAAAATTCTGACTATTTGTTGCAGTGTATCACTACTTTAAACGATTATAGCTTCATCAAACAGTACCCAATGTCATCCAAACTTCCCAAAATTCATGAAAATGTTCCAATGTTCTCATGTACAAATAATATGACAATTTTATGCATTTTCAACAAAAAGTATGCTCAACCAATTTACACAGCTCTAATTTCTTGAGTACAAGAATCTTGTTACCATCAGGTAAAGGAAGTAACCTTATAAACATAGGTAAGTGACAAACATGAAACTATAAATATCAAACAGATTTGAAACCAAGTTCATGAAGTACTACCACCCGATAAGAAACACTTTTGTCACCAAGTTTCAACAAAATATGTTGAGTGATTTCAGAGAGGACAACATTTAAAGAAATTGTTTACGATCACAGATATGACTAAGATCTTAATACAGGAAAAGCTCAGTAGAGCTAAAAAAAAAATATCTCTTTCCACAAAACATTAGATGTTGGTCAAAATAGAACATTCAATTTTACATAGAATGTCCAATTCGTCAGCAGATGTTGACCTACTTCCTAGGCCAATAATCCTGGAGAAAGTAGATCAACAGCTGAGCTGGTTACAAGTTACATGGAATTTTCTATGGCAATATAAATCCTATATCATCAAGATGCAGATGTCATTTATATCCTGTTTTCTTTGAAAAAAAAACACATAATAAAACATAAAAAAAGATGAATTGAATATTAAGCATCGTTTTTATGCCATCGAGGTCTAACAGACAATCAGTTTTACCTTACCAAGTTGTTTCCTGGGATCCTGAAAGGTTAGTATAATCAGTACTCTAGCATACCCAATCTCTACAAGTAACTGAAAACTTTCCCACTTGAATCAATGGTGAGAGACAAATGATGATGAGACCCAATATCATAAAGCAATCATCACAGGCGGGGATTTGGACTCACGACCCCTGGATTGATAGTCAGACGTCTTACCAAGCTAATTAGACAGATTTAAAAAAAAAGTGTATAATCATAGTATGAATTACAATTCTGTTACCTTTAAACATGATAAAAAGAAAACACACCTGCATATATTTCCATATCTTGTACAATAACATCCGCATATCATCTCATCACAATAAAATATAAAACATACAGGTTAATAATGATAATAATACACTCAAAGGATTTGAAATTAATTTTGAAGAGAAGACAGTCTTATATCTGCATGCACACATCAGAAAATATCGATTTTCTACAACAGTACAATAGTAATACATTACAGGCTGGAAATTGTCATATTAAAGAGAATTTCAGAAATTTTAAAAAATATAATAAACTAAAAGTGGGTGTTTTATTAGAATTGTATAAAGCCAACTCAATGTGTCAAAAACAACAGACAAAATTCTGACCAGCAGATCAAATCTTCATGTAACAAGAAGCCCAAGAGGGCCTGCGGACCCTCTACTGACTCATAGTGGGCATAGCACTTTTTGAAATTCTCCTATGCAATAGAAATATCGGGGCGGGGTCATTTTTAACCCTAGGGACACCATTTGAACAAATCTAACAAAATTATAGTTGGTCATCATTACTAAATAAACATTTCGAAAATCTATTGGGCCGTTCATGAGAAGAAGATTTATTAAGTTTTGGACTATTTTTAGTAACAGTGGCCATCTTGAATTTTAGATAGAAAAATAAATCTTCTGTATAGTCTCCTATGCAATAGAAACATCCATGTGAAGTTTCAGTTTAAGTGGTTTCAGAATAAATGAAAAAAAAAAAGAGAATTTTCTATTTTCCCATAGTATCCCTATGTAAAATTCTAAGTCCCCTTACAGGGCCCCTATAAATTTTATAACATATATATATATCTAAACACTGTCTCATTACACTGTCTCATTACACAGTCTCATTACACAATCATTATATTGCCAAAATATATTATTCAATACTGTGTATATGCTAAAATTTGCACATAAAATAATCAATCATTCAAAACAAAAAATCTTCAAAATTTAGTGATTTTTCATGAAATTCCATTGCAAATAAACATATAATTGTATGCTTTATTTGAGGCATAAGCATACCAAAATATGTTTTTCATTAAGGAAATGTCTCCAATTTGACATTTAAGACCATGAGAGTGTAAAAAGAAGTTATTTTACCTACAAATAACAATTTGGAAAATTACCCCCGTCTCACTGGAGTCTCTGTTATAACCAAAGACAAAATACACAAGATTCAATGAGGATGGCATATGGAACCGATGAACATGAACTTTGATTAAGCATTGAGAAAGAGGTTTCAGGGGAAATTTTTATTGTATCAATCTAATTTAAATATCATCTTTAGTTGAACATATCTGTGGAAAACTATCGCAAAAGAAGTTTAACAAGAATATACAAAATATGCCAGTGATAGAAAAAGGGCAGCACAAAACACATCAGGTGGAAGCAAATTTGTTGTAAAACTTGTAAGCAGGAAATTGCTTCAAGCATGTCAAATGGAAATAAAAGTCATAGTGAAACTATACATAAAATTTTACCAAAATATCTTAACATTTTACTTCATATAGACGCCTTTTGATGCCTCTAATATAGATGCCTTTGGATACGTAATATAGAAGGCTTTTGAATTATTTGGTGAATTATGTTTAAATTAACTGACAGAGTGGAAAACAGTGCAGGAAGAGTTCAGATTGCTCGTTACCAGCAATCTGAACTCTTCCTGCACTGTTTTCAAAGGCCTTCTGTGATTGGTGCGGGAAAACGCGTATCTATTGAATAAAGGGTTAAAGAAATCTAAAGTTAATAGCAGACATTGTTTTTTCTATTTTTGGTAACAGTGATCTTGCCTAATTTTCTGTTAGAAACAGTGACCTTGATCCAATTTACCTCAAAACCAATATTAAGCCTCATTTTCTGTTAGAAACCTATACACTAAATTTCATGGACAAACAAACAAACAAACGGACAGACAGTCGTTCTACTATTTTATGTTAAGGAGCTTCTTTCAACAACACAACTTGGTACCAAATTAAAGCTCATCAACTGATATGTATCCCCTAAAATGAAGGTTTAAGAGCCAATAATTCATATTCTAACAAATTTCTAACCCTAAACACCAAATGTTTGCTCATATGGATGGATGAACAGATGGACAGGCTATGGTAGTACATTGAATGGCAAGGGGCATAAAAACATTTCAATCAGGAATATAATATTATAGAATGTCATGTTTGATGGAAATATTCAACACTTAAATGCAATTAAAGATAGAAATATGTCAAAATAAATTGTTATGTCAGATGGAAATAAATATTCCGCAATAAAATGCCATCACCTGGTTTCCTAGATCAATAGCATGCACTATACTGGTTTCCCAGATCAATAGCATGCACCATACTGGTTTCCCAGATCAATAGCATGCACCATACTGGTTTCCAAGATCAATAGCATGCACCATACAGGTTTCCCAGATCAATAGCATGTACCATACTGGTTTCCCAGATCAATAGCATGTACCATAGTAGTTTCCTTGTCAAAAATATGTACCATACTGGTTTTGTAGATCAATAACATGTACCATACTGGTTTCCAAGATCAATAATATGTACCATACTGGTTTTCTAGATAGATAACATGTACCATCAGTGCTCAAAGAATAGGAAAGAGTGTATTGGTAATAAAAATCTGAGTATGTGAACCATTGATCAGGGCAAGTTATTTTTCAGCTAGGCCAAGTAGATTTTTTCAACCTACTTGCCCTGGGCTAGTCCTCAATTTTCTTTTTCTTGGAGCACTGACTGTACTGGTTTCCCAGATCAATAGCATTTACCATACTGGTTTCCTAGATCAATAGCATGTACTATACTAGTTTCCTAAATCAATAACATGTACCATACTAGTTTCATAGATCAATAGCATGAACAATACTGGTTTTCCAGATCAATAGCATACATGTACCATACTGGTTTCCTAGAGCAATTACATGTACCATACTTGTTTCCCAGATCAAGAGCATGTTCCATACTGGTTTCCCAGATCAATAACATGTACTATACTGGTTTCCCAGACCAATTGCATGTACCATACTGGTTTCCCAGATCAATACCATGTACCATACTGGTTTCCCAGATCAATAACATGAACCATACTGGTTTCACAGATCAATAGCATGTACCACACTGGTTTCCCTGATCAGTAGCATGTACCATACTTGTTTCCCAGATCAAAAGCGTGTTCCACACTGGTTTCCCAGATCAATAACATGTACCATATTGGTTTCCTAGATCAGTAACATGTACCATACTGATTTTCTAAATCAACTACAGCTATCACTGAAGGTGATGAATACCCCCGAACGCCGCCATGACAGAAAATGGTTTACCATTGTATGAAGTTTTATTAAATTATATCCAATAGTTTTAAAGTTATGCTCCAGACAAAACAAGAAACAGTTTGACAAGAAACAAATTTTTTATCAAAGGGCAATAATTCTGTAATTAGCAAGAATAGAGTTATGTTTCTTGTACACTGCACTTCCTCTCATTATATTCTACCATTGTATGAAGTTTGATGAAATTCCATCCAGTACTTTAAAAGTAATGCTCTAGACAAGGGAAATATATCAAAGGGCAATAACTCTGTAATTAGCAAGAATAGAATTATGTTTCTTGTACACTGCACTTCCTGTCATTATATTCTACCATTGTATGAAGTTTGATGAAATTCCATCCAGTACTTTAAAAGTAATGCAAGGGAAATATATCAAAGGGCAATAACTCTGTAATTAGCAAGAATAGAGTTATGTTTCCTGTACACTACAATTCCTCTCATTATATTCTACCATTGTATGAAGCTTGATAAAATTCCATCTGGTACTTTTCAAGTTATGCTCCGGACAAGAAAAAATATCAAAGGGCAATAACTCTGTAATTAGCAAGAATAGAGTTATGTTTCTTGTACACTGCACTTCCTCTCATTATATTCTACCATTGTATGACGTTTGATGAAATTCCATCCAGTACTTTTCAAGTGATGCTCCGGACAAGGAAAATTGCAACGGACAGACCGACCGACAGACCGACCACTGGGTGACTCCAATATACCCCCTAAAAACTTCGTTTGTCAGGGGTATAATTACACATACCATAGTCGTTTTCTAGATCAATTATATGTTCCATACCGGTTATCCAGATCAATAACATGTACCATACTGGTTTCCCAGATCAATAGCATGTACCATACAAGGTTCCCAGATCAATAGCATGTACCATACTGGTTTCCCATATCAATAACATCTAACATACTGGTTTCCCAGATCAACAGCATGTTCCATACTGGTTTCCTAGATCAATAATTTGTACCATACTGGTTTCCCACATCAATAACATGTACCAAACTCGTTTTCTAGATCAATTACATGTACCATACTGGTTTTCTAGAACAATAACATGTACCATACTGGTTTTCTAGATCAATAACATGTACCATACTGGTTTCCTAGGTCAATAATAAGTACCATACTGGTTTCCCACATCAAAAACATGTACCAAACTGGTTTTCTAAATCAATTACATGTACCATACTGGTTTTCTAGTTCAATAACATGTACCATTCTGGTTTCCTAGGTCAGTAACATGTACCACACTGAATTTCTAGTTCATTAACATGTACCATACTGGTTTCCCAGATCAATAACAGGTACCATACTGGTTTCCCAGATCAATACCATGTACCATACTCGTTTCCCAGATCAAAACCATGTACCATACTGGTTTATAAGATCAGTAACATATTCCATACTGGTTTCCCACACCAATATCATGTACCATACTGGTTTTCTAGATCAATTACATGTTCTATACTGGTTTCCTAGATCAATAACATGTACCATACTGGTTTCCTAGGTCAGTAACATGTACCATACTGGTTTTCTAGACCAGTGACATGTTCCATACTGGTTTCCCAGATCAATACAGGTTGCTCATTTAGCAAGGCATAGACTTACAAGCCCCTGTTGTCCTGTCTTGCTTCGTAGGTTAAGCACAATAGGTTGTATATAATGATTTAACCCTTTACTTCATATAGATGCCTTTGGACATCTCTTATATTGAAAGCATTTATTCACCACATATCAGCAATGGGTGAATTATGTTTATATTAACTGACAGAATGGAAAACAGTGCAGGAAGTGTTATGAGCAATCTGAACTCTTCCTGCACTGTTTTCAAAGGCCTTCTGTGATTGGTGCGGGAAAACGCGTATCTATGAAGTAAAGGGTAAATAGTTCAGTTTTGTTTAATTAGTTAGTTTTAGTAATTTTGAATAAAAGATGTTTTCATGATCTTTATTATTGTTTATTTTTTAGGTTAACCCCTCTGTAAAATACATTTTCGTTAACAGAGTTGTATGTTAACAAGTGGTGTCATCCTGACAGATTACGTAACTGCCCAAGTAATGTCATAGTTTACAATTTTAGTCTCAGTCCGATGCCCTGACAACAGCAACATTTGTAAGATTGTCGTTTCTCTAGTATAATAAATTATATAGTCTCATCACTTGAGTGTACTGTATATCAGTGTAAAATGGAATCTCTATCCGTGTGCGTGTCTGGCAACTATTCTGCTCTCCAGACTTGATCTAACAAGGAGAAAACAATAAATGTCTTCCTGTGTTTGTCGTTGTGATTTATGACAAATGGGTGATGAAAACAAGGGGCCCTAACAGGGCCTGTACTGCTCTAACAGGTTATCTATGGCATATCCAGTTTTACTAGTGGAAGAAGACCTCAGAATAAATCTGAGTAGAATCACGGTACTTCCGCAAGTAATTGGCAAATTTTCTCAACTAAAATTTTTGAAGTTTGTAGCGAGCGAGACTCAAACCTTCATCCTTAGTGGTAAGAGGTAAGTGATCATGAGAATTGAGGTAAAAAGGAAAAGAAACAGATCTTAGATACAATCCTCATAAATAATAACCAGTTTTTTTGTGTATGTTTTTTTTAATGGGTCTAATGCCATTTTCCACACATTTCAGGTTACATGTATATAATCACATATTCAGTTGTATAGGTGGAGAAAGACCTCGAAATAAATTTTAGTAGAACCACTGTCCTTCCGCAAGTAACTGATAAAAATTCTCACATGGGGTTTTCAGACTGAGCAGAAGTACTTCAAGCCAAAACTAGTCTGGAATTATAGTGGCGTTGCTTGTCGGGGACTATCAGATCTTGTGCAGTGTTTTCGCATATTTTACCAGGGAAATCTTATCTCACAAAATTTGACAGAAAAAAGTCAACTGCATGGTCCCTGGAGGCAGAAGATTTTAAGCAGGGCTTTTTCTCAGCAAAGTGTCCACGCAGGGCAGGGCCTTTACCTGGGCTCTGCAGAGAAAAAAGTCAAAATCCCAACTATGTGCTGGCCTGCAGGGATTATAACTGACTGGTACTTCCATACTTTTTATTCACAACTAGATTAATCATAAAACTGTGACAGTATGCTTAAGTTTATAGAATAACAAGAAAGTAAGTATTGAGAATAGAGCTCTGCGTTGCTGTGTATAAAAGAAGTGGGTTGAGTAGCATTAAAAAGTTTTTGGAACAACAACTGTCTGCGTTATTTCTTGAATTCTTATTACACAGTTGTTGTGAAGTCATCTTTGAAGCAGGCTTTACCAGATGGGGTTTGACACCATTTTCAACACATTTCAAGTTATATATGGCATATCCAGTTTTATTGGTGGAGGAAGACCTCAGAATGACTCTGAGTAGAGCCACTGTCCTTCCGTAAGCAATGGCTTATGTTTTTCTAACATAAATTTTGAAACTAGAGGGACTCGAACTGACGACCTCTAAGCTCAAGACCTAAAAAACATCCCTGTTAAAATCTAATTTTTCAATTATTTTTTTAAAAAAAAGAACTTTATTGTTATTTGTATAACAACTGTATAACATACATGTATATATTTACATTTATGATTATAAAAAAAGAAGACATATATATATATTTATATTATGGATTTGATTCTTTGATAACTGTCTTCAATCAGACCACATATTTCAAATTTATACTTCCTTTTGTTTGTATAGGTTTTTGGTTATTTTTTATTAACAGTTTTTCAGTTATTTCACAATGCATCTAATCATCAGACAAAAAGAAGGATGGAAGGACAGTGAACAAAAATGATGTTTTAAATGTACAGTCTAACCTGTGCAAGCGGTCACCTGTATTAAGCAGCCACATTTGCTATTTCCCATTTCTATGCTTTTTGAGCAAATTCACCTGTAGTTAGTCTAAAAAGGCCTTTTTTGCTCCTTCCCTCAATGGCTGCTTAATACAGGTTTGACAGTATAATGAAAAACTTGCTAACAATAAAAGCAGAGTATTGTACCTACCACAAACGACTACGAGTTTACGAATAACATAATTGTCACAGAAAGCGAAAACATACGACATTATCCAGATTTTAATTAATTCCACACAGAAGTTCACAACTGACACCGAGCATAAAAGGTAATCTCAAGAAATTTTATGAGAAGAGAGAAAATGTGAAAGCTGCGACACAGCACCTCTAGAGTTACCACATGGTTCAATAAGGAACTGCAGCATATAGTAGCTGAGTTGGATACATTGGAATGTATTGATCTTTTCTGAGATGACACTCGAAACGTAGAAGACACCAATGAAGCAAAGGATTTGATATTAACTCCATTGGGAAGTATCAGTCATATCTGTTGCCATAGCAACAAAACTGCTCTTTAAAATCATACTTTTTTTTAAAAAAAAAAAAAAAGTAACATTTTTATTGTGTACCGGTATTTGTGTTATTTCAATTAATAGCCTGAAAGGTTAACCAGTACACGAGCACACCTCATCTCCGCAGTGAAAGACGAATGATAATGAGACACAACGTCATATATCAATCATCAGACTGTTGCTGGACGGGGATTCGAACTAACGACCCTGGATTGATAGTCAGATGCGTAACCGGCTGAGCTAATTGGGCCCGGCTCTTCCAATAAAATGACCAACAAAGGTTGTGTAAGGATTTTAAGAAAACAGAACTAACAATGGGTCTATAGACAGCTTTCTGGTTCTCTCTTTTAAAAACAAAAACAGACATTTTTTTTGGCCACTGGCTTTAATTAACTAAGTCTTTATATAAAATAATTAGCGAAGCACTATAGTAGTTATATTACACAGATGACATTAATTACTAATTAATTTACATTAATTTATTTTAAGTTCAACTGTGAAAAAACCTTAAAGCTTATATGAACTGTTCCTGGGTAATACCAGTACTGAGAGTTGGTTTTTTAGAGTCCTTGGGTTGAACTGGGGATCAAACCCACAACCTTTGGCGTGAGCGGCCATCACTCTATCCAGACCACTACACTGCTGCCCCGCTTTACTGTATTTATTCACACATCTGTATACTAAAATACAGTCAAACCTGTCTTAGGCAGCCAGCCAAGGGAAGGAGCAACAGTGGTCTTTTAAGACTGGTTGTTGCTTAATACAGGTTAACTTGCTCTTAAGGCATAGAAATGGGAAAGAGAAAATGTGGATGCTTAAGACAAGTTGCTACTTAATAGAGGTGGCTGCTTACACAGGTAGAGCCACACATTTAGAAGACAAAGACTATTTGAATATGAACATGATATTAATAAGTTGTTGCTTGTTTCACATTTCCTTCAAAATAAAATGTAAATAAACTTCATGAAAATATTTTAAATAAATAAATATGATACATAGATTATACATTTGAACAAACATTAAGTGCATCCTCAATTGTTTTGTATCAGAAATAGAGCTGACCTGCATGGCAGGTAGTATAGAAGAATTGACAGCATCTCTTTGATTGACAAAAACACTTCAGTCAAAGAAGTTCAGTGCTTTAATGCTGTTTTAGCAAAGAAAGACTAAATGGCAGATTCCTAATTGTTATAGAAAAGGTTTTAAATAAATATAATATGTTTCCTTATATTTACAGGCCTCATTTCCAAGGGAGGATTACGGGCATTTGAATCACTGATTAATGTAGACACTGAGTGAGATCTTTTAAGTGCACTGGGTATGTCTCTCCTTGTACATGAGATCCACTGCTTTTAATCCCCTCTATAGGATTTCATTCTTCCACAGCACCATGCCCAAATAAGGCACTATTGTTGTGCACTTGTAAAACTCCGGACAAAACCTCACCAGGAATCGAAACGTGGACCTCTGTGTATTGGTGCAAGCAGCACCACTAGACTATCGCAATTACCGAGGTGTTAGGTATCAAATGTTCGACACTGCACATGTGTTATATAGATAGAAGTTCATTCCTGAAACCAAATATCCACCGGATCCAAAAAAAAGCCAGTCCGTATTAAGGCTGACATTCTATGTTGTTGGTTTTCCTGCAGCGGACCTCAAATTATCTGATCTAGTAGCAGAGTATTTGAAGGGTCCCATCCATTCAGCAACACATAGAATTAAACTTTAAACAATAATGCCGCCTTTCCTTCATGCACACGTCCACTATGTGATCCATGTCGAATTCCTTTTCTCAATAAAGCACAACCAGTCTCTGTGATGAACAATAATTGACATTGTGTCTCATTATCATTCGTCTCTCACTGCTGATTCAAGTGGAAAAAGTTATCAGTTACTTGTGAAGTGAGTGTGCTCGAGTACTGGTTAACATTCAAGAATCCTAGGAAAAAGTGGTTAGGTTAACTGGTCTTCTGTTAGCCCTCGAATGCATATATAAATGATGCAAAATGTTCAAACAAACTATAAATGTTAAGAAGGCCAAGGCCAGACAGTCTAATAGTAGTCATCACACTTCGAAGGTACATCTTTACACGGCACATAGTGACAAGGACTTGTATAGACAAAGGCCAGACAGTCTAATAGTAGTCATCACACTTTGAAGGTACGTCTTTACACGGCACATAGTGCCAAGGACTTGTATAGACCAAGGCCAGACAGTCTAATAGAAGTCATCACACTTTGTAGGTACGACTTTACATGGCACATAGTGCCAAGGACTTGTATAGACCAAGGCCATACAGTCTAATAGTAGTCATCACACTCCGAAGGTACGTCTTTACATGGCACATAGTGCCAAGGACTTGTATAGAAGGATAGGAAACTTTCATCTACTGACTATATGTTGTAATAGCACACGAAGGATTCGTAATTTGCAAATTAATCATACATTATTCACAGGCAACTGATTTCTTGTACATAAACTGTAAGTTGTATGTAATCTTAGATGTTTAAACATGCGAACATGCAAAATGATCTTGAATTAAAGATATTGAGGTTTGAAGGAAAAAATTTCATAATTTGTCATTATTTTAGCTGCAGTATACACATTTTGTAATCACAAGTACGAATACGCGAGCGTTCACAAAATCTCAATCAGTATTCAGTTGCCTTTCCTTCTCTATATAATTCCTTGAAAGTGCTTAACAACCACAATTATGTTTCAAAAATGCAGATCACTTTCGGGTACCACATGGCACACAGATTATGCATACTTCATTAAACTGTCATCAATATCCATCTAATATTATAGAAAAATGACACAACAAAAAATCGTATATTTACCAAAATTTATGTTACGCATAGGCATATCGGAGTATGTCTAGCTACGCCACTGCACTTGTAAAGCAATACATGGCAAAATTAACTTATGGAGCAGCTAATATTAGTTGCACTTGATAAATTTCATGTGAGAGGGTTTGCATCAGAGATATATATAAACAAGTAAACCACTAATTGCATAATGATTTTTGTTTCAAATTATGGACTGAAGATCAAGGTAAATCAAATGTTTTATTGATTTCTAAAGTTTCATGTTCGACAGATCTCTGTAATAAGAATAGAATAAAATAAATACAACTGACACATTTTTATCAGGATAACGGATTATTGAGAGAGAAAAAATACACGAATCAACAGGTTGTGTCTATGTATTACTAATACCCCACCTTCACCATCTCTGTCATCAGCTGGTAGCCCTCAGCTAGAAAATATTTGCACTTTCTTGTTCGTTTAAGTTCGCTTAAGCTGCATTTCTGAAGAATTTCTTATTAACAAATTAATTCAATTTACAAATGCACACATTACCTTTCTTTCGTAGGCGGAATCGTGTCATTATGAAAAGCTTTCTATTTTACATTTTCTTCTCACTAATTATTTATTGTGTGGCATTAAGGTAAATATCAAAGGTAATCCAAATAAAACAGTTAATTGATTGGTTCTCGGCGCAGACATTAAAATTTGACGCATAAACTTACCGAGCCGGTTATCATCATTATTAAATATGGCAGCCTCCAGAGAAGCATTTCGAGGTGCTGTGGAACGTGTTTTAGATAGCTGGACAGTATTGAAAGTATATTTGTTATTCAGAATATGTTTATCGTACATAAAAAATAATATTATATTCATATTCATCTACCGTTCTTTTATTTAGACGTAAGATTGCAGAAAAACGTGTACTTGAAATAAAACTGTCTGTCTTCAAATCCAATATCTGACAGCTGATATTGTTACCGTCATACATTACATTCATGTCCATGAAATACTGAAGTAAACATATTGAAATGAAGCTTGACAGTAAAACCTAGAAAAGCAAGTGTCTCTTCCTCTTCTTCTATGACTGCACATAATCCCACTCTGGGCATCGTCGTATACTTTGGTGTATGATACAAGGTGATTGTGAGGTGCGCATACGTACAGGATTTAACAGTGATGCCCTCGCTCTACGGTGCAGAGACCAGTCCTCCCTTGAATGCCTTTGCCGATGGACTCTGAAAGGGTCTTCCACAGTCTGGTGCCCGCGGGAAAGAACAAGTGCCGATAGATGTCAACTCTGCAGAATGAAACCAGGAATTTCAGTGAAATGCCTCTAGAGTTGAAGGACGGTGGGCGGAAAAATGTTGAAGGGAGCCCATAGATGATGGTACTGAACTACCACATTAGGGTTTTTTCTAGTGCAGAGTGAAAGGGCATGGCACCCTGACCCTTTTAGGCTCCGCCCTTCTGCCCTAAAAACGCCGCCCTTCTTTGTTTAAATGCACTCTACTGTCCCAATTACAAGTCGTATATAAACAAATCAACTGTCAATCACATACATGTGTTAAACATTTGCCAATAGTTTACTGATATAACACGCTTGGCCCGAATACACAGGTATTCCCCAGTCATTCTCTTGCTAAATATGTAACAATCAGCTGTTCTGGTCCTTGTCGTGTGTGGATACAGCAAATAACGTCACACTCCAGTCAACTTTGAAGTTTAAGGGTCAAATATCATTCCATGTTTTTTTCCATCGCGCATATTACGGAAACTAAATGAATTATTCTGTTTACTGAGAATTGGCGTTTGTGCTTACTATATGACTTTGAAAGGTAAATTACAGAGAAATTCAGGGAACAATCTAGCGAAAATGTCGTCTTAGACTGCATTTATTTATCATATTGCAAAGTTCTCTTGAATGGATTGAATAGCTTTGGAGGCTTGACATTGTCATTATAATATGTTATGACAGTCATTAAAAAAGAAAAGGACGATGTTTAAAATAATGTTTTAAACTAACTCCTGCTCCCATACTGCCACTGAGTCTGGATAGAACAGAAATGATTAAAAAAAGAACAAAGACTAAATACAACATAATAAGTTGGTCATACTGATAGAGAATATTCACTTCTCCCTGAATTTCTCTTACTTCTACCTTTCTTATTCAAACTCTAATACTTGTGATTTACACATGCATAATGTAAAAGGGAGATAACCGTACATTAAAAGAGACCACCAAAGAAAAAAAATTGACAATGAATATGCCAGTCGTGCGCAAATTTTGATCCCTGTCCTTTTTTCTTGCTCCCTGCCCCTTTTCCTGGTCTAGAAAAAACACTACGCTTCAAGCGTTATAGTTGCACTTCACGAATCAGAATGCTCGCAATCTGGCTGATGTTCTTGGCAGTGTATGGGTCCCATGCTGTGCTTGCATACTCAAGAATGAGCCTGACAATGGTCTGGTAACTCTGTGCGTTGATATCCTGTGGGCAACTTGCCCGATTTCTGTTGAGGAAGGCTAGAGAATTATTGGCCTTCTTGGCTGTGGCAGCAGATAGGTTTTGGGAAATGTACACTCCAAGGTACTTATCTTTCTTGACAAAAGTCAGGTCTTGGCCGTGTATGTTGTATGTGGCCCGGATTAGATTTCTCTTCTTTGTGATGCGGGGTTGAACTGGTACTGGGGTCGAACAACATCATCAAGTCTTCTTCCTCTTATGGATTCTGTCCAGGTTGTTTTGTAGGGCTTTGGTATCAGCAGTAGTGTGAACCTTCCTATACAAGAGACTGTCATCGGTGAAGAGTCAAGAGGTGGACATGGTTTGTGTGGGGAGGTCGTTTACGATAACATAAGACCACCACTCATTAAGTGGGTCGAGGTACCAGACTACTTCAGAATAGACAGGTTTACTGTATACTGCAACATGACTACCTATGTGTTTTGGACCTTGAAAAATGAAAGTGTTTTTTTCCTTCTCATTTAGTCTTGATCATCTTTTCTCAAAGACAAATGTCTTGACAAGTTGTGCAGAAGACCGTCTGGAAGGAAGATCTTATTGGCTGAAACAAACACCTGCAACAGATAGGTTGAAATAAAATTTAAAAATATTTATTCAGATGGAAGTCATTGCAGTTATCTTGTGAAAAGTGTTTGTCAAATAGAAAATATCTAATAATTAAAATTGAATACAGAAATAAACGTCTAAATGATTATCGTTTGAGGTTGTCCAATTGTTTGAATCAACCAGTCAAAAACTTTATAAGGATACCATTATATTTTAATCAATGGTGGAACCTTTTAAGACATTTGTCTTTTAGAAAAGCAAGCGTTGTAGATGATCAAGACTAACTTTCATTTTTATTCAGGTGACTTAGTTTTCATATTGATTATTTTAATACACATCAGTTGTTTTTTTTGACAATAATAACCAAAGTTTTCAGACTTTTTTTTCTATCCACAGTTGGCAGTAAGTCATGGTTTTGGAGGTGTAGACAGCCAGGCAAAGGCAGAATGGATGGTCCATGCTGTAGATCAATGGTTCTCAGAAAACGGTATGTTATATCAAGTGTACTATAAATATACTTAAGTATTATAGATCAAAGTTGGGACATTTGAGTTACTGGACATCAATTAATTTACGATATAAGTAAGTAAGTAAATATTTTATTATAGTGACATGTGCCTACAATATATATTACAAATAGTTATATACAAAAAAAAGAAACGAGCACCCGGCCCATTGGACCTATAAGTCACCTAAACTATTAGGTATAAACTGTACGTGAGATATTTAAATTATAATATTTTGGTAAATGGCTGTTCAATCAACTTACATTAGCTCAGACACATATTATATGTTATACTGCATGTTTTTATTTGAATTTGAGCTAAAGGATGCATTTTCTTTTCTCCCATTAGCCAACATAGAGACATACGAGTTGGAAGATTTCCTTGCTGATGTACTTAACCATGAATTTGACACTGTTGCTGATGATGGAAGTTTACAACAGGTGTGATAAACCTTTTATTTATTATACATTGATCATAAAAAAAAGGTACATACTTTCTATACTAGGGCCCAATTAGCTCAGTCAAATGCTTGGATTAAATGGACACACAGCAATGTTGATATTAAAATGGGGCAGTGGATAGAGTGTTGTTTGCTCACACTACATGTTCCATCCTTGATCTGATAGCTTCTCAAACAAACAACAATGGTTCTTCTTTGTGTGGTTGATTTCTGCAGCAGTTGGTGTGGGTGATTTCTGCAGCAGTTGGTGTGGGTGATTTCTGCAGCAGTTGGTGTGGGTGATTTCTGCAGCAGTTGGTGTGGGTGATTTCTGCAGCAGTTGGTGTGGGTGATTTCTGCAGCAGTTGGTGTGGGTGATTTCTGCAGCAGTTGGTGTCGGTGATTTCTGCAGCAGTTGGTGTGGGTGATTTCTGCAGCAGTTGGTGTCGGTGATTTCTGCAGCAGTTGGTGTGGGTGATTTCTGCAGCAGTTGGTGTGGGTGATATCTGCAGCAGTTGGTGTGGGTGATTTCTGCAGCAGTTGGTGTGGGTGATTTCTGCAGCAGTTGGTGTGGGTGATTTCTGCAGCAGTTGGTGTGGGTGATTTCTGCAGCAGTTGGTGTGGGTGATTTCTGCAGCAGTTGGTGTCGGTGATTTCTGCAGCAGTTGGTGTGGGTGATTTTAAAACTAAATCAAATCGGCTTCATGTTTCCTTTTTTTTTCAAGAATTTTTGCTCTTAGTTAATTTAAATTTCGCCATTTAAAGTTTTGAGACAAATTGTACATTTGAAACCGCAAGATCACATAACAGTTTTTAAATTGGCCAAATCAGATAATTATTGTATTTAGACAAGTTGTCTTATGGCACTTGCATTATCATAAAACTTTCTGTCATCCACATTCATGTCTTTATCTGGTATACATTTGACATAGTTTTTATAGATTTCTGACAAGATCTTGAAATGGTCAAAAACACAGATTGTTAATGCTTGCATTATAGCCTTCAATCATAAAAATATTTGATGTTTGAAACATTACTGCCAATACAGTCTAACCTGTCTCAAGCAGCCAGTCAAGGGAAGGAGCAAAAGTGACCTTTTTATACACGTTAATTTGCTTTGAAAGTATAGAAATGAGACTGTTTAACCCTTTACTTCATATAGACACCTTTGGACACCTAATATAGAAGACTTTTGAATTATTGGGTGAATTATGTTTATATTAACTGACAGAGTGGAAAACAGTGCAGGAAGTGTTCAGATTGCTCGTTACGAGCAATCTGAACTCTTTCTGCACTGTTTTCAAAGGCCTTCTGTGATTGGTGCGGGAAAACGCGTATCTATGAAGTAAAGGGTTAAGGCAAGTGCCTGATCAATAGAGGTGACCGCATACACAAATTTGACTGTATTTATAGTATATGAATGGTTGATGTATTTATCCCAGATGTCCCAGATGATCTGTGGATGTTACAAATTGTGTGCAGACGGCAATGATGTGGCCTTGAGGGAGAGATTGGACAAACTACCGAAGCCTGCTGTACAAAATTGTGTTCAACAACAGGTGTCACAGGATGTAGAGGTGGGTACCATTGGTTTATCCATGTAAAGGCCCTGCTAAATGTTGCCAAGTCAATCCTTTATTAGAGATATAATGATAAAGTTTGCTAAACATTTTTATGCAATCAGTGCAGATGACCTGGAGACATATAATGTTTGAATTGTCCATCCCTCTGTCACACTTTTGCATCTGTACTACTCCTCTTCGAGTTTACATAGTATTCAATTGAAACTTGGTATACATCATCAAGCGGTCATACATTTATTGTCGAGATGTTCCGTTCAGATTATTTTTTCATTAGTTAATGCCCTTTTTTGGACTTCTGAGTGTAACAACATGGCAGTATTAGTATGTTCTTGTTCTTGTGACTTCAGCTCCTTCTACTATGTAGATGCAATTTATTTGAAACTTGGTTTATCCCTTTACTTCATATAGACGCCTTTGGACACCTCTAATATTGAAAGCATTAATTCACCATGTATCAGCAATGGGTGAATCATGTTTATATTAACTGACAGAGTGGAAAACAGTGCAGGAAGTGTTCAGATTGCTCGTTGCGAGTAATATAAACTCTTCCTGCACTGTTTTCAAAGGCCTTCTGTGATTGGTGCGGAAAAACGTGTATCTATGGAGTAAAGGGTTAAGTCATTAACATCAAGTGCACATGTGCATATTATCAGGATGTTCTAGTTACATTTTTTTTTAATGAGTTATGCTTTACAGTATTAAACACTGTGGTATAATGGCATCAATCTGTACCTTGTAACCTCAAATCCTCCTACAATTTTCCTTGAATGCAATTTAGTTGAAACAGGTATACTTCATCAACATCAAGAAGACTTGTGCATGCTGTCAGGATGTTATGGCTTTGATTTTGCTTTTCATCAGTTATGCCCCTTTGTGGACTTACCAATATTACAACATAAGCACTGAAAGTGCATGGCCTGGAGCTTTGATATTTTGCATGTTGTATCACCTAATCAGTTTCTCTCAAGATTTGTTCAAGCCATGACACTAAGGTCAAAATTGGCCCTGCCAGTCAGTTTAACATATATATAGGGAAATTTTCATTTAAAAAATCTTTTTCTTAAGAACCAACCAACCAACCAAATTTGTGTATATATGGTATGAATGATCTCTATGAGTAGGGGTTTCAAGTTTGTTCAAATAAAAGGACCAAGGTCTATTGAGGCCCAGAAAAAAAAAGACTTTGATTTTTACATAGGAATAGTATGGGAAAACAGGAAATTTTAAAGTGGATTTAATATCTATAAGGGGCCAGCAGGGGCCCAAAAATTCATCTTGATGTCTGGGGCATTGTTTAGTCATTACAGTTGAGGCTGGGTCCTTCTTAAGGGAATTCAGTTAACGTAAGGTTCAGCAGGAGTTACAAAAGGGAGAAAATTGAGAATTTCTAAAAATCTTTTTCTCAAGAACAAATCAGCCAAGTTTTTTCATATATGGTATAAAAGAGCTAGTGTTCACTGGGGCCCAGTAAGGGAACTTTAGTTCTTACATAGGAATACAATGTAAACACATATTTTTCTCAAAATTTGGTGAAATCAGATGAGCGACTTGGGCCTCTTAATGTCATATTTGTACTACCAACTTCAAATTAACAGTACTGTTTATTTCCAAGGTAAATTTGCTAGAGAACATTTTCAATTTTCTTCCTTTGTCAACTTTACATAGGATGATGCTGATGATGACAGTGATGAGAATGGTATGAATCATGACCCTCCCCCTGTACTGGTTTCCCAACCTACCCAGTCTTCATCAAATACACAACAGCAAACTACAGGTACCATATAATACCATTTTAAACATTATCGATTTGTAGATATAATTGTTCTTTCTTTTAATAAAAAATACTAGTACATGTATACAAAAATATATGTTTGAACTTTAATATAACTTGTGAAATCCAAAATTTGTGTGGATTCTTTGCAAAGATCTTGATTCAGTGGACTGGTGCAACTTTCTTTATTGGTCTAAATATACACAATTTATTACTTGTTGTGTACATAATAGCAGACACATATAAGCTTACTTCCACAGAATATTTTTATAGCCCTTGAGTTGTCAGAATTTGCATTATTTTGTTTGATAAAATTACAAGCATGTGTTACCAAGTTTTTTTTTAGTCTTACATAGGCAAGGGCATTCTGCATGGTACTTTTAACCTTAACTGAGCAATTTACTATCTTGATTAATCAACTGATACTCATCATTACACCAGGCCCAGTAAGCTCAGTCAGTAGCACGCCTAACTATCAATTCAGGGATCATGAGTTCGAATCCCTGCCTGACTAACCCAAACAAACAAAAATTGGGTGATATTTGATCTACAATATAATATATAACAGTGCATGCAAGGTTTAGTTGATAATGTGTTGGCCGCTCATACCTGAGGTTACGGGTTCAATCCCCAGCTCAACCTAATGCCTCTAAAAACAACAGTCAGTACAAGTTTTGCTCAGGAAGTGGGCTTGAGAGCAGTTCATATATGCTTTGAGCTTTTGTCGCAATCGAGCTAAACATAGATTAGTATAAATTAAGTATTTATAACCTCTGAGTCTCATCTTTGAATGAATGATTCTGCAAGGTAAGATTTATATAACTAAGGTGCATATCATAAGCAGCTTATAAAATTATCAGTAGAGACATGCAATTATCCAACATTTTGTTTACATTACAGAATCAATGGAAACGGAAGAAGATGATGGCTGGGAGACTGTGGGCAAGAAAGGCAAACGTAGATGATACTTCACGCTGCAATATGTTATTATATATAATCAATTTTACCCTGTTATGAATGTTTGGATGAATAATATAAACATATGAAAAGTATAATATAGTGTTCTCAAATGTTTTTTTGTCCCCAGTTTGCGAAAAGGGCTAATAGTGCTTGTTTTATTCATTCACTTTTTGGATGCACTGAGGGTTCATAATTTCACAACTGCAATTGATATATGAGTGAAACAACATATATATCCATATACAGCCAAAACAGGTTTATAGCTAAATACTGTAGTGGTGGCATGTAGTGTTAAATTGTCACTTAAATTAAAATGTCCGGAAAATCATGCAACAAAATTAATGTTTTGTTAAGTATATAGGGAACAGCAGCTGAATATTTTTGTACAATTTTATGGAGTTCTTTTCCAAAGAATTATCAGAAATCAAATTCTTATAGAGTTCTTCTCTCACACTGTATGCTGGATTTTTTTGTTTATTTTTAGCAGTTTAAGGCTTGATTTGGCTGTATATGGAGAGACATATGGTGAAATGTCAAAGATTTAGTTTCTTTGTCACTGGAGAACATTCCCAGTCATATCCTCCTATCAGGAGTTCAAGGAGTCAAAGGTCAACTTATTTTTTTATGCCCATATGGATCAAAGACCCAGAGGGCATATAGTATTCGAACTGTCCGGCTGTTTGTCTGTCGATTCGTCAAAATATACCTTGTGGCCTCAACTTCTACAGTTTTCATCCAATTCCAATCAAACTTGCTTGACATCATCACCATCATCTTAACAAGCACATATCATCAGGATTTTCCAGTCAGATTATTATTAAGCCCCCTTTTTCTGACTTAAAAATATTTCATGTACCTTGTGGCCTCAGCTCCTCCCACAGTTTTCATCCGATTCTAATCAAACTTGCTATACATCAGCACAATCATGTGAACAAGCTAATATTATTAGGATTTTCGGACCAGAACGCTATTCAAGGAGTTATGCCCCATTTCTCTGACTTAACAAAAAAAGAGTGTAAATGCACTTTTCAGGAGACATCTGTGTACTACGGACATATTTTTTATTTGTGATAATTCATGTAGAACCGTAACTTAATAGTTGTCAAGACAATTGTCATGACTTACCTTTAGGAATTAACAATATTGACACTAATATCAGGAGTTGAGGTTGGGCGGAGTTGAACTTTTAGAGAAATGTCACTTAACTCTATTTCTGAAAATTTTATATGCACGTGACGCAAATATCAAATTAGAAAACCTTGTTATACATGCAGACCCTTGAATACATTTCTATTTTGAAAAAGGGCATTACTCTTGTAAATGATTGAAAGGCGTCAAGGTGCATAACTCTTGTAAATGATTGAAAGGTATCAAGGGGCATAACTCTTGTAATTGATTGGAAGGTATCAAGGGGCATAACTCTTGTAAATAATTGAAAGGCATCATACTTTTGCACATCCTTCAATCATATGTGACACAAAGTTTATTGATTGTTGAGAGCCACAGGGAAGATTAGTGTAACTAATGTGTTACCCTCATTAAATTAAGTATTATTATTATTATTAAACAATTTTAAAACTAGCATAAAAATCCATTATGAGTTTTATCCATGTGGGATAGAAAAATCCTACCTTTGGGTCAGAATTACAAGCAGGGCCAAGGCTCTGGTGAGTTTCAATCCCATGGGTACTGGTGATAAACTATTATATCGCTATTTTTGGACATATTATTTTTAAAATATGTTAACTTGAACTTACTAAGGCACTTTAAGTCCATTTACTTCTGCAGTGCCACTCAGTTTGATAAAAACTTTATGTGAGAAAGTTTGCCAGTTAGTTGCGAAGGACAGTAGGGTGGTGGTTCTACTCGGATCTTTTTTGAGGTCTTCCTCCACCAATAAAACTGGATATGCTTGAAATGTGTTGTATAGCACATCAGAGTGTGGAGCTACAGAGATGGTCTAGTGATCCCCATCAAGGTCATACCAAATACTTGAAAAATGGTACTAGAAGCTTCCTTGTTTGGCAAAAAATATGACTGAAAAATTGTTGAAAGCGACACTAAATATAACAACAACAGCCGTAAGAGTGTACACAACATAAATAATGAATTAAGATGTATACATGCTGCAAATTCTTTAGCCAGCATCTTACCCTCAGGCAAGTCGCGAGAATGCATCAGAGTGCTAGACTATGATATCCTGACTATTGAAAGCTGAAAAAATGAAAATTACAGTGAGATACCCCCCACCCACCGCGATGAGCAGATGCCTACATAATATGAATATTATTGTTTTAACTGGGTTAATGTAACCTTTGGCAATAATAATTATGTACTAGGAACATATGACTTTATCTTTAATCTGTAATATTAAATAACACATTTATATTAATTTATGGAGCATGTGGTCCAGTGGTTGAAAAATAACCGTTGAAAATCAGTATATATTTTTACTATTGTGTGCAATATTTACTATTAAGTTATGCTACCAATCACCAACATGACATAAGTTTTACTTAGATAATTGAAAACTTAATTATGGCTGTTCAGTTTAATATTCTTTTATCAATGTCAAGCAGGGTCCGATTAGCTCAGTCGGTTACGCATCTGACTATTAATCCAGGGGTCATGAGTTCGAATCCCCGCCCAGCAATAGTCTCCATGATGACTGATATTCGACAATAATCATTCATCTCTCATCGCTGATTCAAGTGGGAAAGTTACTAGTTACTTGCAGAGATGGGGAGTGCTCGAGTACTGGTTAGCCTTTCAGGAAACAGTGGTTAGGTTAACTGATCATCTGATGGCATAAAATGTGTGTTAGTAAAACAGAAGCCAGCTCAACTAAAATTTTTAAAATGAGAAATTTTGCTAGATATAATCGATTCAAATAATTGGAAAAGTTCATCATTGCAAGGTATAGGTAATATATGTAACCAACTTATAGTTGAGTATCTATATACCTGTATTAAATACCGGTAAATGAATCTGATAAATTGTTAACAACAATTCTTAAGTAAATAAAAACCGACCGTACCTGTGGTTTTCTTTATATTAATGTAAACTGGCATTTGGATTATTAGACGACTACACCCACCAATAAAGTGATATTACCGTATATATTGCCAAGGACTTGTATAGAAGGATAGGAAACTTGCATCTCCTGAATAAATGTTGATCAAACAGCAAACGAAGGATTCGCAATTTGCAAATTAATCATTCATAATTCACAGCCAACTGATTTCTTGTACATAAACTGTAAGTTGTATGTAAACTTAGATGTTCAAACATGTTTCACTCACGCAAAATGATCTTGAATGAGGTTTGAAGGAAAAATTATCGTAATTTGTCGTTATTTTAGCTGTAATATACAAATTTTGTAATCACAAGTACTTCAACATTTTTAACACAAATTTATTGGAATGGTATTGGTTTGATGACAATTTCAGTCTGCAGTGTAAGAATTATTGATTTGTGTTCCTGATAAGAAAGGAAGTTAAGATAATTGAAAACAAGATATTGCGAGATTTTTCGCGAATATGCGAGCATTAACAAAAACTCAATTGGTTGCTTTTCCTTCTCTATATAAGTCCTTAATATTACCTAACAGACTAAGTGCATTTTTTTTGAGAGTGTCATTACAAAATCTCATTATTAATAGAGAAAAACATATGCAATGAAATTCACAAACTGAATTAATTTGATGTTAAATATTCAGGTAGTTGCACACAAAATCTGAATGTTGGCACTGCCCATGTGGTTCCATGTTGTGTAGTATTTTGACCCCCTTCTTTAAAGTGCCTCTGGGGGCCAAAGTACCACATCTTTTTATCTCAATGTTTCTGTCTTTAAAAAAAAAAAAAGAGTATAAATTTATGTCAAACAAACAATTCATTAGCGGAAGGATTGTGTAAGTGTAAAACAACCACTCTTCATTCTGCATATTCAATTGCCAAAGTTCTTTTATTTATTTTTCTTTTCTATGTAAGTGGAGAGTGAGACTGGAATGTTCGATTACATTAGTAAAATTACCGAATACTGACAAAAAGTAAGGTAAAGATTCACTTCAGAAACATTAGTGACTTGTAGTTAATACTAATTCATTTTAGCACTTGCAAAGAAAGCTCAGAGATTATATAAATCGTTCTTGAGTCTTGTTTCCTTGGAAACAGTACTAAATGTTGTTTTTTAGTTAGGCCAAGCATTGGATCAAACCCGCAAACTGTGACAGTCACAGTTTATGGGTACTTCTTGATGCTTAACGTTCCGTGTCATTTAAGTTTCTTAAATCTTTGTTAAATCTAAGCTATACTTGAGTGTTTCAAGATTTGTTGTTTATTTATTTGAAACACTACCATTAAGCATGTACATGGACATGCATGGATGTACAGTCACTCTTAGTAATACATGTACAATGTACTTATAACATTATTTTAAACACGTATATGATTTTAACAAAAATGAAACAGTTATGCAGTTTTAATAAAAAGATGGTGTTGAGCTGGAAAAGAAATTAATTTTCCAAGACCTTGAGTAATTATTATGAACATATGTGAGTACTTGGGGACCAGGACTATGATAAATACAAAGCGCACGAGTAATTTTGCTTGTACATCGATACTCGTGTTTCTTTGTTATACGTGTATTAAATTTTTGGAGGCAAAACAGATGAAAAAAATAGAAGCAATAAAAATTTCTGAACTGTGCAAAAATGATGAGGTATGTACTTTACTATTTACTGGGTCGGAGGTCATGAAACTGTTCAATGCTCAACTCGTGAGTTAATGCTCAACCAAAAAAGGAACGGAGGCATCATAACAAAATATATGTAAATACCTTAAATTTGCATCAATACTTTTAAAGTTGAGGTTGAGTCAAGTGTTGGCACTTTCATTTATGTTTTACATGAATCCTTGTCTCTCACTGCTGAATCAAGTGGGAAAGTTACCAGTATCTTAAAAATAAACGCTAAGGTGTCTATAGGAAAGGTTTAATTACAATCATTTTTGTTATTATCAAATATGCTTTTCTGAAGTTTAATGAGGCTTTAACTACCGGTAATTTTTTTTCATCATGCAATGAAAACTCAGATAATTGTATTTTCAGTCACTTGGTACAAGTGTGGTTTATTTTACTGATACGAATTACAAAATTATATGTATCAATCAAAGGTATCAATTTAATGATATGTATAAGTGGATATGTATGTAATTTAAGTCTCAATGACGCATGTAAGGTAATATCTATTTAACTGTCCAACTCATCATATCCAAAGTTGTTAGACATATTTGCCACTATGTAGCTGTACCGTAGCTGTAAAAATTGAACACTGATTTATCTCACCAGACAGTCGGCACATATGATGTCCAAGCAAAAAAGCAGCTGGCTGCCCACACCTTCTGTAACCAGGCTAACAAACAGTTACCATTATAATTATTATGTTCATTTGTACATACACTTTTTTATTTTTCTAGGATATTTCTATATATAAATAACCAAACATTATATTTTGTTGTCAGCAATAGGGTTGTCCCATACTTTTTACCAGCTGGGCCCAGCTAGCTCAGCTAGTTAGGCGTCTGACTGTCAATCCTTTGTTGTACTGATATGAATCTCTCACCTCCAATTATGTAGGGAAGTAGTCCTTGATTTACGTGGATAAGGTGTTTCTAGGAAATTCAACATAATGGTATTTTTTTTTCTATGTAATTGCCAGGCCTGATTAGCTCAGTCGGTTACGTGTGTAACTATCAATCCAGGGGTCATGAGTTTGAATCCCCCACCCGGCAGCAGTCTCCGTGATGATTGATATACGACATTGTGTCTCATAATCATTCGTCTCTCACCACTGATTGAAGTGGGAAAGTTATCAGTTACTTGCGGAGATGGGGTGTGCTTGAGTACTGGTTAATACCAGCAAACAGTGGCTAGGCTAACTGATCGTCTGTTAGCCCTCGATGGCATAAAAATGATGCTAAATATTCAATCAATCAATCAATTCTATGTAATTACATTATTCCATCTCTATGATAACAGGTTAAATTCACCGACTGCCCAGAGTTCCTTGCTCCACAGGATGCCATACTGGTAGCCGGTCATACAACTCTGACTGTATCGGAACTGAACAACCATGAAATAGTGGCAAATGTAACTTGGGATATATTTCAATCAACAGGTGTGTATTAATACCATTTCACTTTCCAGGAACAGGCCATGAAGGTGAAGACTTTTTATCCAAATGTCACAGGTTCAAAATCACAGGTTTACAAGAATAAAAAAAAGTTTTCTCTTGCTCTAAACCAAATTTTCAACAATTTTAAGTAAATTATGTGACTTCAAAGTGATGAGTTTTCAATACTTTGTGTTGATTTCTTTTGTGAATATTTTGCGAGTTAAATCAGTTGTCCTGTGTCTGTTATTTATCTGTCTGTTGTTTATGCTTCTATTTGTTGAGCTAACTTTGAAACAAATCGTTACAACTTAGAGAAAACGTGGCTAGAAATCTTGCTCTGGACCAGTACTAATTATTTGTAGATAATGTTGCTCAAGGGCCTCACATGTCTTTTTTTTTATAAAATCACTATTGGACATCACATGAAAGTCGAGCACTTGATTCAGTCCAATGAGGTCAGTGTGATGTGAAATTTTCACCTGCCTAAAAATTCATTCCTGACCCAGCTAGCTCAGACATTAACTTAATTGTCAATTCAGGGGTTGTGAGTTCGAATCCCTGTCTGGTCTCAGTCTCTGATGCTTTTATGTAACGGTGATCAGTTGACTCAATCATCATTCCTGTGATCTGCCGGGTAACCAGTACTAGACACACCTTATCTCTGCAAGTCACTGACTACTACCCCACATATTCAGAGGTAGGAGATGCATGACAGTAGAACATGGTCAATCATCATTCCTGTGATCAGCCGGGTAACCAGTACTAGACACACCTTATCTCTGCAAGTCACTGACTACTACCCCACATATTCAGAGGTGGGAGATGCATGACAGTAGAACATGGTCAATTATCATTCCTGTGATCTGCTGGGTAATCATTACTAGACACACCTTATCTCTGCAAGTCACTGACTACTACCCCACATATTCAGAGGTGGGAGACACATGACAGTAGAACATGGTCAATCATCATTCCTGTGATCTTCTGGGTAACCAGTACTAGACACACCTTATCTCTGCAAGTCACTGACTACTACCCCACATATTCAGAGGTGGGAGACGCATGACAGTAGAACATGGTCAATCATCACTCCTGTGATCTGCCAGGTAACCAGTACTACACACACCTTATCTCTGCAAGTCACTGACTACTACCCCACATATTCAGAGGTGGGAGATGCATGACAGTAGAACATGGTCAATCATCACTCCTGTGATCTTCTGGGTAACCAGTACTACACACGCCTTATCTCTGCAAGTCACTGACTACTACCCCACATATTCAGAGGTGGGAGATGCATGACAGTAGAACATGGTCAATCATCATTCTTGTGATCTTCTGGGTAACCAGTACTAGACACACCTTATCTCTGCAAGTCACTGACTACTACCCCACATATTCAGAGGTGGGAGATGCATGACAGTAGAACATGGTCAATCATCATTCCTGTGATCTTCTGGGTAACCAGTACTACACACGCCTTATCTCTGCAAGTCACTGACTACTACCCCACATATTCAGAGGTGGGAGATGCATGACAGTAGAACATGGTCAATCATCACTCCTGTGATCTTCTGGGTAACCAGTACTACACACGCCTTATCTCTGCAAGTCACTGACTACTACCCCACATATTCAGAGGTGGGAGATGCATGACAGTAGAACATGGTCAATCATCATTCTTGTGATCTTCTGGGTAACCAGTACTAGACACACCTTATCTCTGCAAGTCACTGACTACTACCCCACATATTCAGAGGTGGGAGATGCATGACAGTAGAACATGGTCAATCATCACTCCTGTGATCTGCCGGGTAACCAGTACTACACATGCCTTATCTCTGCAAGTCACTGACTACTACCCCACATATTCAGAGGTGGGAGACGCATGACAGTAGAACATGGTCAATCATCATTCCTGTTATCTTCTGGGTAACCAGTACTAGACACACCTTATCTCTGCAAGTCACTGACTACTACCCCACATATTCAGAGGTGGGAGATGCATGACAGTAGAACATGGTCAATCATCATTCCTGTGATCTGCCGGGTAACCAGTACTACACACGCCTTATCTCTGCAAGTCACTGACTACTACCCCACATATTCAGAGGTGGGAGATGCATGACAGTAGAACATGGTCAATCATCATTCCTGTGATCTGCCGGGTAACCAGTACTACACACACCCTATCTCTGCAAGTCACTGACTACTACCCCACATATTCAGAGGTGGGAGACGCATGACAGTAGAACATGGTCAATCATCATTCCTGTGATCTGCCGGGTAACCAGTACTACACACACCCTATCTCTGCAAGTCACTGACTACTACCCCACATATTCAGAGGTAGGAGAATCATGGCTGTAGAACAAAAGTTATGACCAATCATCACAGAAACTGTGGCTGGGTACAATTTTATTTTTTAACAAATAAACTGTTAAAACATTTGGCTATTAGCCTCTATTGTGTTATGTTTGGCCATAATAAATTAAGTGCTGGATTATCATCCAAGCCCGCCCCCAAATTTTCATGCCTCTCAACCCTTTTTATTTTCATAAAAAAAAAAAATCAAAAATTTTATAAGTCAAAATCAAAAATGAAATCCTCTCGCCCTCCCCGTTTTTTAAGAAAAATTTGAACGATAATCTAGCAATTAATTTATAATGGCCTAAGTGTATGTTTTTAAATGCATTTTTTGATAGATATTGTTTGTAGGATGTCTAGACTTATTTACAACCTTTAGTCTAGAATAGGAAAAAAAATACGAAAAATCCTGAAGCATCTGTGACATGCAAATTGATAATGTGGCTGACAATTATGCTGTCACATTTTCTAAAACAAATGAAATAATACACAACATATTTTTCAGAGGAGAAAAACACGAGTTACATACTGGAACTGTCTTTGAACACGAGGGGTAAACTGATGGACAAAAAATGTTTTGCAATATCTAGATTGCATGCTGGTGATTTTACACAGGTAACTATTGAGTGTTTATAGATGATTTATTATCCTTTTTTTTATAAATTTTGATAAATTATAAAGATATTTTAGCAAATTATATTTAATAATTTCACTCATAAACAAATGATAATTTCACTGTTTTCCATAATACAATAACATTTCAGTGAAATATTATCTTACTGTTCCTAGTAAATGCTAGCCAGGCCTGGTCCTACTGGATTGAACCGTAAGCTTGAAAATGTTGCACTTTTAAGTGTCCCCACCCCCACCCTTTACAAATTGTAATACCCATGGGAGGCATTGATTAGGAACAATATACACTGTAGTAATTATATTTCACTTATGAACAAACAAATTAGCCTGCTCCCTTTGCTACTCTTTGGCCAGGCATGATTAGCTCAGTCGTTAGTGCGTCTGACTGTCAATCCAGGGGTCTTGAGTTTGAATCACCACACGGCCTGAATCTAGCTTAACTGATCATCTGTTAGCTCAGTATGACATAAAAATGACACTAGATATTCAATCAATCACTATATAGAATAAAACTTATATTTAACTGAGACTAAACAGTATTCCTAATATTTCAAACAGTATAATTATATCAGTTTTAAATTGGTGAATTTGCCCAATTCAGTATATAAATCTACTGTGGTCTGTGACATAATGTGAAATAGAGGATCTTACGTGAGTGCTCATTTATAATCAAATTTATTAAACGAGTTTGCAAAAATAATTTATATTATATGAGGCCGAGTATTATATATCATTTTGCCAAGAAGTTTAATGAATTAAATAATATATAAGCATGAATATAAGATTCTGTTGATCACATAACACAGGAAAATATTTTACCATTTATTTAAAATATCATCTGTATAAAGAATGTGAAAAAATCCGGCCTATTAATTTCTATGATTTGTTATATGACGAAACATCTCAAAATAACCTCCTTTTGCCAATACAAATCAATGTCATTTATATATAATAGAAAGTAGTTCAGCATTTTACGTATGAGAGCCAAGTCAACAAACAATGCATCAGAATTGATATTGCGCTAGGTTAATATAAAAAATATGTCCTGGGTTTATCAAACTTTTGCACGTTAAATTATGAAATCAGCATAATAAAATTGATGACTAAGCTCTCCAGTCAGCTATAAACATTGTTGATTTATGACACTCCTACATCTATTTAACATATATAACTGTGTTTTTATGTGATGCACCATTGAATTTAATCTTGCAGTCACAGCAGGTAAGCATGGGTGCACTTATGGTTACACCCATATGAATTATGTATGTTGTTCAAATCACTGGATTTTGTTTTTAAAAACACATAGCTACATCACAGCCACATGTAGTCAAATATACCCATGCAGACGCATGTAGTCAAATGTAGTCATGTAAACACATAGCTACATCACAACCACATGTAGTCAAATATACCCATACAGACACATGTAGTCAAATAAACCCATGCAGATACATGTAGTCAAATATAGCCATGCAAACACATAGCTACTTCACAACCACATGTAGTCAAATATACCCATACAGACACATGTAGTCAAATATACCCATACAGAAACATGTAGTCAAATAAACCCATGCAGATACATGTAGTCAAATATAGCCATGCAAACACATAGCTACTTCACAACCACATGTAGTCAAATATACCCATGCAGACACATGTAGTCAAATATACCCATGCAGACACATATAGTCAAATATAGCCATGCAAACATATAGCAACATCACAGCAACATGTAGTCAAATATACCCATGCAGACACATGTAGTCAAATATACCCATGCAAACATATAGCTACATCACAGCCACATGTAGTCAAATATACCCATACAGACACATGTAGTCAAATAAACCCATACAGACACATGTAGTCAAATAAACCCATGCAGATACATGTAGTCAAATATACCCATGCAGACACATAGCTACATCACAGCCACATGTAGTCAAATATACTCATGCAGACCCATGTAGTCAAATATACCCATGCAAACATATAGCTATATCACAGACACATTTAGTCAAATATACCCATGCAGACACATGTAGTCAAATATACCCATGCAAACATATAGCTATATCACAGACACATGAAGTCAAATATACCCATGCAGACACATGTAGTCAAATATACCCATGCAAACACATAGCTACATCACAGACACATGTAGTCAAATATACCCATGTAGACACATGTAGTCAAATATACCCATGCAGACACATGTAGTCAAATATAGCCATGCAAACACATAACTACATCACAACCACATGAAATCAAATATACTCATGTAGACACATGTAGTCAAATATAGCCATGCAAACACATAACTACATCACAACCACATGTAGTCAAATACACTCATTCAGACACATGTAGTCAAATATACCCATGCAGACACATGTTGTCAAATATACCCATGTAGACACATGTAGTCAAATATACCCATGCAGACACATGTATTCAAATATACCCATGCAGACACATGTAGTCAAATATACCCATGCAGACACATGTAGTCAAATATACCCATGCAGACACATGTAGTCAAATATACTCATGTAGACACATGTAGTCAAATATACCCATGCAGACACATGTAGTTATATATACCCATGCAGACACATGTAGTCAAATATACCCATGTAGACACATGAAGTCAAATATACCCATGAAGACACATGTAGTAAAATATACCCATGCAGACACATGTAGTCAAATAAACCCATGCAAACATATAGCTACATCACAGCCACATGAAGTCAAATATACTCATGCAGACACATATAGTCAAATATAGCCATGCAAACATATAGCTACATCACAGCAACATGTAGTCAAATATACCCATGCAAACACATGTAGTCAAATATTCCCATGAAGACACATGTAGTCAAATATACCCATGCAAACATATAGCTACATCATAGCCACATGAAGTCAAATATACCCATGCAGACACATGAAGTCAAATATACCCATGTAGACACATGTAGTCAAATATACTCATACAGACACATGTAATCAAATATACCCATGCAGACACATGTAGTCAAATATAGCCATGCAGACACATGTAGTCAAATATACTCATGCAGACACATGTAGTAAAATATACCCATGCAAACACATAGCTACTTCACAACCGAATGAAGTCAAATATACTCATGCAGACAAATGTAGTCAAATATACCCATGTAAACCCATGTAGTCAAATAAACCCATGCAAACATATAGCTACATCACAGCCACATGAAGTCAAATATGCTCATGCAGACACATATAGTCAAATATAGCCATGCAAACATATAGCTACATCACAGCCACATGAAGTCAAATATACCCATGTAGACAAATTTAGTCAAATGTACCCATGCAAACATATAGCTACATCATAGACACATGAAGTCAAATATACCCATGCAGACACATGTAGTCAAATATACCCATGTAGACACATGTAGTCAAATATACCCATGCAAACATATAGCTACATCACAGCCACATGTAGTCAAATATACCCATACAGACACATGTAGTCAAATATACCTATACAGACACATGTAGTCAAATAAACCCATGCAGATACATGTAGTCAAATATACCCATGCAGACACATAGCTACATCACAGCCACATGTAGTCAAATATACTCATGCAGACCCATATAGTTAAATATACCCATGCAAACATATAGCTATATCACAGACACATTTAGTCAAATATACCCATGCAGACACATGTAGTCAAATGTACCCATGCAATCATATAGCTATATCACAGACACATGTAGTCAAATATACCCATGCAGACACATGTAGTCAAATATACCCATGCAAACACATAGCTACATCACAGACACATGTAGTCAAATATACCCATGTAGACACATGTAGTCAAATATACCCATGCAAACACATGTAGTCAAATATAGCCATGCAAACACATAACTAAATCACAACCACATGAAATCAAATATACTCATGTAGACACATGTAGTCAAATATAGCCATGCAAACACATAACTACATCACAACCACATGTAGTCAAATATACTCATACAGAAACATGTAGTCAAATATACCCATGCAGACACATGTAGTCAAATATACCCATGTAGACACATGTAGTCAAATATACCCATGCAGACACATGTAGTCAAATATACCCATGCAGACACATGTAGTCAAATATACTCATGTAGACACATGTAGTCAAATATACCCATGCAGACAAATGTAGTAAAATATACCCATGCAGACACATGTAGTCAAATAAACCCATGCAAACATATAGCTACATCACAGCCACATGAAGTCAAATATACTCATGCAGACACATATAGTCAAATATAGCCATGCAAACATATAGCTACATCACAGCAACATGTAGTCAAATATACCCATGCATACACATGTAGTCAAATATTCCCATGAAGACACATGTAGTCAAATATACCCATGCAAACATATAGCTACATCATAGCCACATGAAGTCAAATATACCCATGCAGACATATGAAGTCAAATATACCCATGTAGACACATGTAGTCAAATATACTCATACAGACACATGTAATCAAATATACCCATGCAGACACATGTAGTCAAATATAGCCATGCAGACACATGTACTAAAATATACCCATGCAAACACATAGCTACATCACAACCGAATGAAGTCAAATATACTCATGCAGACACATGTAGTCAAATATACCCATGCAGAGACATGTAGTCAAATATACCCATGCAGACACATGTAGTCAAATAAACCCATGCAAACATATAGCTACATCACAGCCACATGAAGTCAAATATACTCATGCAGACACATATAGTCAAATATAGCCATGCAAACATATAGCTACATCACAGCCACATGAAGTCAAATATACTCATGTAGACACATGTAGTCAAATATACCAATGCAAACATATAGCTACATCATAGCCACATGAAGTCAAATATACCCATGCAGACACATGTAGTCAAATATACCCATGTAGACACATGTAGTCAAATATACCCATGCAAACATATAGCTACATCATAGCCACATGAAGTCAAATATACCCATGCAGACACATGTAGTCAAATATACCCATGCAGACACATGTAGTCAAATATACCCATGCAAACATATAGCTACATCACAGCCACATGTAGTCAAATATACCCATACAGACACATGTAGTCAAATAAACCCATGCAGACACATGTAGTCAAATATACCCATGCAAACATATAGCTACATCACAGCCACATGTAGTCAAATATACCCATACAGACACATGTAGTCAAATATACCCATGCAGACACATGTAGTCAAATATACCCATACATACACATGTAGTCAAATAAACCCTTGCAGATACATGTAGTCAAATATACCCTTGCAGACACATAGCTACATCACAGCAACATGTAGTCAAATATACTCATGCAGACCCATGTAGTCAAATATACCCATGCAGACACATGTAGTCAAATATACCCATGCAAACATATAGCTATATCACAGACACATGTAGTCAAATATACCCATGCAGACACATGTAGTCAAATAAACCCTTGCAAACATATAGCTACATCACAGCCACATGTAGTCAAATATATTCATGCAGACAAATGTAGTCAAATATACCCATGCAAACACATGTAGTCAAATATACCCATGCAAACATATAGTTACATCACAGCCACATGAAATCAAATATACTCATGCAGACACATGTAGTCAAATATATCCATGCAAACATATAGCTACATCACAGCCACATGTAGTCAAATATACCCATGCAGACACATGTAGTCAAATATACCCATGCAAACATATAGATACATCACAACCACATGTAATCAAATATACCACTGCAGACACATGTAGTCAAATATACCAATGAAAACACATAGCATCATCACATTCACATTAAATCAAATATATCCAATTAAACACATAGGTACATCACATACACATGAATTTTATATAGCCATGCAAACACATAGCTTCATCACAGACACACGTACTAAAGTATATCCAAGTAAATACATAAGCTTATCACAGACACATGAAGTCAAATATTTCTGCACATACATTACATTCAGATACTGTCAAACATAGCCACATCTATATGAATTTCAAATACATAACTATTGTTTTCATTGATTGCAGCAAAACAAAAAAATACAATTAAATTGTATTAAGATGATTTCCGAACCATCGGCCATTTTAACATCTAGGATATTCTCATTAAAAGATGAGTCATGTGTCTGCAAGGTTAGCCAGACTGCAGGCAGTGATTACCAGTGTAATAACCAGTGTCAGCCATTGTTAGAGAACGGGAACCATAGGACAGATCTCAATCTGAGAAATGGTATAATAACATTTGATTGAATTTGCTATATTGTAGATTAATGGTTCAAAATTATATGTTTTAGAACTTTGCCCATATTCTTCTCTCTCATTTAAAAACACTGCTTGTGTGTCTCTTGTTTCATTCTCTGTCATTTTACAGAACATTGCCTGTTTTATTTTCTCCCATTTTGCAGAATACTGCCTGTTTTATTTTCTTCTATTTGACAGAACACTGCCTGTATCATCTCTGCTATTTTGCAGAACACTACCTGTATTTTTGATGCCATTGCATTTCTCCTACTCATCAGTGCTAAAACTCGCCAGTTTTTTTCCAGATTATTGCTCTCCCATTTTGCAGAACATTGCTCTCCCCATTTTCCAGACTCTCACTCTCCCATTTTGCAGAACATTGCTCTCCCCATTTTCCAGACTATCACTCTCCCATTTTGCAGTTCATTGCTCTCCCATTTTGCAGATTATTGCTGTCCAATTTTGCAGCTCATTGCTCTCATATTTTGCAGAACATTACTCTCCCATTTTGTATAAGATTGTTGTCCCAATTTTCAGAACATTGTTCTCCATTTTGCAGAACATTACTCTCCCATTTTGCATAACATTGCTATCCCAATTTGCAGAACATTTCTCTCCCAATTTGCAGATCATTTCTGTCCCATTTTGCAGAACGTTGCCTATATTGGAAGAAGAAGAAGACACAGACAACTCCAACGTTGACACCAAAGGCCATGCAATTTACCAGTGGAGTCATCAGGATTACTGTGACGTCTGCAAACAACAATCCTTTCTCTGATATTGAGTTGCTAGTTTTTCCAGATGATCCTTACGTAAGACAACCTATTGCTGACAAATTTACTACACCCAACAAGTACGGATTTCTTCACGTTGTATTTTCATCACAGATTTGCAATTACACAAAGTTCTATGTAAAGGTGAGTTCTGTGGATCGAATGCCAAAACATGACATTGGTGATTCCATTTTATTACAGTTTAGCCACTGTACACATGTATAATGAAATTGTTACTTTTTCACATTATGTGGTGGCTACTATTTATAATAATTTGTTCTCTTTATTAATATGGTATGGCCTCTTTACATTTTGGGGTGAGTACTTTTCATTATGATGTTGTCATAGGTCTACATTTTGAGATGATAATATTTCATTATGATATGGTCACAAAATATTATGCTAGGCCATCCTTAAAAAAATGTTTGTTTTCTGTGCTCCAACCCACTATGTTGGTAGGTAGGTAGCAATTATTTTTGTTAACATAGTCATTTAAAACAAAAATGGACAGGAATCATAAAAAAAAAATCAACATTTTGAAAGTCAACAAAAAAAGTTTGGGTAGCTGCAATTTTGGGTGAGTAGGTAGGTAGAAGCAAGTCAAACAATTTTTTTTTTGAGAATGGCCCTATGGTTAATATTTATTGTGTTGTCACTTGACGTACATGATGTATACGATGTGATTATTTTCATTGTTATGTGGGCACTTTCCATTAGAATTATTTTATTCAGACATTGCTTCTTTCTGTTCTTATGTTGTCATTTTTAATTCTGAGGCAGTGACCTTGACATTGTTGATTTTTTTCAGATGCATATTTTACTTGCTCTCTGCTCCCAGTTATGTCTGTATGCTTGTTGTGTGTTAGACAGATTCATAATTCCATTTTAGGCAAAACTCCAGAGATGGAATGTAAGAATGTAATCTAGGAAAATGTTTAATTTTTGTTTTAAAAATTTGGAAATTCAGCCATACCACTCAATTAATGTTTCCAAAACAAGGTGAAATATAAAATTAGACCAGTCTATAAATTAAGAATCAAAGTTGTTTAGTTTACTTAATTCCATGCATAATCAAGAATTCAAGTTGTTTAAACTTAATTCCATGCATTATTCATTGAGTGTGTGTGTGTATTGTAGATTTTCAGATGCAAATTCTTGGTCCAGATGAGTTAACATATGTGTATTGTATATTTCAGAAGCTCACTGTCTGTCTAGATGAGTTAGCATATGTGTATTGTATATTTCAAAGCTCACTGTCTGTCCAGATGAGTTAGCATCTGTGTATAGTATACTTCAGAAGGTCACTATCTGTCCAGATGAGTTAACATATGTGTATTGTATATTTCAGAAGCTCACTGTCTGTCTAGATAAGTTAGCATATGTGTATTGTATATTTCAAAGCTCACTGTCTGTCCAGATGAGTTAGCATCTGTGTATAGTATATTTCAGAAGGTCACTGTCTGTCCAGATGAGTTAGCATATGTGTATTGTATTTTTCAAAGCTCACTGTCTGTCCAGATGAGTTAGCATCGGTGTATAGTATACTTCAGAAGGTCACTGTCTGTCCAGATGAGTTAGCATATGTGTATTGTATTTTTCAAAGCTCACTGTCTGTCCAGATGAGTTAGCATCGGTGTATAGTATACTTCAGAAGGTCACTGTCTGTCCAGATGAGTTAGCATATGTGTATTGTATACTTAAGAAGCTCACTGTCTGTCCAGATGAGTTAGCATATGTGTATTGTATACTTCAGAAGCTCACTGTCTGTCCAGATGAGTTAACATATGTGTATTGTATACTTCAGAAGCTCACTGTCTGTCCAGATGAGTTAGCATATGTGTATTGTATATTTCAGAAGCTCACTGTCTGTCCAGATGAGTTAGCATCGGTGTATAGTATACTTCAGAGGCTCACTGTCTGTCCAGATGAGTTAGCATATGTGTATTGTATACTTCAGAAGCTCTCTGTCTGTCCAGATGAGTTAACATCTGTGTATTGTATACTTCAGAGGCTCACTGTCTGTCCAGATGAGTTAGCATATGTGTATTGTATATTTCAGAAGCTCACTGTCTGTCCAGATGAGTAAGCATATGTGTATTGTATACTTCAGAAGCTCACTGTCTGTCCAGATGAGTTAACATCTGTGTATTGTATACTTCAGAAGCTCACTTTCTGTCCAGATGAGTTAACATATGTGTATTGTATATTTCAGAAGCTCAATGTCTGTCCAGAAGAGTTAACACATGTGTATTGTATACTTCAGAAGGTCACTGTCTGTCCAGATGAGTTAGCATATGTGTATTGTATACTTCAGAAGCTCACTGTCTGTCCAGATGAGTTAGCATATGTGAATTGTATACTTCAGAAGGTCACTGTCTGTCCAGATGAGTTAGCATATGTGTATTGTATACTTCAGAAGCTCACTTTCTGTCCAGATGAGTTAACATCTGTGTTTTGTATACTTCAGAAGCTCACTGTCTGTCCAGATGAGTTAGCATATGTGTACTGTATACTTCAGAAGCTCACTGTCTGTCCAGATGAGTTAGCATATGTGTATTGTATACTTCAGAAGCTCACTGTCTGTCCAGATGAGTTAGCATATGCGTATTGTATTCTTCAGAAGCTCACTGTCTGTCCAGATGTGTTAACATATGCATATTGTATGCTTCAGAAGCTCACTGTCTGTCCAGATGAGTTAGCATTTGTGTATTGTATACTTCAGAAGCTCACTTTCCGTCCAGATGAGTTAGCATATGTGTATTGTATATTTTAGAAGCTCACTGTCTGTCCAGATGAGTTAGCATATGTATATTGTATATTTCAGAGGCTCACTGTCTGTCCAGATGAGTTAGCATATGTGTATTGTATATTTTAGAAGCTCACTGTCTGTCCAGATGAGTTAGCATCTGTGTATTGTATACATCAGAAGGTCTCTGTCTGTCAAGATTAGTTAACATATGTGTATTGTATACTTCAGAAGCTCACTGTCTGTCCAGATGAGTTAGCATATGTGTATTGTATACTTCAGAAGCTCACTCAATGTCTGGAAAAGTTAACATATGTGTATTATATATTTTCAGAAGCTCACTCTATGTTCAAATGTGTTAATGTATATGAATTCTATATTTTCAGATGCTCACCATATGTTTGGATGGGTTAACATGTGTATTGTATATTTTCAGATGCTCACTCTTTCATTGGAAAAGTTGACATATTTGTGTTGTATATTTTCAGATGCTCACTCTATGTCTGGATGAGTTAACATATGTGTATTGTATATTTTTAGATGCTCATCATATGTCCGGAAAAGTTGACATGTGTATTGTATATTTTTTAGATGCTCACCATATGTCCGGAAAAGTTGACATGTGTATTTTATATTTTCAGATGCTCGCTCTATGTGTAGATGAGTTAACATATATGTATTGTATATTTTCAGATGCTCACTCTATGTTCGGATAGGTTAACACGTGTATTGTATATTTTCAGATGCTCACTCTATGTCTGGAAAAGCTGACATATGTGTATTATATATTTCAGAAGCTCACCATATGTCCAGATGAGTTAACATATGTGTATTGTATATTTTCAGATGCTCACTCTATGTCTAGATTAGTTAACATGTGTATTGTATATTTTCAGATGCTCACTCTATGTCCAGATGAGTTAATATATGGTGACACACTTCCTGCTTTGCTCACAAAAGTTTTTGAAGTAAAAGGTAAATTTACTCTTGATTCTTACAAACTTGAATTAAAAAAGAAGTTTAAAAGCTGTTATTATCAGCCAACCATGTTGTGTTTTACCACCAGCACATTTCATGAGATCTCACTTAGTAGTGAATGCGTAATTTATCAGTTACTGTAAGAACAAAGTTGTTACGTATTGTTACCTCATATAAACAGTGGTCAGAATGAGTTACATATTAAACTGAGTAAAAGTGAAACTCTTTCTTATAAAGCTAGTTTAGAAATGAAAAGTGGCATTTTGCATTGAGACTGTCCAAACATCAGGGACCTGTTTCACTAATGTCGTAAGAGTTAAGATTTTCGTACGAACAATTTGTGACACCCAGGAACATTTCATTTGTGCAGTATTTTTGCAAATTTTTAAAAGAATATTATTTACAAGGTTTACAAAGTTGATAAAAAGATGTAAACATAACAATAAATGAATTTTCCCAACCTTTTTTCGTAGCTTTAATTTTTACACTAAAAAATTTGTAAATTTACGATATTTAGTGAAACGGGTCCCTGCTCACATTTTTGTGTCGAGGGCTTATAACTTTTGAACATCAGTTGATGTTTGGATGACATTTGACACAAACAGTATAATCTAGATAATGTTTTGTTTTGTGTTTCATGACTTGGGCAATTTGTTTTTTTTGTGCATGCTTTTTTTACGATTTGTGATTTTCATCTTTGTTACACGTACACTGTCCTACATTGCAGACCCAGTATTTCCAACACCACCAGTGCCCACACCAGTACATGGAGGATATACCAGTAATGTTGGTAAAGATATCATGTATGGAGTCTTGGCTGGGTCATTCTGTCTCATAGGTTGCATCATTGGTGTTTTCATCTATAAAAGAAGAGGTATACTGTAATGACATATAAATAATTTGATTAGCACCAAAATAAAATATTTGTAGTTCTGATAAGGGCATCTGAAAATGTTGTTTCTAAATTAATAACGAATAATTAAGTAAATGAATAATGGATGGATGGATGGATGGATGTGTACTGATCCATGAGTATCCAAAACTCTTCATAAAAACAGCAACAAGGAAAACATGTTACATAATAAGAAGGTAAACAGGCTGAGGGGCTACCAAGCAATTGCAAATGTTCAACTGTAATATCATTATAATACATAAAACATTTAAAAAGACTCCAAAAAAGGGGTTCAGTACTCCATCCTTCCACAGCTGCCAGTAGGAAGAAGTGGTGTTTGTATACATGAATTTACATTATAAGATACTTACCTGGGTACCTTTTTTAGTTTCAGGGGATGCTGAAACTTTGAGTGTTCATTTACAAACTGTTAGTCATCAAAACCAACACCAAAATAACAGGTCCATGCTGTTGCTGGAGAGTTCAAAATATGACGTCTGCTCAGATGGTGAAAACTCTCCTCTGAAAACCTCTTGAGATAACAAGAAGCACATGTGACATTTGTGTTGGATACACAGTATGGCCAATTCAATTTGACCTTTCTGGTAGCAGCTGATGCCTGATACCTCAGTGGATTTTCACCATTGTGCAAATTATCAACCAATCATATCTTTTGATACAAATTGACTGGTACCTCACAAGTATATTACTGATGTTCAATGCGAGAACTAATTAACTCTGAAGAGGGCAAGCAGAAAGTAAAACTCGGGATATAGTTCATGAAGTAGTGCCACATGAACTGTTAGTCTCATAGTTCATTTGTTACCAGAGTTAACCCTTTACTCCATAGATACGCGTTTTCTTGCACCAATCACAGAAGGCCTTTGAAAACAGTGCAGGAAGAGTTCAGATTGCTTGTGACGAGCAATCTGAACACTTCCTGCACTGTTTCCCACTCTGTCAGTTAATTTAAACATAATTCACCCAATAATTCAAAAGCCTTTTATATTAGTTGTCCAAAGGCGTCTATATTAGAGGTGTCCAAAGGTGTCTATGTTAGAGGTGTCCAAAGGCGTCTATGTTAGAGGTGTCCAAAGGCGTCTATATTAGAGGCGTCCAAAGGTGTCTATATGAAGTAAAGGGTTAAACTCACTCCTATTGACCTGATGCGGGCTGTCAATCAAACACGACAATAATCCAATCAGTGATTGATATTGTTTCCAGCTATGCCATTTTCCTTAGACAAGCTGACAATGTCCAAGTAAACACTACATTGTATTAACTTGGACAAACAATGCCCTGTGGCAAGTGGGCTAAGCGATAGTTGTTCCCCTGTCGGGTCAATTCCAAGCGAAGTCAGTCTCTGTGACCAGCAGCTAGAAGATCTTGGCAAAACACTAAAAAGACCTTGTAAACATTGATTGTGGGTGAAATTAGTGATGTGTTATCCTCGAGTCTGTGTTGAGTCTGTGAACAGTATGAAGATAATATGAACCTGAACATTTGCAGTAAGGATGTCTAAAAATATAACTGAATACAAGGCATGGCAACATTATTGTCTACGATGGCCTGTCTGCAGTTTTCTATAAATATAATTTGGGTGAGATAAAGGTAGCATTCCTTGTGTGTTCCAAATAATGAATAAATGCAGTTTTATATTACACAGTTTCTGCTACATCCATGGTCGAGTGGTCTAAGGAAATGTCTTAAGATCACATTCCTCTTACATCTGAGATCTGAGGTAATGGGTTTGAACCTAGTTAGGTCCGAAGACTTTATGTGTTAAAGTTTGTCAGACACTTCTGAAAGGATTGATGGATCAACTAAGATTTATTCCGAGGTCACCATGGTTGCCATTGATAAGCTGTAATGTGATTAAAATGTCATTAGTCTTAAAGAAATGGTGTTAACTGATACAATTTTATATATAGTTTATTGTATTAAAACTTCATATATGACTTGTCATATGTGACGTGTTGAACACTGGGCCTGATTAGTGCTGTCAGTAGCATGTCTGACTTCCAATCCAGGGGTCGTGAGTTCAAATCTTTGCCACGGCTATGTGTGATGTCCTTCAGCAAGACATTTTTTCCGCATATGCTTTGTACTGGTTCTACCCAAGAAGACTTCGAGCATGATTTGTCTAAGTTGTAAGAACTTGTTTCACAATCGAGGTAAAATAAATAAGTTTAAACTAATCTTTGCCCTGCAACAGTCTCCGTGATGATTGATATACGACCTTGTGTCTCATTATCATTTGTCTCTCACCAATGATTCAAGTAGGAAAGATTATGAGTCACTTACTGAGATTGGGTGTGCTTGAGTCCTGGTTAACCTTTCAGGATCCCAGGAAACAGTGGTTAGGTTAACTGATTGTCTGTTAGCCCTGGATGGCATAAAATTATGCTAAATATGCAATAAATCAATCAATTGTTTTAACCCTTTACTTCATATAGACGCCTTTGGACACCTCTAATATTGAAAGCATTAATTCACCACGTATCAGCAATGGTTGAATTATGTTTATATTAACTGACAGAGTGGAAAAGAGTGCAGGAAGAGTTCAGATTGCTCGTTACAAGCAGTCTGAACTCTTCCTGCACTCTTTTCAAAGGCCTTCTGTGATTGGTGCGGTAAAACACGTATATATGGAGTAAAAGCTTAAACGGCATACAGTAACATTACATTTGTGGTTTATATGTATTCTGCAGGTTGTTTGGTGCACTTGTTTCAGCCAAAGATTTTGTGGGTTTTTTTATATTAAAACACACTTCCTGCTTTACTTGCAAAAGTTTTTTAAATAAAAGGTAAAACGAGTTATGATTTAATTCTATTAACTTGAATTCAAAACAAATTTTAAAGGAAGTATATCAGGTTTTCTAAAAATTTAAAATTGGCCGAAAACATTTATATCCAATAAACCATGCTGATATATACACACTTCCCCAAGGATATCTTTTTAAACATACCAAAATTGTAAAAGCTGTTTTATCTGCCAACCATGTTGTGTTTTAGAAAATGGTTTGCTTATGAAATAAATCAAGTAAAACTAATTCGGCAGCAGAAACTGATTTTAAAAGGGAAAAATCAATGCAAGTATTAAGATATTTTAAAGAAAGGTGTAAAATATTTTGATAACTTTCAGCATGTGTTAGAATAGGCATTTGACTCATAATAGATAAAATTATGACATAAACTATTGATTTTTTTTCTTCAAAATTCCATCAGTCAAAATGCAACATCAAAGTAGCCTCACTGAAAGGGCCGATATTTTTTTTATCTTAGCAGTAAAACTGCACATTTATATCAAACATCATATATTACGGATATTCTGTCCAATAACTCTTATTGTATCTTGTCTCTGTAGTGTAAATTCTTTAATTTTGTTAACTTTTATCTTTGAATGGGACCTTCCTCGTTGCAATTCAATAAACTTTCCATTATTTACTGAACAGAAAGTTATAGGTGATCTTTAGGTCATCCTCCCATTAAGAAGTATCCCTATGCTAAGTTTCATGATGATAGCCTAAGCCCCTTAAAATTTAAACCATTTTTACCAATGCCAGGGTGATTACAATAGCCCACTATTCTTTAAATAACTGGGTTAAAAGAGAAAAAAGTAACTAAGATGATTTTAAAAAGCACAATTTTTATTAAAGGTCAACATTTAATAATTAATACTTTTATATTTTGATCACCAACAAATTACATTTCTATTTCATCTAGTACAAGTATATAAATAACTAATATATAAAAATCTAATATTTAACTTCTGACTAAACCTACAAAATACGAGACCAGTTAGCCGTATAGCTTGAGATATTGGCAAGCCTAAAGCTTGATTGACAATCACAGTTTCTTTACTGAAACCTGCTTCACTAGGTATACCATATTCCCCTGAATAAACAACTCTGCTTAATTATTTACAAATAATTAACAACCTGTGTGGTTCCGGGTTTGAATCATCGTCGAGTACCCACAGGTACGCCATTCTGATACTCCCCATTCATCAGCATGGATGGAGCGTATCTGAATATGACACCCGGGGGTTATCCAATGATGGGTTAGAGTAGATGACTGCCAATCTCTGCAGAGTGGTAGCACCTTGGCAAGTGAGTGACGTGCCCATTTCAATATTCTTTTTGGTCATGTTCATTATTATGGTTAAATTATCCAACCCTGCAGGTACTAAATGAGCAATAGCAAGAATAGGATCACTGTATCTGAATGCATGTCATTAAACAAAAAGGAAACAAATTGATTATTGGATAAATTTTGCTGAAAACTCTGCATTGCTGCAGGTATCAAGGTTCTATGTTCATTCCGCATTGTGGTATTCGTTTGATGAAGGTGTTGTATTTGTTCAATCTTTATATAAATCTGTTGTTTTTTTATGCATATAGAATGAACCTTAAATTGTCCTTTCTGTTGGCATATAAACTACAATGTGTAAATACACCTAAAACCCCAATATGTACATTCATTCAGAAATAAGTAACTCCCAAACGGTCCTTTCTCTTATATGATCAGTCAGGGTTTTAAGCTATAGCTACAGTTTAACTATTCATTTATACTGCAAACATGCTACATTTCCTAGTTATAGGTTGTATATATTAAGCGCTGTGGTCATGTAATGGATATAGTGTTGGCCGCTCACGCCAGAGGTTGCGGGTTCGATCACCCAATCGACCTGATGCCTCTCATAAAACAAGACTCAATACTGGTTCTACCCAGGAAGTGCGCTTGAGAGTGGTTCATACATGTAAAAACTCTGGGCTTTCATCGCAATCGAGCTAAAGTGAATTAGTATGAACTATATAGATAGATAGATTTATTTTGGTAATAAATGTAGATGGCAACAACATGGATGATATAACAACACTGATATCTATAGTGACATAGCATGCCAGTCTCATAGTCACATAAGCACTTCATTAACCCCGACATCAGGAACATGTGATGTCGACATCTCAATTAATGATAATTGTCTTATTCAAATAGTTATGATAAGTGATTAACTGTCTGTAAAAGCCAGTTAGTGTCTTGCCCTGCCACCAAATTCTTAGTTACTGATGGTGACATCAGTGCTGTGATGTCATCATCAGGGTTACTGGGGTAGTCATGGAAACTATGTCATGTGGAACATTCGGATTTGTTAATATTGAAATCCATACTGGTCAAGTTGATTTCCCAGTTGATTATCTGTTCCTGATGTTGACATAGTGAAGTGGTTATCTGACTATCATGTTGGCAGAACTATGCCACCATAGATATGAACAATGTAAATACATATAAGTTATTGCATGTTAGAAATACATGTCGTAAATGATTTTCTAAATGCAAGTTGTAAATGCATTTTTAAAAGAATTCTGTAAATGCCTGTTGTAAAAGGCTGTAAATCTTAGAAATGCATGTTGTTACAAATGCATGTTTTAATGGACATGTTATTAAAAATGCATGTTGGTAATGCATGTTGGTAATGTAAGTTGGTAATGTACATTTCAAATGCATGTTGTTACAAATGTATGTTGGTAATGTACATTTTTAAGGCATGTTATAAAAATTAGAAATGCAAAAAAAAAATGCAAAAAAAGGCAAAATATGTTAAATGCTAAAAGAATAGAAAAAAAAAGGATAGGCCTGTGCACAACTGTTACCAGTTCTCTTTTCTCACCTACAAGATATCCTGCTAGTAACCTGGTAACTTGGGGTGTTCCAAATATTCTTTTCTCACCTGCCTTACCATACTACATGTATAAAATAATTTATTTAATATTTAAAATTTATGATCTGTTATAGTTACACATTGCTGTGTATATTTCCAGTTATTTTGAAAAATGAAAATAAACAAAAAAAATATATAGTATTCAAATACATGTATTACCACAATAACTGGAGATAATGCAACACCAGCATATAATTGATTGTTTATTAAATACTTATTTCTTTAAAAATATTTTATTATACTTTTAATGAGATTTTTAAGGATAACAGTTGCCAATGGAAATGCAATATATAGCTATTTGTTTTGAATATATATATATTATGAAACTATATCTAATCTTAACTAAATACAATATAACTATGTACAATATAACTATGTACAATATAGCTATGTACAATATAGCTATGCACAATGCAGCAACATACAATATGACCGTGTACAATATTACAATGTACAATATAGCTATCTACAATATGGTGATGTAACTATGTACAATATAGCTATGTAACATATAGCTATGCACAATATAGCTATGTACAATATAACTATGCACACTATAGCTATGTACAATATAACTATATAGCTATGTACAATATAACTATGTACAGTATAAATCATTTACAGATTTAAAAAGTTTATGTAGAATATTTACATAAGAACTGAGACAAAATTTTCTATCACATATTTACATCATTATAGGAGCACAACAAATAATTACAAAATAATGTTGAAATTTATTGCAATACATTTTTGTGTGTAATGTGCACATTAATTATTCAATGTTAATATAATGAACTGAGCAGAGGAGATATCTGATGGCTAAACAATTGACCGACAGGGGTTGTCAATCAAAGAAGTAAAAAATCCAATCAGCGATCGATATTGATTCCAAAACTGTCATTTACCTTAGACAAGCTGACGATGTCTAAGTAAACTCTACATTGCATTTACTTAATTAAACAAACAACTTCACATGGCAAGTGTGCAGAGCGATAGTCATTACTGCATCAGGTCAATTGCACTGGCTAAAGTGTGTTTACTGGTTAGTGTGAAATGACTGTCTAATGCACACTTGCTATATAGAACGCACAATGACTGTCTAGTGCACACATGCTATATAGAATATACACTGGCTAGTGCAAAATGACTGTCTAGTGCACACTGGCTACTGTATAGAATGTACACTGGCTAGTGCGAATTGACTGTCTAGTGCACACTGGCTATATAGAATATACACTGGCTATATAGAATGTACACTGACTAGTGCAAAATGACTGTCTAGTGCAGATTGGCTATATAGAAAATATACTGGCTAGTGCAAAATGACTGTCTAGTGCACATTGGCTATATAGAATGCACAATGACTGTCTATACACACTTGCTATATAGAATATACACTAGCTAGTGCAAAATGACTGTCTAGTGCACACTGGCTATATAGAATGTACACTGGCTAGTGCGAATTGACTGTCTAGTGCACACTGGCTATATAGAATGTGCACTGGCTAGTGCAAAATGACTGTCTAGTGCAGATTGGCTATATAGAATATACACTGGCTAGTGCAAAATGACTGTCTAGTTCACACTGGCTATACAGAATGTACACTGGCTAGTGCAAAATGACTGTCTAGTGCACATTTGATATATAGAATGTACACTGGCTAGTGCAAAATGACTGTTTAGTGCACACTAGCTATATAGAATATACACTGGCTAGTGCAAAATGACTGTCAAATGCACACTTGCTATATAAAATATACACTTGCTAGTGTGAGATTACTGTCTATTGCAAACTGGCTATATAGAATATACACTGGCTAGTGTCAGATTACTGTCTATTGCATACTGGCTATATAGAATATACACTGTATAGTGTGAGATTACTGTCTAGTGCACATTGGCTATATAGAAAATATACTGGCAAGTGCAGAATGACTGTTTAGTGCACACTAGCTATACAGAATATACACTGGCTAGTGCAAAATGACTGTCTAGTGCACACTGGCTATATAGAATATACACTGGCTAGTGTCAGATTACTGTCTATTGCATACTGGCTATATAGAATATACACTTGCTAGTGTCAGATTACTGTCTATTGCACACTGGCTATATAGAATATACACTGGCTAATGTGAGAATACTTTCTAGTGCACACGGGCTATATAGAATGTACACTGGCTAGCGCAACATGACTGTCTAATGCACACTGGCTATATAGAATGTTCACTGGCTAGTGCAACATGACTGTGTAGCGCACACTAGCTAAATAGAATGTACACTGGCTAGTGCAACAAGACTGTATAGTGCACACTAGCTATATATAATGTACACTGGCTAGTGTCAGATTGACTGTTAAGTGCACACTAGCTATATAGAATGTACACTGGCTAGTGCAACATGACTGTCTAGTGCACACTGGCTATATAGAATGTACACTGGCTAGTGCAACATGACTGTCTAGTGCACACTGGCTATATAGAATGTACACTGGCTAGTGCAACATGACTGTCTAGTGCACACTGGCTATATAGAATGTACACTGGCTAGTGTCAGATTACTATCTACTGTGAATAGTGATGGGAATCAGTTGATATTTTCACAGTGGATTGTTGGTTACAATTGGTTTGGTTCATACGATTGATTATCGATGAATGGGGTTTAGTAGTGATTGAGATAGAGGACCATTAACTTTGCCTTTAAAAGGGAGGGAGGGAGGGAGGAAGGGAGGGAGGGAGGGAGGGAGAGAGAGAGAGAGAGAGAGAGAGTTGTGCAAGACTTGTCTTTATATCTGTGAAATTTGTGATTCAAATAAGTAATTCATTCATTCATTTACTTCACCTATTCAAAAAAACATTCAGAGACAGAATGACTAAGGGAGACAGCCGCTGAGACAGAGGTCATGAACTCACAAACTTCTGCATGTGAAGCAGATACTCTGCCACTAGACCAAGCCTGCGGTATATGACAATTCTACAAGCAATAACTAGGCCAGTATAAAATTATTTAATTAATAACATTCTTTTACATTAATGACTTATCAATAGGTTTTGTGATAACACTTATAAATGTAAGGAAGGTTGACCTTTCATTTTATGTTTGTTTAATAATCACAACGAAGATTCTGCTGTATGGTCAGAAATGTATTCCAAAGTTGAGGGCTTTCCTGTTAAACGACAAGTCAAACTATATAATGTTTTTACGTCTTCCGCTGAATTCAAATCACTACTATCAAAACTGTAGCAGAAGCAGTTACTGGTCCGTCGAAGAAAATCATGATCTTGGAGAAAATGATTTATTAAATCGCCGCTTTCAGGTGAAATGATGTGCAGAGAAAAATCTCTTCTGTTTGGGTCATCTTGGATTTTACAACGCAACTTGTTCAAAACCACACATGGAACATTTTCATGTGCCCGTTCTACTAACAACGCAGAATTACTGGACTGAATTTTATAGTTATGGCACAACTCAATAAATTTTTTTGACAAAATTATCACAATTTCTGTATAAGAGTCCACGGCTGACTCTGCAAAGTCGCGCCAGTTTGAGTGATAAGTGCTATCAAGTTGGATACCATTTTCTTGTAGAGTTTGTATCAATTTAGCACTTTTTGCATCAGGGTGTTCCAGCAGCATTTTCTTATCACTACTGTTTGCTAATGCAAGCAGTGCCATCTCTTCTGACGCAGCATCTTCTGTAAATAATAAAACAGTAATTTGAATTTTGAAATAATCAAATATATTGTTACTGTATGGTATTTTACGGCACTTTCAACAATTTTTCAAATATATCATGACAGTGTCCACATGGGCGGATTCCTCGGCGCGGGGGGATTTTTTGAACATATTTTTAACTTATCTAAACTTTAACTTAGGATTTCTGTAGTCTTCTTTGCACCCAATGTGCTCCCATTCTATTGAAATTCCTGGTTCACCCATGATGGTCTGCTTGGGACATATTCTGAGCATTGTCACACTGGAGTATCATGCTGCAGACACATGGTGTGATACCCCACCCAGTTACATTATACTGAAACCAAACAGGTCGTCACTAGAACTATCCTCTAAATGCTGAGGGCCAAGGGAGTAAATTTCTAGTACCATTTTTCAAGTCTTTGCAATAAAATATTCTCAACCTTAAAATCCATAGATGGCAGTATTGGTGTTTATACAACCTACTTAACCTGAAATTACCCCCTACATACACACTCACCACCCAACAACCCCCCATCCACCCCCCCCCCCCCCTTCATTTTTTTTGCTTTTTGAGGTCAGGTAAATTTGGTTGACTAACCACTGACAGTGTGGCCTGTGATAAATCTAAAGAAGTAACCTAATTTTTGAAAGAAAAGAGCATTACTGTTACCACTCTCTCCCTTGCAACTTCTTTTTAACCCCAAAGACAAAGAAATACCAAAAGACTCGCCATTTTCGCTCAAGGAAGGCAGTAGGATCTGCCGTTTTTCAAAATAAAATTTGTCAGGGGTTATTGAAGAAGACTTTGCTGTAGTGTTAAGAAAGAGAATAGAACATTTGAAAATGTGTATTTGTGTTAAGGACAAATTTCTCAAGGGTAAGTAAACATATTTTCAACATTACAATTGTTTACTGCGGAGTTTTATCAAATATTGCATTATTTAATGAATACCCCTTGTATATCACTGTTAATCACAGACAGACAGACAGACAGACAGACAGACAGACAGACAGACAGACAGACAGACAGACAGACAGACAGACAGACAGACAGACAGACAGACATGCTAAATTTAGACAGTAATCAACCCTTCCATCTTATTCTACTTACCAGGCACAACAAAGCTTGAGGTTTCTGAAGTTAGAGTGGCCTCCTGTGTCCCCTGGGTAGCACTCCAATTGTTTCTTCTGGCAGAGGTAGAAACCTCACTTTTAGATTGTTGAGATCTGCATTTTCGCACTACAAATACAGCCGCTGTAACGCTGCACGACAGTATGACACCAGTAAGGACACACAATAAAATCACATATTCCATCTTCATGGATGGGTTGTCTATCTCCACCACTGAAATACATGTAGATGAGCATTAATGATAACCTTTATGGTGAGCCGTTTCACCATTTATTCAGATTTATACAAATTTAAAATACTGATGGAGATATCTACTATGTTTATCAGATATCTCGTATGTTTAAGGACATATGTTGTATATCAAGTTGGATATCTATTATTTATCAAATATCTCGATTGAAATAGGAGATATCTGAATTAGAATGGTAGATATCCGATTTAAAACAGGAGATATGTAAAATAGTGTAACTTTGATAAAATTGAAGGTATCTGAATTGAAATGGAAGATGTCTAAGTTAAAATAATAGATATCTGAAGAATAATAACAGTAAATATCTGAATAAGAATACCGGAAGTAGAGATCTGAATTATAATACCGTATTAGATAAATAATATAATAGTAGATATCTAAATTAAATTAGTAGATAAGTAATAAAATAATAGATATCTCATTTAAAATAGTAGATATCTTAATTATCTTAATTAAAATAGTAGATATCTCAATTAAAATAGTAGATGATTAATAAAATAGTAGATATCTGAATTAAAATAGTAGATGATGAATGAAATAGTAGATATCTGAATTAAAATAGTAGATGATTAATGAAATAGTAGCAATTGAAATCAAAATGGTAAATATTAAATAAAATAGTAGATATCTAATTTAAATAGTAGAGCGAGTGGGACTCGAACCTATGACATAAGAGCTGAGAGGTAAAGTGATCTTGAATGGCATCTTAGACCACCCAGCCACGGTGGACTCCGAGTTGCAGATCTAAAAAATTCCCCCAGAATGATAAACAAACTTTTTACCTTCAATAACCTGGTTGCCATAGTGAATCGGATATCGAAAACACTTTTCTTTGATATGTCCATCAAATTCTCCAACTATTTCTTGTGGTACGCGGCAGGCACTGTTTTTTCCTGCATACAGCTGAATATACAAAATACATGTAATAACATGATACACCTAAGTTACCTGTGCTGTATTGAAACTGTGTTAAACTGCATTCCCTACCTCCAATGTGTATCTACATGTATACAGTCTAACCTGTTTAAGTGGTCACCTCTGTTAAGCAGACACTTGTCTTAAGCAGCCATATTTGCTATTTCCCATTTCTATGCTTTTGGAGCAAATTAACTTGTATTAAGCAATTACCTGTCTTAAGACACCACTTTTGTTCCTTCCCTTGACTTGCTGCTTAAGACAGGTTTTACTATTTATAACTTTGATGAAAGTTGTCAGAACACTGATATATTCATTGTAGAGATGTATAGCACTTCAGATCACATTTCAAAGTAAGACATTCTCCAAAAATTAATGTCCTATTAAATAATCAAAAATTTACTTTGAAGGTCAAACTTCTTCAACAAAGAATGTTTGGAACTGATATTAAAATATAGAATAAAAGTCAAATTCTAAAATTGTGAGATACTGATGCTGTGAGCCAAACAGCTCTTGCTGTCATATCAATCCTGTAGTTACATATTGGTAAAACTAAGGACTTGTATAGAAGGATAGGAAACTTGCATCTCCTGACTATATGTTGATGAAACAGCACACAAAAGATTCATAATTTGCAAATTAATCATTCATAGTTCACAGGCAACTGATTTCTTGCACATAAACTGAAAGTTGTATGTAATCTTATATGTTTAAACATTTTTCGATCACACAAAATGCTCTTGAATTAAAGATACATGTATTAAGGTTTTAAGGGAGATTTTTCGTAATTTGTTGTTATTTTAGCTACAGTATACACATTTTGTAATCACAAGTACTTCAACAATTTTAAACACAAATTTCTGGGAATGGTATTGTTTTGATGACAATTTCATTCTACAGTGTAAGGATTTTTTATTTGTGTTCCTGAGATGAATGGAAGTGAAGATAATTATAAATGAGATATTGCGAGATTTTGCGTGAATATGTGAGCGTTCACAAAATCTCAATCTGTTGCCTTTCCTTCTCTATATAATTCCTTGGTAAAACATTCTATCATTAACCATATTCTTTGTTCTTGCATACCAGACAAAGATTTACGCATATTTTTACTGAGTACGGATTTTTCATCTTACACCCCTTGCATGCGCTTAATATCCTACCCTCCTTGTGCTATGATGTAATGCCATTCATAAAATCCACACACTATGATGTAATGCCATTCATAAAATCTATGCACTATGATGTAACGCCATTCATCAAATCCATGCACTATGATGAAATGCCATTCACAAAATCCTTGCATTATGATATAATACTATGGTATTCTTGCGTAACAATAAAAAATAAACTGGAAACAAATTTTAAAAAATCACACAAGAAAAAGTATCTTTCATGGGGTTTTCAGTGCGGGCTAAAAAATTGTCCCTAGTTATCCCTTGGGACAGAATTTTCCATCAACTCTTCAAACCCATGAAAGGTACTTATATTCCTGCATACAAACAATATTTAGTTATATCTATTCCAAATATGTTGATTTTTTTTTCAATATAACTTGATATCAAACTAGCACCAAACTATATCCAATGGCATAGCTGCTTTTGGGCACAGATGGCCCAGGCCTACAGTTTCAATCTATTGATTGATTGAATATTTAGCGTCATTTTTATGCCATCGAGGGCTAACAGACGATCAGTTAACCTAACCACTGTTTCCTGGGATTAACCAGTACTCGAGCACACCCCGTCTCCGCAAGTAACTGATAACTTTCCCACTTGAATCAGTGGTGAGAGACGAATGATAATGAGACGCAATGTCGTATATCAATCATCACGGAGACTGTTGCCGGGCGGGGGATTCGAACTCACGACCCCTAGATTGATAGTCAGACGCGTAACCGACTGAGCTAATCGGGCCCGGCCTATATTTCAATCTAAGCTTATCTATGGATTTCAATCAAGGACAATCGCCCCTTGGAACCCCAGTCTAGGTCTACAACTTGAACAAAGTCAGCTATGCCCCTGATATCCCACTCCTGGGAAAACTGGTAGATATTTTTGTCTGGTATGCAAAAATATAAAATTATGTTGGATGCTTCTATCTTGAGCAATAGGATGAAGTATGGTAAAATTGTAAAACAAACCAAGACAGTGTAGTTTCCAGGGGCAAAACTGCCATTTCTGTCTGTAGTAAATTCAAAGCGGCCATCTTGAATATCTTCAGCAATCTGAATATAAATTACAGTCAGGATAATATACACAATCATCTAATCATAAAACGTTTCACCGGCTGTCTTTCATGAAACTTTGACCTTCTTTTGAACAGCCAGTGTCATATTATATTTTCACCCGCCTAAAATTTCACCCATGGGTGAAAATATTATAGAATTTTGCTATAATATTTTCACCCCCTAAAATCTTTATTTTTTTTCAAAATTGAGCACAAGTACTTATTATGAAAAAGTTGAATGCTAAAATTTTTATGTATTTTTAAGAAAAGAGGGGTGGGTGAAAATATCATAGAATTTTGCTACAATATTTTCACCCCTACTCCCCAACCCGCTCTTAAAAATGCTCAGTGAGCTCAGTTGGTAGTATTTCTGATAATCAATCTAGGGGTTGTGAATCCCCACCCAGTCACATTTTCCATGATGATTGATACGAGACGTTACTTCTCATTGCTCTTTGTCTCTCTCGCTGATTCCAGTAGAAAAATATCAGTTACTTGCAGAGATGGATGTGTTCAAGTGTGAACTGGTTAACCTTCCAGAATCTTATGAAAAAGTAATTTGGTTAACTGACCATCATTGTGTTAAACATCAATGGCATAAAAATGAAGCTTAGAATTCAATCAATCAATCAATCAATCAATCAATCAATATCAATCAATCTTTTTGATAGATGGTCACAGTGATTGGGTCATAAAAATGCTGTATTAAATTCAGAGTGTTTTTGTTGAATATAAGAGAAAACTGCCAAGTATGTTTCACAGTGATTCTATTTCTGAAAAAAAAATAAATGTTTTATCTGTCATTTCTTAATGGACAAATGACTTTTAAGCTTTAAAATTTATTTTTAAACACTTCTTTTGATAAATATATAACAATTGCATTGACTTTTTGCACAACATGTCAGTGGGTGTGTTGTGACCTATTCATGAAACATGAAAATAATGCTTTCTTTGTTGCTTATATATATATACAAAGTGTTTAAAATCTAAAATAAGTATACAGTATTCCCCGAACTAAAATTCTCATTTTTTAAATGGTGGGGAGTGTGCACAATTTAAAAAAAATTGTTTGAAGAGGCTACAAACAACATCGTGTTTGATAATTGTTTCACAAGCAAACACACATTACAATTAGTGTCCCTTTTTGTACCAAAATTGGTGGGGATGGGGGTGTGTGGGGATGGGGGTTTATTATGGTATTGTTTTCCATTGGGCGGTTAACAACCAAGTTCTTTTGTTATTAATGTAGGCAATTTAAAATATGTACTTACAATTATTTTGCTGTATTCGTTACCATAATCATCGGTTATGCTTACTTCAAAGTCCCCAGAATAGGGTGGTAAATTTGTGACAACCACAATGAACTGACCAGTATCTTTTACCTTTGACCAGTTCAGCACTGGGTAACCATGGTGATTGACGTAGCATTCGCACATTTCATATTCGTGATATTCTGAAGAAAGAAATTGGAATACATGTTAAAGCTGGCATAACACATTGTGTACAGTTTAAAGTGTCTGATAAGAGTTCCAAATTATAATTAATGCTTTTAAAGATTAATTAATTATCAAAACAATTGTTCTGTCCTACATGGGTTTATTAAATAAAACAATTAAAGAAATTGCCTTCAAAAGTAGGTCACAGCTTAAGACATCATACATAAAATAAACCATAGCTACATGTATACTAGTAACAGATTTTAGAAGTTTATAGAATATTTTACAATTTACCAACCAACCATTTGTAAGAATAAGGAAAATATGATAAACAAGAGGGCCAAGATGGCCCTATATCGCTCACCTGACTTTCCTTGAGTCACCCAACTTAAGTAGATTATATAATACATGTACTACACTAAAAATTCCAGAAAAACAAGATGGGTGAGTAGTTAGAATTTTTATTTGTTTCAAAGATGTTACAGATGCGTAGAAGAGTTCAAACTTGGTAGAGGTTCACCCATGGTAAATGTCAGTGAAACTACATCGAAATCAGGTCAGTAGATTCTGACAAGAAGGCTTTTGAAGTGTTTACTATAGCTGCCTATATAGTAAACTAGCACCTCATTGTGGTGGTCATGTTTTTTAACAAATCACAATGGCTTGAAAAAACTTGGAAAAGGGTCACCCAAGGAACATTTCTGTGAAATTGTTTTAAAATCGATCCAGTGATTTCTGACAATAAGATTTTTTAAGTTTTTACTATAGCTTATATAGTAAACTAACCCAACCCCCTGGCTGCCATGTTTTTATACGAACCACTACGGTTTTAACAAACTTGGTGAAGGGTCCTCCAAGGAACATTTCTGTGAAATTATTTTAAAATCGAGCCAGTAGTTTCTGACAAGAAGATTTTTTAAGTTTTTACTAATTAAACTTGCCCCACCTCCTGGCAACCATGTTTTTTGATGAATCAAGATGGCTTGAACAAACTTGGTAGAGGGTCACCCAAGGGAAATTTCTGTGAAATTATATAAAAACTGGCCCAGAGGTTTTTGACAAGAATATCTGTGAAATTGTTTTAAAATCGATCCAGTAGTTTCTGACAAGAAGATTGTTTAAGTTTTTACTAATTAAACTTGCCCTGCCTACTGGCGGCAATGTTTTTAGACGGATCAAGATGACTCAAACAAACTTGATAGAGGGTTACCCAAGGAACATTTCTGTGAAGTTATATATAAATTGGCCCAGTGGTTTCTGACAAGAAGATTTTTTAAGATTTTACTATAGTTTATATTGTAAACTAACCCCACTCCCTGGTCGCCATGTTTTTTGACGAATCACTACGGTTTGAACAAACTTGGTAGAGGGTCACATTTCGAAGGAACATTTCTGTGATATTATTTTAAAATCAAACCAGAAGTTTCTGACAAGAATACTTTTTAAGTTTTTACTATAGCTTATATAGTAAACTAACCCCACCCCCTGGCTGCCATGTTTTTTGACAAATCACTACGGTTTGAACACACTTGGTGAAGGGTCCTCCAAGGAACAATTCTGTGAAATTATTTTAAAATCGAGCCAGTAGTTTCTGACAAAAATATTTTTTAAGTTTTACTAATCAAACTTGCCACCCCCCTGGCGGTCATGTTTTTTGACAAATCAAAATGGCTTTAACAAATTTGGTAGAGGGTCACCCAAGGAACATTTCTGTGAAATTATTTTAAAATTGAGCCAGTAGTTTCTGACAATAAGATTTTTAAGTTTTTACAATATCTTATATAGTAAACTAACCCCACCCCCTGGCTGCCATTTTTTTGACGCATCACTACGGTTTGAACAAACTTGGTGAAGGGTCCTCCAAGGAACATTTCTGTGAAATTATTTTAAAATTGAGCCAGTAGTTTCTGACAAGAAGATTTTTTAAGTTTTTACTAATTAAACTTGCCCGCCCCCTGGTGGCCATGTTTTTTGACGAATCAAGATGGCTTGAACGAACTTGGTAGAGGGTCACCCAAGAAACATTTCTGTGAAGTTATAGCAAAATTGGCCCAGTTGTTAGAAGCTTAAAGTTAACGACGGATGACAGACGACGGCCGATGGACGACATACGACGGACACCAGTCGATCACAAAAGCTCACATGTGAGCCTTCGGCTCAGATGAACTAATAATAATTATGATATACCCCTATGTACATTTTTTTTTTAAATTGGGGTTTAACCATTTTCAGCCACTTTCAACATATTACAGATAGTATTGGTGGTGGAAGAAGATATAGATATGCATACATTAATCAAAGTAGAGGAAATTGTCTCACATAAAGTATTTGGACCAAGTTGAGCTTGAACCAATGACCCCTGCGATGAGAGGTAAGTGATCCTGAGAAGGCGCCTTAGACCACCTGAACACGGAGAACCCATCTTTGTAACTAAAGATCATGTAACTGATCTGATGCAAGAATGACTGTTGCTCTGCCCACTGGCCACGTGGCATTGTCTGTCCAAGTAAATACAATGTAGTGTTTACTTAGACATTGTTTGTCCAAGTAATTACAATGTAGTGTTTACTTAGACATTGTTTGTCCAAGTAAATACAATGTAGTGTGTACTTAGACGTTTTTTGTCCAAGTAATTACAATGTAGTGTTTACTTAGACATGGTTTGTTTGTCTAAGGAAAATGAGACAGTAGCAACCAAGTTTGTTTGGTGATTGGATTATCAATTGACGTTATTGACAGCCAGCGTCAGGTCAATACCTCCATGTTAATACATTTATTTAAATGCAAGAAAAGTGTTCAGATATTTATATACCCTTTGAGAGCGGGAAATATGTCTCCTCTGAGCACTCCATCCTGCTACACGCATTGTATCTGGCTGAACGTTTAGCACGCTTTAAACAACTCTTGTTTCGAAGTTTGTCTGGTAAACTCCAGATCTGGACAGTGAAAAATGATGTGGACTTATGCACCATCTTCAAACAATCATAGTAGAATATTCTTGAAGCCTGCAAGGATACAAACCATTCAAATAATACTTCATTCAATTGAACAATAACACATTCCTCAGCATATTTAGGTCACCTAAGCATGAATACATACAGCTAGGTCATATGACAGGGAACTCTCAATTGGGTCATATGAGAAGGAAAGTCATGAAGTGGATCCACTCACAGTGTAGGCCACTTACGCCAGAGGTTGTGGTTACAATTCCAGGCTGAACTCGATGGCCTTTCTGAAACACCGAGTACTGGTTCTACCAAGGAAATTGTCTCAAGAGCAGTTCGTAAAAAATTATGTAAATTTGAGTTTAAATAAATAAATGTTAATGAATTAGATCATCTAATACAATGACAAATTTTTCGGCAATCACATACAAATAAGTTCATCTAAACACTGTACCTCAGCAATTACATATCAACTAGATCATCTAAACACATGGACATTTCAACAATCATATACCATTTAAACATCAATTAGTGATGAGAACCTATCTCCCAGTAATTACAAATCAAAAGGACCATCTAAACAGATAGAGCATCAGCAATCACATACAAGTAAAGACATCCAAACACATGAACCTCTCAGTAATCATATATGAATTACTTGATCCAACTAAATAGACCATTCGGAAATCAAATACCAATCAGACCATCTAAACACATGGAATACCAGTAATCACATACCAATCAGACAATGTTAACAAGTCAGACCAACTAAACACATGGAGCATCAGTAATTGCATACCAATTAGACAATGTTAACACATGGAGCATCAGTAATCACATTACAATCAGACATTGTTAACACATGGAGCATCAGTAATCACATTACAATCAGACCAACTAAACACACGGAGCATCAGCAATCACATACCGATCAGACAATCTAAACACACGGAGCATCAGAAATTGCATACCAATCAGACAATCTAAACACACGGAGCATCAGCAATCACATACCAATCAGATCATCTAAACACACAGAGCATCAGCAATCACATGCCAATCAGACATCTAAACACATGGAGCATCAGCAACCGAATTACAATCAGACCATCTAAACACACGGAGCATCAGCATTCGCATAGCAATCAGACCATCTAAACACATGGAGCATCAGTAATCGCATACCAATCAGACATCTAAACACATGGAGCATAAGCAACCACATTACAATCAGACCATCTAAACACACAGAGCATCAGCATTTGCATAGCAATCAGACCATCTAAACACATGGAGCATCATCAATCGCATACCAATCAGACCATCTAGACACACAGAGAATCAACAATTGCAAACCAATCAGACCATCTAAACACATGGAGCATCAGCAATTAAATACCAATCAGACCATCTAAACACATGGAGCATCAGCAATCGCATACCAATCAGACCATCTAAACACATGGAGCATCAGCAATCACATACCAATCAGACCATTTAAACACATGGAGCATCAGCAATAACAAACCAATCAGACCATCTAAACACATGGAGCATCAGTAATCACAAACTAATAAGACAATCTTAACACATGGAGCATCAGCAATTGCAAACCAATCAGACCATTAAACACAGGGAGCATCATTAATTGCAAACTAATCAGACCATCTAAACACATGGAGCATCAGCAATCACATACCAATCAGACCATCTAAACACACAGAGCATCAGCAATTGCAAACCAATCAGACCATCTAAACACAAGGAGCATCAACAATTGCAAACCAATCAGACAATCTAAACACATGGAGCATCAGCAATAAAATATCAATCAGACCATCTAAACACATAGAGCATCAGCAATCACATACCAATCAGACCATCTAAACACATGGAGCATCAGCAATAAAATATCAATCAGACCATCTAAACACATGGAGCATCAGCAATAACAAACCAATCAGACCATCTAAACACATGGAGCATCAGCAATCACAAACTAATAAGACAATCTTAACACATGGAGCATCAGCAATTGCAAACCAATCAGACCATTAAACACAGGGAGCATCATTAATTGCAAACTAATCAGACGATCTAAACACATGGAGCATCAGCAATCACATACCAATCAGACCATCTAAACACACAGAGCATCAGCAATTGCAAACCAATCAGACCATCTAAACACAAGGAGCATCAACAATTGCAAACCAATCAGACCATCTAAACACATTGAGCATCAGCAATAAAATACCAATCAGACCATCTAAACACATTGAGCATCAGCAATAACAAACCAATCAGATCATCTAAACACATGGAGCATCAGCAATAAAATACCAATCAGACCATCTAAACACATTGAGCATCAGCAATAACAAACCAATCAGATCATCTAAACACATGGAGCATCAGCAATCGCAAACTAATAAGACAATCTTAACACATGGAGCATCAGCAATTGCAAACCAATCAGACCATTAAACACAGAGAGCATCATTAATTGCAAACTAATCAGACCATCTAAACACACGGAGCATCAGCAATTGCAAACCAATCAGACCATCTAAACACATGGAGCATCAGCAATCGCAAACCAGTCAGACCATCTAAACACATGGAGCATCAGCAATAAAATATCAATCAGACAATCTAAACACATGGAGCATCAGCAATCACATACCAATCAGACCATCTAAACACATTGAGCATCAGCAATAACAAACCAATCAGATCATCTAAACACATGGAGCATCAGCAATCGCAAACTAATAAGACAATCTTAACACATGGAGCATCATCAATTGCAAACCAATCAGACCATTAAACACAGAGAGCATCATTAATTGCAAACTAATCAGACCATCTAAACACACGGAGCATCAGCAATTGCAAACCAATCAGACCATCTAAACACATGGAGCATCAGCAATCGCAAACCAGTCAGACCATCTAAACACATGGAGCATCAGCAATCACATACCAGTCAGACCATCTAAACACAAAGAGCATCAGCAATCACATACCAATCAGACAATCTAAACACAAGGAGCATCAGCAATCATATACAAATCATACCATCTAAACACACGGAGCATCAGCAATCGCAAACCAATCAGACCATCTTAACACAAGGAGCATCAACAATTGCAAACCAATCAGACCATCTTAACACATGGAGCATCAGCAAGTAAATACCAATCAGACCATCTAAACACATGGAGCATCAGTAATCGCATACCAATCAGACAATCTAAACACACAGAGAATCAGCAATTGCAAACCAATCAGACCATTTAAACACAAGGAGCATCAGCAATTGCATACATATCAGACAATCTAAACACAAGGAGCATCAGCAATTAAATACCAATCAGACAATCTAAACACATGGAGCATCAGTAATTGCAAACCAATCAGACAATCTAAACACATGGAGCATCAGCAATCACATACCAATCAGACCATCTAAACACACAGAGCATCAGCAATTGCAAACCAATCAGACCATCTAAACACACAGAGCATCAGCAATTGTAAACCAATCAGACCATTTAAACACACAGAGCATCAGCAATCACATACCAATCAGACCATCTAAACACACAGAGCATCAGCAATTGCAAACCAATCAGACCATCTAAACACACAGAGCATCAGCAATCACATACCAATCAGACCATCTAAACATACGAAGCTTCAGCAATAACAAACCAATCAGTCCATCTAAACACATGGAGCATCAGCAATTGCATACCAATCAGACCATCTAAACACATGGAGCATCAGCAATCACATACCAATCAGACCATCTAAACACACAGAGCCTCAGCAATTGCAAACCAATCAGACCATTTAAACACATGGAGCATCAGCAATTGCAAACCAATCAGACCATCTAAACACACAGAGCATCAGCAACACATACCAATCAGACCATCTAAACACACAGAGCATCAGCAATTGCAAACCAATCAGACCATCTAAACACACAGAGCATCAGCAATTGCAAACCAATCAGACCATCTAAACACACAGAGCATCAGCAATCACATACCAATCAGACCATCTAAACACACAGAGCATCAGCAATTGCAAACCAATCAGACCATCTAAACACACAGAGCATCAGCAATCACATACCAATCAGACCATCTAAACATACGAAGCTTCAGTAATTGCAAACCAATCAGACCATCTAAACACATGGAGCATCAGCAATCACAAACTAAATACCTCTTCTACCCTGGTGATTGCTGATGTTCCATCTTTTAAGATGGTCTGATTAATATGTGATTGCAGCAAAGTCCATTTGGCTAGATTAAGACAGTAATCTGTATATGATTGCTGAGAGGTCCATGTGTTGAGTTTGCTTAATTGGTATGTGAGTGCTGATGTTCCATGTGTTTAGATGGTCTCATTTATCTTTTTTTAAGTGATCTAAATAATATATATATCTCAGCTATCATATACTAGTACATATTACATCATTTTGCCAAATGGACCTCACAGTAATCGCATATCTATAAAGCCGTCTAAACACGAGTACTCCAGCAGTCATATTACAATTACATTAACCCTTTACTTCATACAGATGCCTTTGGACACCTGTAATATAGACGCCTTTGGACACCTGTAATATAGATGTCTTTGGACACCTTTAATAATGAAGGCTTTTGAATTATTGGGTGAATTATGTTTATATTAACTGACAGAGTGGAAAACCGTGCAGGAAGTGTTCAGACTACTCGTTACAAGCAATCTGAACTCTTCCTGCACTGTTTTCAAAGGCCTTCTGTGATTGGTGCCGGAAAACGCATATCTAGGGAGTAAAGGGTTAAGCCACCTCGACATGGACTTCTAATCAATCATTTATCATTCAGCCCATCTAAACATGGACCTTTTAGCAACCCAACCATGAGACCCAATGAAACCGTTAAAAGTATACTAATTACTCTCAGTGAATAAATACCAATACGAAGGTATTGTTCAGCAATAGAATATCAGATGCATGCACATACAGTGAAATAGATCATTTGTTTATCATGGATTTTGGTATAAGTGATATTACTACATTTAACTCCCTTCCTCCATCACAAAAATGGGAAATGAAAGGGAATGTGTGTTTAGGCTGCAAACAGTATTTGTAAGAGTCAGACGTTTACCTCAGATGTTTTATTTGCCTTTCTTCGCCCCAGTTTTAATAAAACACACATTTTATCGGTGGTTTCAAAGTTGCCATCTGTCTCGTCAAGGATTGTTAAGTACAAGAGAAACTTTTTTGGATACGTTGAATCTGAAATAGCATGTACATGTATGATATCATTGTTTATCCAGATATGCCAGTTTAAACCACAGAGGTGAGGATCATTATACATTCATATCCCTATATATAGAATGTGTATAATAAAGACTTAATTATTCTATATATAGGGATATAATATGGATATTCAGGGGAGTAGCTTCGCCGAAACCGATGTGTAGGCACAGTTGGTAGTGGGGTCCGGGAATATGCTCCACCAACTTTTTACCAGCTATATGATGTATATTTCTTATGTTTTTAATGGCCTGGCTATCCTAAATATTAACATTGAATTCAGTGTTTTATAACCAAATAAATTGATAGTAAATGTAATGTTTTAAGGTTTGTTCACTTTAATAAGGGAAAAAATGAAATTGCCGTCTGTCTAATGGTTTCAAGCGGCTACCTTTTTAACATAACAGTTGTTACAATGTATATAGTTTACCCACTATACCCGCCCAAGGGTCCGATTTTTATTGCTTTTTTTGTGGCATTTTTACTTTTTCGATTTCTCAGAAACGTACATACCTACAGTGCCTATAGGAAGTTACAGCCCTAATAGTGACACTAGTCCCTTTGGTGTAAACATTATTTTATTCACAATATGTATATATTGTATGGTAGACAAACATTTAATATACATATTACACAACAAGTTTAAAGGATTCAGAAGAATGGTATTATATTATAACATATATGTATATGTTTCCTAATTTTACAACTTGAGGTGCTGTTGTTGAAATATTAAATGGTGACAACATGTGTTAGAATCATTCATGTATACATCTATACTCTATATCGCATAAGTTATATATCAATTTTACACTTTTGAGTTGTTGTTGTTGTTGTATGGTGTTTAGCGTCGCTTTTAACAATTTTTCAGTCATATCGCGACGGTGTCTACTTGAGACAGTTTTCTAAGCGCTGTCACACTGGAGTATCATGCTGCAGACACATGGTATGATACCCCACCCAGTCACATTATACTGACACCGGGCTGACCAGACCTAGAACTCTCCTCTAAATGCTGAGCGTCAAGCGAGGAAGCTTCTAGTACCATTTTTAAAGTCTTTGGTATGACCCGGCCAGTGATTGAACCCATGACCTTCCGCATGCTAGGCAGACGCTCTACCACTAGACCACGCCACGGTCTACTCTTTTGAGAAAGAATGAGAGAGAGAGAGAGAGAGAGAGAGAGAGAGAGAGAGAGAGAGAGAGAGAGAGAGAGAGAGAGAGAGAGAGAGAGAGAGAGAGAGAGAGAGAGAGAGAGAGAGAGAGAGAGAGAGAGAGAGAGAGAGAGAGAGAGAGAGAGAGAGAGAGAGAGAGAGAGAGAGAGAGAGAGAGAGAGAGAGAGAGATCATTCATTCCTTGGTCTATAGATTATTAATGAAGGAATATCTCAAAATGGACACTTACATATATTTTTGTAAAAGGCATGCACCTTATAAACAACTTTTGACTTTTTTCATTAATGATTGTTTTATACATTGTATATCAATTATTAGGTTACATGAGGCTTTTTGGTTTACAAATTGTAGTTATAACATTTAATGTACCTTCATCTGGGGTGGCCCTCCAAGAGATGTTTACCAGCAACTCGTCATTTTTCTGCACTGACTCTATAGTGGGATATAGATCGTCATTTTCGATAATATGATTCTCTTTCCTTTGGCCCCTTGGCACCCGATCGCAAACTGCAGAATATTTAGAAACTCTTATTTAGTCAATGAATAAACAAAATGATATCTGACAAGACAATATTTTTTTTCTTTTTTATTCTCATTACACATACTTACTTCAGTGCGACATATTGCACATCGCTGAGGAGCATTTTAAAGATTTTTTACTTTGAGTTTCCTGAGCAGACGGACAGCCATTCAGGCCCTATTCAATCAGGCCAATCAGGACTTTTTCTATTGTTCAATAAAAATTGATGGAATTAAAATACATTTCTATATGACTACAAATTTGTGAACTTGAGGGTCTACATACAGACGGACCAGGGTTGTTTAAAGTCATGACATACAATAATTAGAAAGGGAATGGTAAAAAGTCGAAATAACGATGGTGAAAAGTAGAAATTATGATTATCTAAAGTCGAAACAAGGATTGTGAAAAATCAAAACTACGATGGTGAAAAGTTGAAACTATGATGGTGAAAAGTCTAAAACTATGATGGTGAAAAGTTGGAACAAACGACAGTAAAAGTTGAAACAATGATAAACTATGATGGTGAAAGTCAAAACTACGATGGTGAAAAGTAGAAATTATGATTATCAAAAGTCGAAACAAGGATTGTGAAAAATCAAAACTACGATGGTGAAAAGTTGAAACTATGATGGTGAAAAGTCTAAAACTATGATGGTGAAAAGTTGGAACAAATGACAGTAAAAGTCAAAACAATGATAATTCATGATGGTGAAAAGTTGAATCTACAATGGTGAAAAGTTGAAATAATTTCTCAATCATGCCACTTTTTACTCTATTTTTTTATTATATAACTAGACATTTTAGACTAATACATGCTGTTTTGACCGGGGACTGATCAAGGGCCGTTACTCATACCCGTGAAAACGACAATGGCGGTGCACCTGCTTGTTAAGAACAAGTCCTTGTGAAATTAAAAGTTGCGAATTATATTTCTTAATCGAGGGTATACTACACATAATTAAAGTGCCAAATAGTGATATAAAACCCTCAACAATTACCATTAAATCCAGGTAAAAATCCCACTGTGGCTGACACGGTTTATAACATGTTTTGCGGGACCCCCAATCATAGTAAATACGTGATCTTTAGTAATTTCAGTGTTCGGAATATTCCAAGTCTTATCACATTCGGTAATTTTACCATGAAAAGGCGTACTTGATCACCTTGGTAAACAAACTTGGGAGAGGTATATAGAATATCAGGTGACACAGTATGGAAAAGCTGGATTGTGGCGTTGACTTAATTATAGGTCTCTGATTGTGATTAAAAACCACAACTACAATGGCATTATAAAGGGGAAATATGCTATGCTTGTAACTCTTTGCTAATTTAACTGATCATGTGAAGTGCAATGTATGTTAATACTGAATAGAAATTTATAGTATTTACTTTAAACATAATCATTATGGAAATATGAAAAGTAACAAACAGGAATAACAAGTACAGTATTGACTGAAAATGTGAAGGTTCCTTTCAAATAAATTGGTCTTTTATTTAGTAGTTTACACTTGGCAAATATAATATACTGAAGAATGTTAAATGAAAAAACCAATTAATACAACTACAACTGAAATCTGTTTTATGGATGCTGTTATTCTTAAACCTTCTGAAATGAGCACAAGGCAATATTGCAATCAAATTAACTGTTGTTCAAGCATCAAATCAATCATTAACCCTCTACTCCATAGATACGCGTTTTCCCGCACCAATCACAGAAGGCCTTTGAAAACAGTGCAGGAAGAGTTCAGATTGCTCGTAACGAGCAATCTGAACACTTCCTGCTCTGTTTTCCACTCTGTCAGTTAATATAAACATAATTCACCCAATAATTCAAAAGCCTTTTATATTAGGTGTCCTGAGGCTTCTATATTAGAGGCGTCCAAAGGCATCTACATGAAGTAAAGGGTTAAGGTATGAATCTGTAACCACGTTCAGGTTAATTAATCTACAAGTATTAATATATTGATTCTTATTAGACATATTGACATTTTTAATTTTAACACTAATGAAGTCATGTACAATATGAGTAAAAATTCACATAAAAATGCAAATTGATATTTCCTTGGATTTTTTTTATGTTTAGGTTTGCCACAGGTGAAAATGTGTATATCCGGTGTTGGGTGAGAGGTAAGGAATACCTGGGGATCCTAGGTATGATACTTTGATCTGGTACACCTGTAACATATTGACATAATGTATTTGTGGCTATTCTTTAATACTTCCTGCTATACCTAGCGACCCAATTTCATATCTAGCACTCTCTCACACGAGGTCGAATAAAGCAGTCTTATCTAACACAGTTTGTGTTTCTTAATACTTTCACTCCATCATTTTATTATGTTTTCATATTACAATAACTACACATGGAAATATAACAACATCTTTCAATTATATTATTAAGAAACAGGCTGTCATTCCAATATTCAATTCAAGACGGGAAGGGATAACCTCTGCGTTTGTAAATATTATTGTTTTAAAACATGGTACCAATAGATATGAAAAGCATTGGTTGTATAACCATTAAGGGTAAGTTAAATTTTGAAAAAAAGAAAGGAAAATCCACTTTTTACTTACATGTTTTGCTGGACAAAACTCTGATGGTTATGTCACGACCTTCTGTCTTCTGAAATATTAATACGTTCCAATAATACTCGATATGTTTAAACTCAATTGAGCAGTCATCAGACGGTGCAATAATTATTACATGAACAGGAAAATGTTCACAGACCTCCAAAAATGGCCCTGTAATTTAATCAAAGTAAAACGTATTATTCTGGCAATTCTAATTATACTTTTTTCTTTTAAAATACATAAATTTTGTTTTTCAATTTTACGCTTTTCGCTTAACATATAACATCAAAGTGTACATGTACAGCGAAAAAAATGCAATTTCCCAAAAATTTTGGTTTATATATACATGTATATATCATGTGAAGGCCCCCTGGCTACCAGACAATATTTGCACATAGAGTGTACCAGACAATGATCAGTATAAATATCTTTGAATGCCTTCATAATCAAGAACTATTTCAATGCTAAAAATAGGACAAAAATTGGGTGAAGTGGGGGATGGGTGGGGGTGGGGGGGGGATAATTATTTTCCATCATTGTACACTCTTTTGAATCATAGATATGAATAGAACAACATAAAGTTAAAAAAAAACAAATATTTAAACTGAAATAAAATAAGAAAAGCATTTTACAGGGCAAATATTGGGGCTTTGTGAACCTGGTTCTTTTCTACAACGGGAATTATAGATTAATTTGATATCACCCAATACACGTGCACGTTCATACTTATATTGCTAAATACTTCTTCTTCAATGAAAAATATGAAATTTGCTGTTAATTTGGCATAGCAATTAGATATTCGTCCAAGGTCAATTAAGACACTGGTATCTTAATAAGCCACATAAACCATACTGCCCCAGCAGCATACGACTGACATTAGAATACCGAACCACACTGAAAGGATAAAGAAATGCCAGGTGAATTAGTCACATTTTATAAATATTGTAAGCGATATTTACAGATATGGATTATGTATGTTAATGTATTTCATTAATGATTTTGTCCATACGTAAATGTATTTCATTAATGATTTTGTCAATATGTAAATGTATTTCAAAAATGATTTTGTCAATATGTAAATGTAGTTCAATATGTAAATGTAGTTCATTAATGATTTTGTCCATATGCAAATGTATTTCATTAATGATTTTTTCCGTATGTAAATGTATTTCATTAATGATTTTGTCAATAAATTATGTAAATGTATTTCATTAATGATTTTGTCAATATGTAAATGTATTTCATTAATGATTTTGTCAATAAATTATGTAAATGTATTTCATTAATGATTTTGTCAATATGTAAATGTATTTCATTAATGATTTTGTCAATATGTAAATGTATTTCATTAATGATTTTGTCAATAAATTATGTAAATGTATTTCATTAATGATTTTGTCAATATGTAAATGTATTTCATTAATGATTTTGTCCGTATGTAAGCGTATTTCATTAATGATTTTGTCAATATGATCATTATTATCAACAAAATAAATAATGAACTACCTTTACACACCCCTCTTCTAAAACTAAATGATAATGCGACTCTTAAATTCACCGGGCATTTCCATATATGCGTTCAGTATACGAGTATAGACATTTCATATTTGTGCAAAACACATTAACTAAATTTAATTAGGGAAACTTCAACGGTTGTAAGTAATAATGTTTACTTGTTAATTAAAAAGCAATACAATCCTGAAATACATCTATAGTGCAAAAAAACAACAACAACAGTACAGACATACAAAAGTAATATTTTAGTTAGGACAAATGGACGTTTTAATGAATACGTACATGCACGTTATACGTTGCAGGGCAGTTATCCGACAGCTGTATTTCCACGGACAGAACTGCCGCCAGCGATATGCAAAGCGTCAGAAGAAATATTTTCAAACCTGCCATCCTATTCATGCTGGCTGTGTTAGGTCAGAATTGTACATCGTAGACACTGAAATAGATAAAAACTCATACAAGTGTCAAACTCAAACTTGATACCTATGGTTTCGTTTTCAAAAACGTGTTATCAGAGGCTTGTGCAAATCTAGTTTACCTACATTCTTGAATCTTCATTGAGTTAGACTAGATTTGCACCAAGTCCTCAATATCATTATGAAACATGTCTGCATTATTTTATAGATTAGGTCCAGTTTTCAGTTCTTCCAAACCCACCATTTAAGAACAAGTCACAGTGTGTCCGTTCATCCCAACCCGTTTGTCATTTAATTAATACATCGACTAAACCCTATACGATGTAAACATACTATTATATAGGCACAAAGTGACTGCCACTGTGGTCATATTCGAGTGAAACTAATACTTTTAAACAATCCAGATTACCAAAAAACAAATGGAAAATGTTTGCGTTAAAATACACGTATTAAGTAACTAGCATAAAATTAAAACTTGCTATTATATATATGATAAGATATGGGTTCTCTTTATGCAATTGTCATTAGCTTAATAAATATCTAACTACATCTTAAACATATGCTACATGGTATAATATCATTTATGATACATATAGGAAACACATCAAGTGTTGAACATAGTTTTATGCGGTTGGTTTTTAAAAAATAATACTATTTTTAATTTGAGATTTTTTAAGTTATTGCAGTATAATAATACAGCTTATACCTAAATACAGTAACAAAAATAGAACATGTTTAAAATCACATGCCGGTATTTGGGCCTCGGGATCAGTACCGAGGCCAATAAGAAAAATATGGCTAAAGCCCTCGAGCAAATATGGAATACCAGGGCCAATATGACCAGTAGGCACACCGCTATCATACAATAACCTCTAATCATTCACCGTGCATTTGGTTCACACTTAAGCTAAATGGCAAGACATAAAGTAAACATATACATGTACTGAATGGAACAGCTAACCCGCCCCTTTTGTATTTCCAATATCTCTTTCCAAGTATTTAGTAGCATTATTACAATGTGTATACGAGACTGCAGCGTCGTCTAGTGGTAGAGCGTCCGCCTCGCATGCGGGAAGGTCAAGGGTTCAATCCATGGTCGGGTCATACTAAAGATTTTAAAAATGGTACTAGAAGCTTCCTCGTTTGATGCTCAGCATTTAGAGGAGAGTTCTAGGTCTGGTTGACCCGGTGTCAGTATAATGTGACTGGGTGGGGTATCATACCACGTGTCTGTGGCATTTGTTGAACACAAGGCTAAACACCATACAACAACATTGTATTTCCAATATCTCCTTCCAAGTATTTAGTAGCGTTATTACAATGTGTATACGAGATAAACAAACACTTATGTGTTGACTTTACATAGTATAAATGTTTGATCTTATTCCAGTCTAAATTGCAAGAAAATTGCTTTGAAACTTTTTGAGAAAACATATAAATATGCCAGGTACATAAATTATAATGTCAGGTGGCGGCATAGCTGTTCCGCTCAGTATATGAAATATTTCCAAAATACTTGTGGTACAGTGAAAATTAGCATTGTGTTTCACACTATAGCTTGAATTGCTAAAATATCCTGAAAATAGTTATTCTCATGCTATTAGATATCATTTGTTCAAATTGAAATGAAACACGCTTTACAAAGCATGCGAAGAATCATTCATTCCATTTTGTAAATAAAACAATTGAAAGAATATATTTATATCCAAGTTGTCATTTCCATTAAAATTACACTTAGCCTGTTCAGTTTCGGATTTAATTTGAAATTAAGAATTTGAACTTTTTTAAAATTATAAGAAAATTTGTTCTCCAATAAAAAGCATCTTCTGATATTAAAATAGTTTTTAAACCTTTTCCTTTAATTTATTCCATTTATTCCAATGCTCACATGTTTATCTAAGTATTTTACATCTTTTTTGTAATAATGTCATTGAAACATACATTACCTCGAAAAGGAGGGTGCCTTAAATTTTTACAAAAATAACATCTTGAAATCCAAAGAGCAATATTGAAAAGATAAAAGCCTATTAAATTAAAAACATGTACATAGAAGTTAAGCAAATCAAAAATCAAAAAAAAATCAAGAGGTTGAAATGAAAAAGTTTGTAAGACCCAAATTCTGTTTTGTTGATTAATAGCGCCGCCGCCGAGGTGTTGCTAATATTTCTACTTTCGTTACATGAATGACCCGGCATTTGGATGGATGGAAGTCCATGCTGGAGTTGAGCATATCGAGAGAGATGTAGATTGCAGTTTCATCTGCACAGAGACCAAGATTTGTAGATTATATGTTATTGGATAGAGAGCTGTTGATGGAAACAGACTGGGAACAGTTATCAAGAGAACTCTTATCAATGGAAGGTTTTTATATAGAAATATATTTACTTTATCACAGGCTTTTCTAAAGTTTAAGATAATGAGGTATGTTTGATCCCTGAGACTTACAGATTTATCAGACATGAATTTACTTTGTCTATCGACATGAGATATGCTGGATTACCTCCGAGTACAACTGAGTTTATTTCACATGCACTGTGTGTAACTATTCTTATCAACATATTTACATCTCTTTCAATGGCCTGGTATCTCAATGTGACCCAGCTGGAAATCGAGGTCTGGTTCTCGGAGCATGTATGATAACAACAAAACTATTCTAATCTTGGACCCATTATATTCAAAACTTTTTTTCAAATATACAGGAGATGTTTTGAGATAAAACAATTATCAAGTCGTTTTATATGAATATGGCTACAGTTTAGATATACTACAAAATTCACTAAATTTATTAGTATTCTGATATGGAGTCATTTTAAATGTTTTCTTTTCCATTTCTTTATTTTTATATTTGCATTCTTAGGCTTACCAGTTTTTACACAATTATGTAAAACAGAGTTTCATGAGATAAGCGTGTGTATCGTTAAATGGTTGGTTTATTGTATGGTGTTTAGCCTCACTTTCAACAATTAGATGTCTCAATTTTATTGCTATGGTGTCTATTTGGGATGGTACGTATTCTAAGCACTGCCACACTGAAGTATCATTCCGCAGACACATCGTATGCTACCCCACAAGTCACGTTATACTGACACAGAGCTGATGAGTCCTAGAAATTTCCTCGAAATACTTGGGGCTACGCGAGGAAGCTTCTGATACCATTTTTTATGTCTTTGGTATGACACAACCGGGGATCGAACCCACAACCTTCTGCATGCGAGGCAGACGTCCTAACCTTAGATCACCGCTGCGTTTTTTATTATAAAAATAAATAACTAAGTAACCGTTTACTATAGTGTTAGATGCATTGATAAATCAATATTTTAGCGTATAAACAGTAAATGAAAATAAAGCACATGGTCTGATAAACATGATATAAATAGTTATGGCGATATGAAATTCAAATAAATAAACAAAAATGGTTCTATTACATATAAATGTTTTACCAAATCAATATCAAATATTAGATTTTTTAATGCAAGTTAACACTTAATACTGAATACATGAATGTAGTTACTGTGGGCAGAGTCTCTTCATTTTAGAAATGATCTGATTAAAAACATCTTCCAATTCCTCAAACATTTGAGGCCTTCCTACACGAATAAAACTAGGACCATTGTGTGTTAAAAATGGCGTAAACAGTCAATAAAAAAGACAGACGTTCAAGACAGGCATTTATTGAGATTTAATTATAAATAGTGATTTAAACATTATGCAATGATATACTTGTATATTAAAGGCCGAGTCTAACGTTCCCGTAATTATATGTGTACCTTTACAATGACGTCTGCTGATATGGTAATCCATTTAATTGCTAATAAAACCTTTTAAAAAATGTCCTTGAATTAAATAAATATTTAAACAAGAATAACAGAAATACAACACGTTAAGTGCGTAGTTAGTTTTAGATAAATACATAACTTAAATATATGTTGTGAATGGATCTCGGGTGATTTAGTACAGCATATATCGTATAAACAATTCTCATGACGCTGTACTTGTATTAAAAACAATCATACTTATAAATATCTAAACTTTATTTCCAAACTAACGATTCAAACATTCAGTCAAGGACTTACATATGAAGATAGGAAAGTTAAATATTGATAAGCTAGCACACTAAGGATTTATTATTTAGCAAAGTAATCATTCAGATTTCACAAACTAGAGATATCACGAGAATTTTCATGAACACTCAAGCGTTCACAAATTCTAAATCATTTGCTTTTCATTCTCTCTATAATTCCTTGATCAATTGGGACCCACCTCCCCAAAAGTTATTGACATTTTTAAACATTTTCAATATCTTCTACACTCAATTGTCAGCCATTTTCATATCAAACAGGATGTCTCATATAATACTCAGATACAGAAGTGAGAGTTTCGTATCAGGCTTATTCAACTAAAAGATGTCTCAACTACTATAGTAATACACTTAGCTGACAGTATATAAAACATTTTGGTGTTGTTACTTTTAACATCAGTGACAGTTGTCCTTTCATTAGCCACTAACAAATAAAAACATATCTATTCCTATCTACCACTTTTAAGTTGTTTTTTATACTCCCTCACTTCAAGGATATAGTCATTATGTAGGAGCATTCTAATTATTGGGGAGGGGGTCAACCTAAGGAGAGAGAGTATGAGGATGTATGAGAAAGTATATGCTCCCCCGCCCCACAATGTTCAGGTTTGGGTGGTTCCCCCGGCTCCTACGCCTATGAACAGTTATATAAAAGTTTTACATGTCGGGTAACCATGGTGGGTTTAAACAGTGACATATAAACAGAGTGACTGCAGGTGCTTTTATAAATTTCGAGTGGTACACTGGTGTTTTCCAAATCTTGGAAATGCAACTCATCCTGAACCAGCCAACCTATATTTGTGATTTCAGTATCAAAAGAACACGATTTTGGGAGGTATATTTTTTAAATTTAAAAAAATGGTAATTTTTATGCGTACAATTATTTTTTGTTATCATTTTCTCATTTATAGCCCATTTTAAAGTAAGAAACAAGAAAAACTTCTTAAAATACTGATATATAATTTTTGCCACCTGTGGATAACTTACTTACTAAAATGTTTTGTTAAAACAAGCACACTACCTTTTTGGTAAAAAAAATTTTTTTCGTTTTCAACCCGTAATCTAATCATTTAAATTCAGAATACAAATATTGAATAATAGATAATGCGAAATAGTCAATATTTTTATCAGCTTATTTCTTTTCAAACTTATTAAATTTAGATAATGGTTCAAAGAAACACTTAAGATGATAAACGAAATTTCAGCCATGTGTCTGTAATTAATCACTGGTTTTATATAATAAACGTATTTAGGCATTTTTCACCCTCATAGGATAGCTGTGGATTTGAGGCTTGGATTTTTTTGTATATACTACTTGAGACAGTATTCTGAGTGCTGTCACACTGGAGTATCATGCCGCAGACACATGGTATGATACCCCACCCAGTCACATTATACTGACACTGGGCCGACCAGACCTAGAATTCTCCTATAAATGCTGAGCATCAAGCAAGGAAGCTTCTAGTACCATTTTTAAAGTCTTTGGTATGACCCTGCCGGGGATCGAACCCACAGCCTTCCACATGCGAGGCAGAAGTTCTACCACTAGACAACGCTGCGATCAACATTAATTTTAAAGTAAACAACCAATAACAATTACTATAGGATATGTATAAATACACTCATACTAAATATGTTGCATTTTCCTATTTCTTCCTGTGTTGAGTTTTCATATCTCTTGAGCATATATAATATATTAAGCATACGAGCACATAAAACACCAATATGAACCAATTCAGAACTATGAATAAAGGCCATGGTCCATTTTACATTAAGGCGATGGCAATTACCAATTGAGAAAGACTGACGGCCAAACCTTTCCGCTTGATTAATTCATTAAATATACATTGTTCAATTGATTTGATTGTCTTTATCATATACTTCCTAGTTAACAAAAACACTGTTAGTGGGTGTATTTATAGGTACACTACCTTTCAACACTCCTTCAAAATAACTAGCTCACCATGAAGATAAAAGAAGAAAAAAATGGGGTGAATCTTTAAGGTCATTTATAATAATTATTCAGCGGTTATCGTTGTGTGCATAGAAAGATCTATTTTGGTAATTTATAATTTTATTTATGGTTGGTGTGGACCCAAACAGCCCACTGCTGGACAATAATCCATACACAGTCTGCTGCTGGACAATAATCCATACACAGTCTACTGCTGGACAATAACCAATACACAGTCTTCTGCTGGACAATAACCAATACACAGTCTGCTGCGGGACAATAACCCATACACACTCTACTGCTGGACAATAACCCATACACAGTCTACTGCTGGACAATAACCAATACACAGGCTACTGCTGGACAATAACCATGCACAGTCTGCTGCGGGACAATAACCCATACACAGTCTACTGCTGGACAATAACCCATACACAGTCTACTGCTGGACAATAACCCATACACAGGCTACTGCTGGACAATAACCCATACACAGTCTACTGCTGGACAAAAATCCATACACAGTCTACTGCGGAACAATAACCCATACACAGGCTACAGCGGGACAATAACCCATACACATGCTACTGCTGGACAATGACCAATACACAGTCTGCTGCGGGACAGTGACCCATACACAGTCTACTGCTGGACAATACTCATGCATGATCTACTGCTGGACAATAACCCATGCACAGTCTACTGCTGGACAAAAACCTATCCATGGTCTACTGCTGGACAATAAACCATGCACAATCTACTGCTGGACAATAACCCATACACAATCTGCTGCAGGACAATAACGCATACATGGTCTGCTAAAGGACAATAATCCATACACGGGGTACTGCTGGACAATAACCCATACACAGTCTGCTGCAGGACAATAATCCATATACAGTCTACTGCTGGACAATAACCCATGCACAATCTACTGCTGGACAATAACCAATGCATGATCTACTGCTGGACAATAACCCTTGCATGATATAGTGCTGGACAACAACCCATGCATGGTCTACTGCTAGACAATAACCCATGCACAATCTGCTGCTGGACAAAAACCCATACACAGTCTGCTGCAAGACAATAATCCATACACAGTCTACTGCTGGACAATAACCCATACACAGTCTACTGCGGGAAAATAATCCATACATGATCTACTGCTGGACAATAATCTATGCACAATCTACTACTGGACAATAATCCATACACAGTCTACTCCTGGACAATAACCAATAAACAGTCTACTGTTTGACAATAAACCATGCACGATCTACTGCTGGGCAATAACCAATACACAGTCTGCTGCAGGACAACACATACACGATCTACTGCTGGACAACAACCAATGCTAGATCTACTGCTGCACAATAACTTATGCACAGTCTACAGCTGGACAATAACCCATGCATGATCTGCTGCTAGACAATCACCCATGCATGATCTACTGCTGGACAATCACCTGTACATGGTCTACTGCTGGACACTAACCCATACACAGTCTGCTGCAGGACAATAATCCATACACTGTCTTCTGCTGGACAATAACCCATGCACAATCTACTGCTGGACAATAACCAATGCATGATCTACTGCTGGACAATAACCCATGCATGATCTAGTGCTGGACAACAACCCATGCACTGTCTACTGCTGGACAATAACCCATGCACAATCTGCTGCTGGACAATAACCCATACACAGTATGCTGCAGGACAATAATCCATACACAGTCTACTGCTGGACAATAACCCATACACAGTCTACTGCTGGAAAAAAATCCATACATGTTCTACTGCTGGACAATTATCCATGCACAGTCTATTGCTTGACAATAACCCATACACAATCTACTGCTGGACAATAACCAATGCATGATCTACTGCTGGACAATAACCCATATAAGGTCTACTGCTGGACAATAATCCTTACAGTCTACTGCTGGACAATAACCCATAAACAGTCTACTGCTTGACAATAACCAATGCACAGTCTACTGCTGGACAATAACCCATACACAGTCTGCTACAGGAAAATAATCCATACACAGTCTGCTGCAGGACAATAACCCATACACGGTCTACTGCTTGACAATAACCCATACACAGTCTACTTCTGGACAATAATCCACATACAGTCTGCTGCAGGACAATAATCCATACATGGTCTACTGATGGACAATAACCCATGCACAATCTACTGCTGGACAATAAACAATGCATGACCTACTGCTGGACAAAAACCCATGAACAGTCTACTGCTTGACAATAACCTACACACAGTGTTCTGCTGGACAATAACTATACACAGTATACTGCTGGACAATAATCCATACACAGTATTCTGCAGGTCAATAACCCATAAACAGTTTACTGCTGGACAATAACCAATACACAGTATATTACTGGACAATAACCCATACACAGTTTACTGCTGGACAATAACCCATAAACAGTATACTGCTGGACAAAAACCCATAAACAGTATACTGCTGGACAATAACCCATAAACAGTATACTGCTGGACAATAACCCATACACAGTTTATTGTTGGACAATATCACATACACAGTATACTGCTGGACAATAAACCATACACAGTCTACTGCTGGACAATAACCCATACACAGTTTACTGCTGGACAATATCACATACACAGTATACTGCTGGACAATATCACATACACAGTTTACTGCTTGACATTATCATATACACAGTTTACTGCTGGACAATAACCCATACACAGTATACTGCTGGACAATATCACATACACAGTTTACTGCTTGACATTATCATATACACAGTTTACTGCTGGACAATAACCCATACACAGTTTACTGCTGGACAATATCACATACACAGTTTACTGCTGGACAATATCACATACACAGTATACTGCTGGACAATAACCCATACACAGTTTACTGCTGGACAATATCACATACACAGTTTACTGCTGGACAATATCACATACACAGTATACTGCTGGACAATAACCCATACACAGTCTACTGCTAGACATTAACTCGTACAAAACCTCTTCCTGGATACACTCCCAATATTCAATTAGTTTAACCCTTTTCTTCATACAGAAGCCTTTGGACACTTCTAATATAGTAGGCTTTTGAATTATAAGGTGAATTATGTTTAATATTTACTGACAGAGTGGAAAACAGTGCAGGAAGTGTTCAGATTGCTCATAACAAGCAATCTGAACTCTTCCTGCACTTTTTTCAAAGGCCTTCTGTGATTGGTGTTGGAAAATGCGTATCTTTGGAGTAATGGGTTAAAGTATTAACCACTTAGAACGGTGAAGTTAAATAAGTTACATAGATAGGATAAACTGTTCCATGAAATTCATTATACATTTGCCCACATGAATTTCAGAGAAGAATGAAAAAGGTGTTTACAACGTCATTTATAAAAAGATAGGCTAAATGGTGTGTTTATGAGTCCTTCTTATCTTAGGTTTAAGTAGCCATATCGATCACTCTGTAGATAAATGTAAGTTACGATCGATACCAGGTATTGTACTTCAAACACGTTTGTATGTACGTGCGTCCAGGTATAGTTTTGATTTTAAATGATTCATGATTTTACTAGATGCATATCAGTTTTACACCTATGAGTGTATAACAACATGAAAATATTGATCACAGAGTTTTTATAGTGAAACCAAGGATTTATTTATATATAAATCCTTGCTGAAATTTAAGAAAATATTAAGGTTTTCATTTATGAAACTAATGGTGTCATGATCCATTTGAAATACGAATAAAAACTATACACATTGATAATTAACTAGAATTTTCTATTAAATTGATTAAAACTGGTGAAAATAAAGTATCTATTACACATTATGTTTATATGACCACAAATATGCTGCAAGAGTTATGATCATTTCTATACACAATATTCCTTTCTATACACACTGACCCTTTCTATACACAATGACCCTTTCTATACACACTGACCCTTTCTATACACAATGACCCTTTCTGTACACACGTCCATTTCTATACACAATGATCCTTTCTATACACAATGACCCTTTCTATAATCAATGACCCTTTCTGTACACAATGGCCCTTTCTATACACAATGACCCTTTCTGTACACATGTCCATTTCTATACACAATGATCCTTTCTATACAAAATGGCCTTTTCTATAAACAATGATCTTTTCTGTACACAATGACCCTTTCTATAAACAATGACCTTTCTATACACAATGACCCTTTCTATACACAATGACCCTTTCTGTACACATGTCCATTTCTATACACAATGATCCTTTCTATACACAATGACCCTTTCTATAAACAATGACCCTTTCTGTACACAATGGCCCTTTCTATAAACAATGACCCTTTCTGTACACAATGACCCTTTCTATAAACAATGACCCTTTCTGTACACATGTCCATTTCTATACACAATGATCCTTTCTATACACAATGGCCCTTTCGATAAACAATGACCCTTTCTGTACACAATGACCCTTTCTATAAACAATGACCCTTTCTATACACAATGACCCTTTCTATACGCAATGACCCTTTCTGTACACATGTCCATTTCTATACACAATGATCCTTTCTATACACAATGGCCCTTTCTATACACAATGACCCTTTCTGTACACAATGGCCCTTTCTATGCACAATGACCCTTTCTGTACACATGTCCATTTCTATACACAATGATCCTTTCTATACACAATGACCCTTTCTATAAACAATGACCCTTTCTGAACACAATGACCCTTTCTATAAACAACGGCCCTTTCTGTACACAATGGCCCTTTCTATAAACAATGACCCTTTTTGTACACAATGACCCTTTCTTAACACAATAACCCTTTCTATACACAATGGCTCTTTCTATAAACAATGACCCTTTCTATAAACAATGACCCTTTCTATAAACAATGACCCTTTCTGTACACAATGACCCTTTCTATAAACAAAGGCCCTTTCTGTATGAAATTGTCCTTTCTATAAACAATGACCCTTTCTGTACATAATGGCCCTTTCTATAAACAATGACCCTTTCTGTACACAATGACCCTTTCTTAACACAATAACCCTTTCTATACACAATGACCCTTTCTATAAACAATGACCCTTTCTGTACACAATGACCCTTTCTATAAACAATGACCCTTTCTGTACACAATGACCCTTTCTATAAACAATGACCCTTTCTGTACACAATGACCCTTTCTATAAACAATGGCCCTTTCTGTACAAAATGGCCCTTTCTATAAACAATGACCCTTTCTGTACACAATGACCCTTTCTATAAACAATGGCCCATTCTGTACAAAATGGCCCTTTCTATAAACAATGACCCTTTCTATAAACAATGACCCTTTCTGTACACAATGACCCTTTCTATAAACAATGACCCTTTCTATACACAATGACCCTTTCTATACACAATGACCCTTTCTGTACACATGTCCATTTCTATACACAATGATCCTTTCTATACACAATGGCTCTTTCTATACACAATGACCCTTTCTGTACACAATGGCCCTTTCTATACACAACAACCCTTTCTGTACACATTTCCATTTCTATACACAATGATCCTTTCTATACACAATGACCCTTTCTATAAACAATGATCCTTTCTATACACAGTGACCATTTTTATACACAATGACCCTTTCTATAAACAATGACCCTTTCTATACACAATGGCCCTTTCTATAAACAATGACCCTTTCTATACACAATGATCCTTTCTATACACAATGACCCTTTCTATACACAATGACCCTATTTGTACACTATGGCCCTTTCTATACACATTGGCCCTTTCTATAAACAATGACCCTTTCTATACACAATGACCCTTTCTATACACAATGATCATTTCTATACACAATGACCCTTTCTATACACAATGACCCTATTTGTACACAATGGCCCTTTGTATACACATTGGCCCTTTCTATAAACAATGACCCATTCTATACACAATGGTCCTTTCTATACACAATGACCTTTCTAACACAATGATCCTTTCTATACACAATGACCCTTTCTATAAACAATGACCCTTTCTGTACACAATGACCCTTTCTATAAACAATGACCCTTTCTATACACAATGACCTTTTCTGTACACAATGGCCCTTTCTGTACACAATGGCCCTTTCTATACACAATGATCATTTCTATAAACAATGACCCTTTCTGTGCACAATGACCCTTTCTGTACTCATGTCCATTTCTATACACAATGACCCTTTTTATACACAATGACCCTTTCTGTGCACAATGACCCTTTCTATACACAATGATCCTTTCTATAAACAATGACCCTTTCTATACACAATGACCTTATTTACACAATGGCACTTTCTATACACAATGATACTCTTTATACACAATGACCCTTTCTAACAGACAAACAAATTCAAGGCTCTGTTTACATAATGGGGTATCATTATTTCATATTAACTGCGTGTCAGAAACTGTTTTAGTGAAAACATACTTAACATATTCGTGGTTACACCCATATGACAAAACATATGAAAATTTATAACTCCCATCAGTATATGTCAGTTTAAGGCCATCCTTAAAAAAATATTTGTTTGTTGTGCTTCAACCCAGTATTTTTCATGTGAGTAGGTAGGTAGCTAATGTTTTGCCAAATTTTGATTTTTTATAGTGACTTTAAAGAAAAATGGCCAGAAATCATGAAAAAAAAATAAAATTTTGAAAGTCAATAAAAATTTGGGTAGCTGCAATTTTGAGTGAGTAGGTAGGAGCACCGCAAACAATACATTTTTAAAGATGGGGTAATAGAGAACATTACAAGGCAATATCAATTTGCTATGTTTTTTTACTCAATTTCAAAATTAATGCGGCACCAAAAGTCTTATAAAAACTGTTTATAATGATTACTTAAATATGGTGTTTTAGATAGTAATACATGTACTTGGAGATTAATATCTGCATGTTATTATAATTTGACAGTGTCACGATTTATCTTGCACGTGGACTTCAACATTGCCGCGCATGTTCCTTTATGCTCCCAAGTCAGCAGAGGATTATCTCTACATTTATATCATGTTGAAATGGAAGAGAATCAAACTACTCAACCAATACTTCGAGAGATAAGTGGTAGTATTTCTTAATAATCTGCATTACCGCATTGAAAAGTCCTGAGTGGCCGAGTGCTCTGTGTCACAGTCGTTTAATGTCTCATCTCGGAAGTTGTGGGTTCGAGCCCACCACTCGGTCTAAAAACTATGTGTGAGAAAGTTTTCCAGTAATGGCAGAAGGACGGTGGTTCCACTCAGATTTGTTCTGAGGTCTTTCTCCACCAAATTAAACAGAATATACCATATATAGTCTGTCATGTGTTGAAATACGTTAATACATCTATACTAAGTGTGAGTTATGGCTGATTACAAACAAATATTTATGCACTCGAGTATTACTTTGATATGTAATTGACTATCTTAACCCTTTACTTCATATAGATGCCTTTGGACACCTCTAATATAGACGCCTTTGGACACCTAACATAAAAGGCTTTTGAATTATTGGGTGAATTATGTTTATATTAACTGACAGAGTGGAAAACAGTGCAAGAAATGCACTGTTTTCAAAGGCCTTCTGTGATTAGTGTGAGAAAAACGCGTATCTATGGAGTTTAAAAGGGTTAAAGAGGCTGTATTTACAATTACATTATCAGTTTGATAATTGTACCCAAATCAAAGTTAATGTTTAATGTTGTCAGCCTAAAATATGTATAACAAGTTTTAACTTCAATCTATATAAACTAATCATACACCATAAACCTTAAACTTTAGATTATGATTTGTCATGTTTAACTTTATAATACCTGTGTTTCAACATACCTGTCACTTCAAAGTGTATGTATATTTCACTACAACATTAATCCACACAAAAATATTTTGTAGTCTGCTTTTATTTCATATTTTTCATTTCTGTTTTAGTTTTAACAAAATCTTCACAAAATTATAAAACATGCTCTAACATATTCCCAACACATTCTCGATAGCACATCAATCCATAATAAAGGCAAATCCACTTTTGCTTATCACTGGAGTGTCGTCCAATTTATTACAAGCGCAGTATATCCTGAATACCATTGATATACTGTCGGGTGTATGTATTGATAAGAGTGGGATTTCCCTATTTGGGTAGATGTTTAAAAAATTTGTATTGTGTGTTTTAGCATTGATTTCTTGTCTCTCCGTCAAAGAAAGAAAGGGTCTATCGAAGATGTCGGTGAGGCATGCAGCCGACACATGCCACATACACATGTTATGGAATTGAAAGGTTTTACATTTTTGCTGTTTGTTAACATACGTATATGTAATTTAGAAGGTTACCGATTACAAATGTTTTATATGTCTAAAATTCACTTTAGTATATTATGTAAAACTTTATGAGTTTACTCACACGGATATTATTATTATTATAATTATTTTTATTATTATTTACGTGAAAAAGCGTTGAGTATGGCGTTGTCGTATTTGTTTTTTATGCACGCATTCTTTTCAATCATCGCCAAAATTCGAGATGATCCAATGCAGTACGGGTCCAGTTAATTGCTCAGTGGATAGCATGCCTGACTATCAATCCAGAGGCCGCAAGATTGAATCCTCACATTTGTTTCTCACAGCTGATTCAAGTGGAAAAACATCAGTTCCTTGTGAAAATTGTTGTGCTGAAGTCAGTATTGGTTTCAGTATCCAAGGAAAGAGTGATTAGGTTAAATGATCATTTTATGGCTTTGATGGCATAACAATGATGCTTAATATTCAGTCAATCAATCAATCAAGCAATCAAAACAGTGCTTAATAACATCTTAAGTACAGTCAAACCTGTATAAGTGGTCACTTCTATTAAGCAGACACTTGTCTTAAGCAGCCACATTCACTTTTTTCCATTTCTATACTTTCAGAGCAAATTTACCTGTATTAAGCAACCTGTCTTAAAAGGTCACTTTTGCTCCTTCCCTTGAGCCGGGCCCGATTAGCTCAGTCGGTTATGCGTCTGACTATCAATCCAGGGGTCTTGAGTTCGAATCCCCCGCCCGACAACAGTCTCCGTGATGATTGATATACAACATTGTGTCTCATTATCATTCGTCTTTCACCACTGATTAAAGTGGGAAAGTTATCAGTTACTTGCGGAGACGGGGTGTGCTCGAGTACTGGCTAATCCCAGGAAATAGTAGTTAGGTTAACTGATCGTCTGTTAGCCCTCGATGGCATAAAAATGACGCTAAATATTCAATCAATCAATCAATCAATCCTTCCCTTGACTGGCTGCTTAAGACAGGTTTGACTGTATGTTAATATAGTATCCTGAAATGACGTGACACTACACACTATGAATATTGTGAGATTCGCAATCACCGTTACAATACCAAACAGGTATATCATAGTATCTTAGGTAGAAACCAGTCACACCTTGTACTAACAGTAAACGTTGAAACACGAGGCAAGGTTAAGGTTTTGAGATCAGCAATCTTATGAAGTTACTCTTGAATACATATTAACCCCGGGTCTTAAAAATGATGGTGTTATGCAGAGTATTGTTGTTTATCATATGTAATATCATGGAATTACATGATGTATAATCATGAACATTTTGTAGTCTCAGCAATCTGTGCGGAAACATGGAACGTAGCGAGAGTGTTTGTTGAACCGTGGAATGATGAGGGATTTGGTGTTGCTGTGACCGTGCGTGGAACCATGGAATAAGGGATTTCGTGTTGCTGTGACCGTGTGAGGAACCACAGAACGATGAGGGATTTCCACTTTCTGTGACTGTGTGTGGAACCATGGAACGACGAGGGATTTTTTGATGCTGTGACCGTGTGAGGAACCATGAAAGGACGAGGGATTTGGTGTCACTGTGACCGTGTGAGGAACCATTGAACAACGATATATGTGATCATGTGTGGGACAAAGGAGATACGTTGGATTTTGGTATTTATAACTGACTGCGTGTGGAACGAAGGAACGACATTGGATTAGGGTGCCAAAGTGATCGTGTCTCTGATAGTCACGTTTGTTAGTGATCCAATAGGGAGCTATGAAACCATGCTGAATTTACTGGCTCATTGTTCCTTTATAAAATGATGGTCCCAAGTTGAATTAAATGCACTGTTCACCAAAATGACCAGTTCAAAGTGGGGGAGTAAATAAAAACTTAAACTTGGCTTGAATTAGGCGTGCTAGTGATCCGACAATGAGCTATGAAACCATTATAGTTAGTGCCTTAGTTTTCCTATATAAAGAAGCATGGTCCCAGATAGAATTAGGTGTAATAGTTATCGGACAGTTGTGGAACCATGCAGAATTTGGTGCCACGGTTTTCCTATGAGGAAGCACAATTCCGTACAGAATTAGGTGTGTTTGTGATCCGACAGTGAGCTTTGAAACCATGCAGAATTTTGTGACCCAGTTTTTCTATATGGAAGCATGATCCCATGAAGAACTAGGTGTGCTAGAGATCTAATAGTAAGCCATGAAACCATACATAAGTTGGGGCCTCAGTTTTCCTATATGGAAGCATGATCCCATGAAGAATAAGGTGTGCTAGAGATCTATTAGTAAGCTATGAATCCATACATAAGTTGGGGCCTCAGTTTTCCTATATAGAAGTATGCTCCCATATAGAATTACATGTAGGTGTGCTAGTGATCTAACAGTAAGCTATAAATCCATACGTAATTTGGTGCCTCAGTTTTCCTATATGGAAGAACAATCTCATGTAGAATTAGGTGTGCTAGAGATCTAATAGTAAGCTATGAATCCATACATAAGTTGGGGTCTAAGTTTTCCTATATAGAAGTATGCTCCCATATAGAATTACATGTAGGTGTGCTAGTGATCTAACAGTAAGCTATAAATCCATATGTAATTTGGTGCCTTAGTTTTCCTATATGGAAGAACAATCCCATGTAGAAACAGGTGTGCTATTGATCTAATAGTAGGCTATAAATCTATACATAGTTTGGGGTCTCAGTTTTCCTATATGGAAGCATGATCCCATATAGAATCAGGTGTGTTAGTGATCTAACAGTAAGCTTTGAATCCATACATAATTTGGTGCCTCAGTTTTCCTGTATGGAAGCACGATCTGATATAGAATTAGGCGTGCTAGTGATCTGACTGTGAGCTATGAAATCAAAAAAGAGTTTGGGGCCTCAGTTTCCCTATATGGAAGCATGATCTGATATAGAATTAGGCATGCTAGTGATCTGACTGTGAGCTATCAAACCATACAGAGTTTGGTGTCTCAGTTTTCCTGTATGGAAGCACGATCTGATATAGAATTAGGCGTGCTAGTGATCTGACTGTGAGCTATGAAATCAAAAAAGAGTTTGGGGCCTCAGTTTCCCTATATGGAAGCATGATCTGATATAGAATTAGGCATGCTAGTGATCTGACTGTGAGCTATGAAACCATACAGAGTTTGGGCCTCAGTTTACCTATATGGAAGCACGACCTGATATAGGATGAGGCATGCTAGTGATCTGACTGTAAGCTATGAAACCATACAGAGTTGGGGCCTCAGTTTTCCTATATGAAAGCACCATCTGATATAATGCTAGTGATCTGACTGTGAGCTATGAAACCATACAGAGTTTGGGGCCTCAGTTTTCCTGTATGGAAGCACGATCTGATATAGAATTCCGCGTGCTAGTGGTCAGTTAGTAAGCTATTAAACCATGCAGAGTTTTGGGCCTCAGTTTTCCTATATGGAAGCACGATCTGATATAGAATTAGGTGTGCTAGTGATCTGACTGTGAGATATGAAACCATACAGAGTTTGGGCCTCAGTTTACCTATATGGAAGCACGATCTGATATAGAATTAGGTGTGCTAGTGATCTGACTGTGAGCTATGAAACCATACAGAGTTGGGGCCTCAGTTTTCCTATATGAAAGCACCATCTGATATAATGCTAGTGATCTGACTGTGAGCTATGAAACCATACAGAGTTTGGGGCCTCAGTTTTCCTGTATGGAAGCACGATCTGATATAGAATTCCGCGTGCTAGTGGTCAGTTAGTAAGCTATTAAACCATGCAGAGTTTTGGGCCTCAGTTTTCCTATATGGAAGCACGATCTGATATAGAATTAGGTGTGCTAGTGATCTGACTGTGAGATATGAAACCATACAGAGTTTGGGCCTCAGTTTACCTATATGGAAGCACGATCTGATATAGAATTAGGTGTGCTAGTGATCTGACTGTGAGCTATGAAACCATACAGAGTTTGGGGCCTCAGTTTTCCTGTATGGAAGCATGATCTGATATAGAATTAGGCGTGCTAGTGCTCGGTTAGTAAGTTATGAAACCATACAGAGTTTATTGCCTCAGTTTACTTGTATTGAAGCATGATCTGATATAGAATAAGGCGTGCTAGTGGTCCATAAGTAAGCTATGAAACCATACAGAGTTTGGGGCCTCAGTTTTCCCATATGGAAGCATGATCTGATATAATGCTAGTGATCTGACTGTGAGCTATGAAACCATACAGAGTTTGGGGCCTCTGTTTTCCTGTATGGAAGCACAATCTGATATAGAATTCCGCGTGCTAGTGGTCAGTTAGTAAGCTATAAAACCATAGAGTTTGTGGCCTCAGTTTTCTTGTATGGAAGCACGATCTGATATAGAATTAGGTGTGCTAGTTGTCCATTAGTAAGCTATAAATCCATACGTAATTTGGTGCCTCAGTTTTCCTATATGGAAGCACAATCCCATGTATATTAAGGTGTGCTAGTGATCTAATAGTAGGCTATAAATCTATACATAGTTTGAGCCTCAGTTTTCCTGTATGGAAGCATGATCTGATATAGAATTAGGCGTGCTAGTGATCTGACTGTGAGCTATGAAACCATACAGAGTTTAGGGGCTTAGTTTTCCTATATGGAAGCACGATCCGATATAAAATTAGGCGTGCTAGTGATCTGACTGTGAGGTACGAAACCATACAGGGTTTTGGGCATAAGTTTTCCTATATGGAAGCACGATCTGATATAAAATTAGGCTTGATAGTGGTCCGGTAGTAAGCTATGAAACCATACAGAGTTTGGGCCTTAGTTTTCCTTTATGGAAGCACGATCTGATATAGAATTAGACTTACTAGTGGTCCGGTAGTAAGCTTTGAAACCATACAGAGTTTGGGCCTCAGTTTTTCTGTATGGAAGCATTATCTGATATAAAATTAGGCTTGCTAGTAGTCCGGTTGTAAGTTATGAAACCATACAGAGTTTGGGCCTCAGTTTTCCTATATGGAAGCACGATCAAATATAGAATAAGATGTGCTAGTGATCTGACTGTGAGGTATGAAACCATACAGAGTTTTGGGCCTAAGTTTTCCTATATGGAAGCATGATCTGATATAAAATTAGGCTTACTAGTAGTCCGGTTGTAAGCTATGAAACCATACATAGTTTGGGCCTCAGTTTTCCTGTATGGAAGCAAGATCTGATATAGAATTAGGTATGCTAGTGATCCGACAATGAGCTATGAAACCAAACAGAGTTTGGGGCCTCCGTTTTCCTGTATGGAAGCACGATCTGATATAGAATTAGGTATGCTAGTGATCCGACAATGAGCTATGAAACCATACAGAGTTGGGGGTCTCAGTTTTCCTATATGGAAGCACAATCTGATATAGAATTAGGTATGCTAGTGATCCAACAATGAGCTATGAAACCATACAGAGTTGGGGTCTCAGTTTTCCCGTACGGAAGCACGATCCGATATAGAATTTGGTATGCTAGTGATCCGACAATGAGCTATGAAACCATACAAAATTCCGCCCAGTCGAGATGCATTTATTCAACTGTTCACATGGAATTTGTTACCCCAACTGTCCAAATGGGTGTGGATACATTAAAATGAGAAAAGTAATTACATAATTATATACCATTATACATAAATATTTTGATAAAGTGTGTTCAATATATTGCTCAAGATAACAAACCGTGGGTGGTAAGAAAATAATAAAAATTCCACATGATGGTGCATGTCTGTATGTGAATCATAGTAGTGTGTGTTTCATCTTGATTTTTGAATAAACTTTCGCAGCAAAAAACAATCAATATAACGACTCGTATATTTATTTGAAAAACCAGTTTAACATCTGATAAACTGAATATACATCACTCAAAAAATCAATAATTATCCACAATGAATAGAAAAACAACCATTTAACTGGTCTTCAATTTTACATGCTGGAGATGATAAAAAGGTTTTGCTTGCTATAAAGTTCAATGTCGTAAACCAATAAAATCCAGGTAACTAAGTTTGAAGAATACATGTTAATACTAATATTTACATTCCTACTGCAATCGACTTAAATGAACCGTATAGATTTACTTCATTTCATTTCCCAATGAAAACCACTTGCAGCTGGGCGGAGCTAAAAAGAACCAGTTTGCATATAATTGGTTGCACGATTTTGTTTTGCTGGCGAGACATCATGTTGCCGTTAGTTTCATGACGTTTGCTGTAAGTCCTACAAATGCGTGCACTTATTCAGTATGTTGACAACGTCGCTGTTACATTCATGACATTGACTTTGCAGTTTAATGTGTATAATTAGCTTTTTGAATATCAAAATGGCAAAAATAACGTAACAGTTTGATCTAATATAGCTGGAGAATATAAAACAAACATTAAACGGGCCTAATGTTTTTCATCACCTGATAAAAACTCAAAATTTTGCTTTTAATCCTTAATTATTCCCAATGACCGATAATGCAAGTCTGCTTAACAATGTAAAGTGAAAACAAACATGAATATAGGTTTGGCAAAAAAAGATAGCAAGAGATCCAACAGGGTCTGGATTGTTCCACTTTTCATTGGCTCACTTACTTGTGTGATGTTTCGTGGGCATAAACATCCATGACAAGTTTGGTAAGGAATGGATAAAGATTGAAGGTACCTGTGGTGTTTGCAAGGCAAAAAATAAGCATTTGTTAATTATCAAAGAATAACAACTTTCTAGTTTAGTTTCTGGTCCAGCAGGACTGTATTAAATACTCATTTGAACTTTTTTGCTTATAAACATTCTAACCATGTTAAGCCTGAATTGGATGAAAACTGAATGTGCTACAATTGTTTGTTTTTTTGCAATCAATAAAAGATGACAACTCTGGTTCAAAGTGGTTGGTTGAAGATCTTGGCGGAGCTTTCATGGTCACTCTAATAACGATCTTATAAAAACTGGATGTGCTATAATCAGCACTTTTTGCAATCAAATTACTCTACCATGGCACAATATGGCTTGTCAAGAGCTTCATGATCCCTTTAATCAACTATGGCCATGATTTAATGAAAACTGAAAGTGCTTTTTTAAAAACAAAAACCACCAGCATTTTCTCCTCAAGGACCAGAACTCTGTTCATGTCAGATTTAAACTGAGTACATGGTTCTATGTATGGTACATTTTTTAATATATAAAGGGTAAAATATGCAAGACCATGAACAAGCCAACCAAGAATGGTTAGGATTAGACAAGAAATGAATGCTCTAGCACTTATCAGTAAAGATAAGATTTCAGAAGGGATTAATGCTGAAAAGATGAAAAAATTACGAAAAAAATTATTGAAAGGCCGCAACAAATATCAATGACGACCAGTGACTGGACCTACAAACGACCATATGCAAATATGGACTTCATACCAAAACTAATCCCATAAAATAAATCTTTTAAGAAATCACATTATGAAGTTGCCAGAGATATGCACTTTTGTGTTTTTTTGCCATACACAAGTTGCTACCCATAACATCGCAGGTGATAAAAATGCAGCATGGACACAAAGTTAAGCTTTGATAATCTTGACAAAATGATAAATATAATCTACTAAAAAATGAAACTCCGACAAAACAGAACTTGTTCAGTCGACAAAATAAAACCAGAACAAACACTTGTTGATAAGCTTTATTTCCAACCATATATTTTTCAATATAAACATGACTTACAAACAGAAATAGTAACCACATGTGTACATTCATACGGTAATCTGCAGATTTCATTATCAGAGTGTGAACACTTAATATATATATATATATATAAACGTATACATATATATAAAAAAAACAACAACAAAATTATCATATTGGTCTGTCTATCTATCCTGTCCTATAGCTCTAACATACCATTCCTGCAAACGCAAAATGGTGCCTAGTGTATATGAAATAAGAAGGCACATAGCACTTTTTAACACTAATCAATCCTTATAAAGCTGTAATGAAACTAAAACTGCTGGACACAAAGCCTCGAACACTACAAAAATCATAAATGTAACATAATAACAGAAATAGCACTTTTTTGTATCAACAGTAATAGCAACACTTTTTTCTACACAAAACAAACTGGTTTGTTATTCAATTTTTTAAAACACGAGATAAAAGCCAATGAAATGTATGAGTTTAAAGCAGAAATGTATTTCATCTTTTTTTTTTTTCCTTCTTTTTTTTTGCAATAATTTATGTAAGAAGTAATTTGCAATCCTAATTTGAGATTTTATTATTTGATCATATCAAAATATAGACGACAGCCTATGATGCCACAAGTGTAGATAAACACATGTGGTTGTAGACCCCACACCTACCTGCAAGACCATGCTTGTTTACTTGACACATAACTTAATTTCATTTTTGTAAAAGATGATTCCATTTTTGATTTGGGCCATTCTACTATAATTCAGTAGAGGTATCTATATGATTAAGAATCAACTGAGATGCAATCAATGTAAACCCATGTGTTACTGGGAGTTAAGACTGGATTGGACCAATCTGCATCATTTTGTGTCATAGACATTGAAAAATAAGCTTAAAAAAAAAAAATGAAAATTTATAGCAGCAATCTCTTTTTTTTTTTAACTCCACAGTAAAACCAGTGTCGGTTGCATGTTTATATGTCTCTGGTAACATGATAAAATCATGCAAACAAATATCGCCAAAGTGTATAAGTTAGGTAGATGAAAATTGTGAGACAAGTCCGCTGACGTTATCAGCTATAGCAGTTCCTACTCAAATTTCAAGCACTGATCTCTGGGCACTGTCAAACATTGATAACAAAATTTATCTTTAGCCTTGGTCATGTCGGAGAATATTCTTAAGTGTAATATTATATTACATTTGCGTACAACCCAATGACAAACTGTTTATCTTTTTAGATAGGCTCCAAAAACATTTATGTATGAGTGATAAAATTTATCTTTGATTTGAGACTCCATTTCTTACATCTTTCAGTGTTTATCGCAATATTGCGTGCCAACCATAAAATGCACCAAGCATGCCATTATCTATGTCAATCTATCAATGTAATCAAAACCAACAACATCTAAACAAACTGTCAAGTTGCTGTGCAAGTTATTAACTACCAAATAATATCTAGCTTTACTTAAACAACCATACTTATATATCTTTGTTGGAATATTTATCAAATGTAAAATCAGTTCACCTACTTGTGCAAGTTATGAATTACCAAATTATACTGCTTTGCTTAAAACAACCATATTTATATATATATATCTTTGTTATATATTCATCAAGTTTAAAAAATCAGTTCACATACTTTTTACATGCGTTAATTCCTTCAAATTTTGTTAATCTCATTAAACGTAATTTGCAATCAGTTTTGTGTTCAGTAAACATGCACAATTTTCTGTATTTTTTTTTTTTAATTTCTCAGACAACCTACGCAACTGTATGCACATTATGAAACATTTAATTTAAATTTTCCAACATGCCCCTTTCAATCAATTCTATAGAGAGCTATCAAATAACAATACCTTCAATACACATCATTGAAATTGAAAACCTCGACTGCATTGTGAAATAAAAATTGGCCCAAACAAAATAATCTATTCATGTCTATTTGAGTGGAACAGTCACCTTTTACAGCGACATTAATCATATGAAAAAATATTCCATCACTGATTCCCATTTACGTATAAATTGTTTATGGGTCCTCTGTGACTGAGTGGTAAAAGGCAACACGGTTTTAGTTTTATTTTATGAATAGCAGCAAAAGTAACTAAGACTAGGTTGTTGATTTTTTACAGCATGCTGAGAACACTGTGTGTTGTGCAAAGATTGGTTACCATTTTAATCTATACGAACCAGGGTAAACAAAATTCCATCTATACACACATTTTGGTTTGCTGGGGCTCCATTGTATAGGTGTGATGTGAAAGATAGATCCAACAATACAAGATTAAGTGATTTTATTTTGAATGGGGTTTGTTACCACCATTTTCAACAAACACATGATGGACTATATATGGTATATCGATTTCTTGGTGGGAGGAAGACCTCAGAATACATCCAAGTGGAACAAATGTCCTGTGTAAGTAAATGGCTAACTTTCTCACAAAGATTTTTAGACTGAACTGAGCTTAAACCCACAATCTCAGTGGTGACAGGTAAGCAGCCATTAGACGTTAGCATCTTTGACCACTGGGCCGCGGAGGATTAAGTGGTTACATTTTAAGACCATTTTCACCATGACAAAACCGTTATCTGCAGAAAAAGTATACAGCCTTCCTCAAATACATATCCACTGTAATTTAATTGATATACGACTTTGAATCAATAAAAAAGACTTGCACATTGCATAAATCAAACTTGCTGCTTAAATAAAAAAATTCGGCTCCAAGAATACTGATATTAAGTACATTTGTTAAGACTTTATTTTGACGATTAAATTTCAAGGAGCTTACACAATAAATATAATCTGGAGTGTTTATTCAATACAAACAGATTAACGACTATTATCAAAGTGCCCAATATTCAAGATATAATCACCAGCTATTTCAAATCCTACTCAGTGCACTTTTCTGTCTACATAATGGCAGTCTGTTTTGACAGTTTAATAACTAAGACTTTTTTCCAAATCAATTTCCAACATGCATTTTCTTTTAAGAGAAGTGCTATAAATGTCATTTATAATATACAACTGTTGCATTTACCGATTCTTTACATTCTTTAAATGCTAATTATTATGGCAAATTTCGTATGGGACAAAAAAATTCACTGCAATTTATTACACAAAAGTACAGCAAAACACAATGGTGACAGAAAGATAAAAATTAAATCTTGCAGACAATTGAAACTAAAGCACTTTCACATAAAAAAGACACAGAATGAACAAGGCAAATAAATTTTGAAAACTATATTATATGATAAATATTTACACTAGCGTATGTATAAAGTTGGTCTTCATAACTAAATCAACAATGACCCTACCTAAACAACATAATAACATAATTATATCAGCTTGTGAGATTATTTACATGCCTAATTGGCTACATAATAATTATCAACTAGGTAAATGCCAATAATTTACTAGATGAATGTCGTAGCTTAACGAATGTCGACAAATCAACTTTCACCAATCGCAATAATTAATCTTAAAAAATTCACCACTTAGAAAACAAACTTCGCAGAACAACACCAAATGTTAATAACACTTAACTTCATGAATGTCAATGTCATATTTTATGAATGTCAAATGAAAGCTTCATGAATGTCAATACAAGTATTTCAGTTCATGAATGTCAATATTTAATGGTCAATGTTACGAAGCAACAGAAATATCTTCATGAACATCAACAATAGTCCACTGACCATTGTTTTTATATGAAAGAAAATTAATATCAGAAAAATTAATAATAAATCACATAAAAGACAATAAATCAATAATGCAAATGTCAACTCACTGTAAACATAATGGCAGGCAATCTTCAACCACACTGATGTAAGCTGGTACTTACCCAGTCATGGTAGTCGATGATAAACTACATCTCATTTAATAACTTCATTCAGGATAATTATCATTAGTAGCTGATAATCAACTACAACAGAGTCAATTACAAATTCATATTAAATATCATTAATTAACTATATGGGAGTCGATAAGCATTCACATATACATGTATATAAAAAGTAGGTATTAAATAAACTACATCAAAGTCAATGATAAACTACATCAGTGTAAATAACTGACTACTCAAATGCCGATAATTGTTAGAATTATCCATCCATTTAATAACTGATAATACATTTAACTATAAACAACCTGAAAATCAATATGCATTTACATTAATCAACTACTGAAATGTATTTATAAACTACATGAAAGTTAAATGATCAACTATAAGAGAGTCAACAATCAACTACATGAGTCAAATAACCACATAAGTCAACAATCAACTACATGAGTCAACAATCAACTACATAAAGTCAACAATCAACTACACAAAAGTCAACAATGAACTACATGAGTCAAATATCAACTACATAAAGTCAACAATCAACTACATGAAAGTTAACAATCAACTAAACAAGTCAATGATCAAGTACATAAAGTCAACAATCAACTACATGAGTCAGTGATCAACTACATAAAGTCAACAATCAACTACATGAAAGTTAACAATCAACTAAACAAGTCAATGATCAAGTACATAAAGTCAACAATCAACTACATGAGTCAGTGATCAACTACATAAAGTCAACTACATGAAAGTCAACAATCAACTACATGAGTCAATGATCAACTACATGGAACAATAATCATTTACACAAAAGTCAACAATCATCTACATGAAAATCAATGATCAATTACATGAAAACAACTTTAATATAATCAGCAGTGGATATTACCAGTTGTGTAATACATGTATTAAAGGATGATTCTCTAATTCTCAAATAAAATGTTTTGTTTTGGGTTATCTGTTACAATCCTAGACCATTGTTTAAGCAGACTTATATTTGATAATTTCTCGAGACAGAAGTGGATTCTGAAATCTATATATATATATTCCAAGCAAGCGCCTATGCCCATAAAGGCATACTACAATTGTTTACTTTATAAGACTGAAGTAATAGTAATATTTAAATCAGCATTTCAACTTGAGAGGTTACCACAAGTACTATCTCTAATACCACCTGCAGTAGTCTGTGACAGTATTAATTTTTATTTCAAATATTTCCTATAAGTGTCAATCTTTACAGTATGTTCAAACTCTCCCTCATGTAGCACTTAGTATGAAGGAATTGCAAATAGTCAAGTTATAACAGTGGTTCTTGCACAGCTGTCATTGAACAGCACCTGTCCAATATAGTTTACTAGAATATTTTTTACAGAGAACCGGAGTATCAATGTATGTGTACCAGTACAGCCATTTTTTGGCGAACCAATATATGTGTCTAAGTATAGTTAACTAGCTTGTGTTCAATAGTGTCTCATTATATCCATGTCACAGAGAACTGATATATTCATGTTACAGGGAACCAATTTAGCTCTGGTTTAAATTAGTGTAGCACTATATCCTAATTACAGGGTACCAGTTCATACATATCATCAAACTCGTTTATATTCACATTACAGCAAACTTGAGTTGTTCAATTAAATCCATATTCAAGTGAATAGATACGTCCAAATTATAGCTCACATGCCGTCATTATAAAAAGAAATAGTAAATATCACTTTCAAGAAATTTTACTAAAAATATCACACTTTAGCAGAAATCTCATCCACTAGCACTTGTTAACCCTTATGCGATTGTTTGACACGGTTTAAAACTTGCAGTAAGTTTTCATTTCAATTCTTCAATTGTATGAACAATGCCATCTCCATTTTACATTGATATTTAGCACATTTTTTTATGCGAGTCCAAATCCTTCAGAACATTCAGTGATGGCCAACAGTAACATGTGTCGCAGTTTATCATATGTCTCATAGGCAGGCAGATCTAGTTGGTTGAAACTGAAATGAAAAGAAGCATAATTAGTTATAACAATTTGAATGTGGGGTTTATTTTATTAACATCTATGATATCACATGTTTGTTGAATATAATCGCTAGGACCAGTTAAAATACATTTGCAAGGATGTATTTTGTATAGAGTTACAGCTGATTCAAAGATTATGCATCATTGAACAACATGTAATTACAATATTCTAATATATTCATGTACGTGAGATTGAGTATATATACCTGTCTTACCTGTACTAAGGATACAATGTCAAAAATACAGTCAAAACTGGTCTCAAACAAACAAAAACAGAGTGTTCATCGAATCAGGATGTTTGTTCTGTAGGTTGGAGAAGGTGTCCTATTTTTCATAAGAAATGTTACACAGTATGGGTGAGAGAGTAGGCAGGGTAAAAGTGGGAAAAAGGGTAATCATGTAGAAGTGTGGTAGAGAGAGAGAGAGAGAGAGAATATATTTTTTTACTTTAAGGGGAAGGGGGTTGGTGCCTTTTGAAAAGGGAAAAAAAGAGCATTTGGAGGAAATTAATAGGTCGTAAAATAAAACAAGAGGCCCAAGAGGGTTAAGGACGCTTTACTGTCTTAAAGTGGCCATAGCACTTTTTGAAATTCCACAATATTTACCCTCTTTGGGGGGTCGTCTTAACAACTTATGGATTAATACCCCCACCACACCCATACTGAACAAAAACTTAATTGCTATCAAAAGGAAATACTTTAAATTTGCATACCATTCATCTATAAAAAAAATATAGTCCCCTGTACAGAACCCTTATACAACCCAGCCCTTTAATTTGTCAGAACTTCAATCACCCACTCTTAGCGATTTGTTATGAGCAGAAATGATTCAAATTTTAAAAAGAAGTGTTTTTGTACACATGGATGCAAAATGAAAATCAAAGGCCTAAAAGGCCTGAGGGAAGGCTTGCTGCTTGTGTTAATTCGAAAATGATGATACGGGAAATTGGAAAACTTAGTCAGATTTCTGATATGTTAAGTAAGAAGGCAATTCATTGGGATTTAGAAAAAAATGTGGTCTGATATTTCTTTTGTTTTGTATCTGTATAAATAATCTCCTGCATACAATACAGAGTCCATATCAATACTTTTTCAACGGAACCTATCAAATGGTTTTAATATTGCATTTGCAAAAAATGCTGAACAACATGGTACACACTGTCTTCCCTGTGAAAATTGACTGAATATTCGATGACCCTGGTGAAAATTGCCATTTACAGGGAATTTTGTAAACTGGTAACGTGGTGGTCCAGGAATCCTTTCCACATCTCCACATAAAAGTTATCAACATGAATAACTTATATGAAAGCTTGACAAACAAACCTTCATATTCTGACGTTTGACTTTTTGATAAGAGTATTGATTGACACATGCTTCCCAGAAAAGCTACCAATTTTACATCTCCACTGCTCAATATCTATCCCCATTATTTCATCAAAAAAAAAAAAGAATGTACCATTTAAAGTGCCTTTTAAAACGTGCAAACAATCACCAACAATGAATGAATTATTGTTTATTTAAAACTTTATTTGAACTCTTAACTTGCTCAAATCCTCAAGCAAGAACTTCAACGATTCAGATATATATTATGTTTTTTTACTTCAACTCCAGACTTTGTTTTTCCATGAATCATCTTCAGTCTGGCAATTTTTTGTTACAACTTCAGTCAGTTTTAACATCTCCAGTTCAATAGTTATGATTTACGGATAACGAAACGCATTCAGCACAAAATGTTCCTGATTCTACGAGAATATACAACACATATCAATAACTCTTTGTCCAGAACAAAGCAAACATGACCTACTTATAGATTTACGTGTATATTGACTTAAAGGGGAACGCAACCCTGTGTATAAAACAGGATAATATGAATAGCTATGAGTTCAGCTTTCTATTAATAGTATTATTATGCATAAATTCGAATCCATAAAGATATATCAGCTCGTTTTATAACGGTCATTTTCGCACATCGACTTTGTGGTGGAAGTCGCCATATTGGATACTGCGTGACGTCATAACCGCACTTCCGGTTTAAAACATAATTGATTTATACGCTACAGCAGATATAGAAACGTGCAATTATAGTCACCGGTAAAAGTACTCGCAAGAATAATAAAATGGATTTTAGTAACGGAGAAGGACTTGTGGCCTACAACTTTGAACCAGAATTTTCAGAAGCTGAGTTAAATTAATTAGAAGACGAGAGAAATAGTGAGACGGCACAGTTGTTCACACATGTGAAAGTTTTTTGCAGCTGCGGAAACTGTGTAATGATGCTTTCGTCTGACGAAAATACGAAAATATAGAAGATTTAGAATGAATCACAGAAATAATACAGAGATGTCACAGCAATGTCTTATGAAGTTTTCACCCAAACCCAAAAAGATGATAACTGTTAAACAGTCACACCGATCATTAACCAGAGATCAAACCCGAAACCCATCAATCACGACTCTGACATCTTATCATGTAGCCTGACATTGATGATTGAATTTTTCAAAATAGTAAAATTACCCTTAGCTTGATAAAAAAAAGTAATTATTGCCGTCAGTGTTGATGTAGACCCAGGCGAGCCTGCACATTCATGCTGTACTATCAGGGTATATACTGTTTGCTACTTAGTCAATACATTATCAAAAAAAAACAAACACTAATTAGACCAGGAATGGAATTTAAGGGGAAATGTTTTGTTACATATATTTACCTGTCTAAGAGAGAATAAGAAATAATATTATATCTCTTTTCTTATCGTGTTTAGCTGGTGCGGCCATTGTTGCGTACTGAGAAATGGCTGATAAAATTTTGATTTCATACCCTTTTTAGTAAATTTAGATGAAGCATGAATGAGTTGGGTTTTTTTGTGTTGTTTTACATAACTGGCACTGTCTTTTGGATTTTCAAATGGTGTTACTACCCAATTTGATATATGATGATTATCTATTCTACCAGTTCTCTGAACATATATGAATGTGTCTCCTTATAGGGAGTGTCATATGGAATATAATGTCTACAGGCATATTGCACAAAGTGTATGTTACTGTCCAGCTACTGGCACCCTGCTGAGCTTTCATAATTCACCCACACCACATTCACACCATGTGGTAATGAGAAATACCCTGCCACAGTGTGCATATTGTACCCTAATAAGCGTAATCACCCCAGGTTTAATGACCCCATGGTTTATGACAGGATGTTATATCACAAAGTATTATGCCTTATTACTTATTTAAACATTTTCAGTTAATTAGGGTTTCAATATCAATGCAAACTTACACGTAAAAAAAATATGTTATATGATTTTATGAATATTTTTCATAAATTGTATACCAGAACACTATTTTAACAGTAAAAAAAACTTTTCATGTATTAATGAATAAATAAAGGAACAAAGGTTTTACTCTATCTTTTTTCATTACGAAGTAGAGGTTGTTTAAATGTCTATTCAAGAGTAATGACCTAGTTGACTGTGAAAAAGCCATATATCAATAAACTAAATTGCCTATTAATTATAAAATTAATAAAATGAGTTTATGAATAATTAATGGTTGACTGAATATTTAGCATCATTTTTTGCCATCGAGGGTTTATTGTAAAGATGTTCAGTTAACCTAACCACTGTTTCCTGCAAAAGTTAACCAGTACTCGAGCACACCCAACAACCGCAAGTAACTGATAATTTTTCCACTCGAATCAGCAGTGTGAGACAAATAATATTGAGACACAATGTTGTATGTCAGTCATCACAGAGAATGTCGCCGGGTGGGGATTCAAACTCGAGACACCTGGATTGATAGTTAGACACGTAACTGACTGAGCTAATCGGGCCTTTCACAATTAATTGGCCTTAATTTGTATTTAAATAATAATTTTTAGATACCATGTCGTTTTCACACCTTATGTTTTGGCATTAACCTCTTGTTTTTATTGTTAATTGGATTATCACACCTGTTTAAACAGCCTGCAATTATAAGATTGTGAAAGTTTGTTATATCAATTTCGCAATATTTTGGAAGAGTATATAAAATTACAAATTAAATTTCAGAAATCACCTGAGCTATATGTTATTAGCACATTTTTAAGAGCTTCCCACTGGATAATATACACTAAGTCTATATGTATGTCGCATATGGTCATCTTCGTACTGAAATCATCAAAAATTGTATGCTTGGGTAGTAGTACGCCAAGGCATTGGTACGCTTCATTCTGCATCTTAAGTCGTACCCCAAAGTATAAAGGCGTTTTGCGCGTGATGTCACCAGAAGCTTGACACTGAGGCAATGTGAAATCACATATTAGGAAAACTAAAATCAACGCTGCCCACAAAACATATCGCATTACTCCACTCACTTATTCCGCTGAAGAAAACAATGTTTATGGTTAAATCCTTCAATTCAGAATAGTTTTCGCGTTTAATTGTCTTTCTTCGATGTTCACTAATGTACTGTATATTTGTCTATCAATTGTTTACGTGAATTAGTGTATATACAAAAGAGTATCAGTTGAGAGCAGTCACTAACGACACAATAAATTTTTCGCGAGAACTAGAACGGAAGTGCAGCTATGACGTCACCGAAAACCTCCAACATAAAAGAGCTTTAAAATGGCGGCGCCCATGATATATAGGAAACGCTTGAAATCATGATATTTAATATCGTTTTTCTCACTTGATAAATTTCGTTCAATTAAAATTTGTTGATTTTTGTGTTAGTTACATGTTTATTTAACGATAAATGGCCATTTATATTCTGACATGCGGTACCCTTTAAGTTATGTTTGATTGTCATATAGCTTTCAATCAACAATATAAATTATCAATTATAAACGGTTTTGCGTGACCTAGATTTAATCAATCTAAAAAATACAACACAGAAACACAACAAACATAACGGTCGGATGACCTAATTTATGGTTAAATATGTTTGGATAAATTAGCAGTACAACTGTATAAGAGAAGGGTAAATATATAAATGAAATTATGAACGTATATTAAAATCAATTACTTTGCGAGGCGGATCTGTTCATCAACATCAAGACATTGCTTGCATAAGATGGCAGTTTGGTGCGTTTTTCTATCAACCACAAAAATAGCCCAGAACCTAATTTCTTTATTTTACTATCAAAATCAAAAGGGAAATCACACTAACAATCACTATTTACTCAAACTTTGAGTCATTATATCGAAAACATGTCAATATTTCACATCGTTAATGATTACACCTGATGACAGTCGTATAATGTAAGAGATTATAGCCCCCCCCCACCACCACCACCAGATGAAGTCACTATGTATAGTAGTAAATGCGTAAAACATTTTTTTTTTATCAATGAAAATTGCAGGTTTTTTTTAGTGCATAGCGAGATTAATGTATTTTTCCGAATTTCCATGGAAATTGTATACTTCCAGTATCGTATCTGAATTTTTATACAGAAAAAAATCCGCAATAAGTAAAAAAAAATTTGAATCTTTTGTTGTATAATACGTCCTCTGCTACGGCAAATGCGTTTTGAAACTACTTTATCGGTCAGATGAATATGGCAGTTTCTGTCATACGTTACCTTTTATAACAGATTGCTAGGGTAACGCACGACAGCTATGGAAGTCAGAGCTTTGCTCGCCTTCCAAAAATCAGTTTTCCCTATGATATTCCTATGTAAAAGTCACATTACAGGGCCCCAATATATCCCAGCCCCTTGATATGCAGAATCTTCAATCCTTGCTGATGTAAGGATAATTTATATCAAATATGAACTAGTTTGACTGAAAAGTTATTGAGAGGAAATTTGTGAAAATTCCCAATTTTAAACTTATTACCCGCATCCGCCCTCTGGCCGCTTATTGAAATTCAATCCTCTTTATTAAACAAAATCAAATTTATTGTTACTAGACAATGCTTTAGATCTCAAATTTACCCAAATGGACAAAAAAATGAGAATTTTCCATTTTCCCATAGTATTCCTATGTAAAACTCAAAGACCCTTACAGGGCCTCTATACATCCCAGTGTCCCTTGATTTGTACAAACTTAGATTTTTAATCATAGGGATAATTTATATCAAATATGAACAAATTTGACTGACCGGTTGAAAATAAGATTTATGACAATGTTCAATTTTAATCATTTTGTGACCCCACCTAGCCCCTTTTAGAAAGTCAATCCTTCGTATTGAACAAAATCAAATTTGTTGTGACTAGAAGTTGCTACAAAACTCAAACTGAATAAAAAAAGGTCATAAATGAATGGTCAAAAAAGAGAATTTTCCGTTTTCCAATAGTATTCTTATATAAAATTCAAAGTCCACTTACAGGGCGCTATAAATACAAAACCCTTGATTCGTACAAAATTTAAACCCATACTCATTGGGATAATCCATATCAAATATGAACAAATTTTACTGAGGGCTTTTCCAGAATTAAATGTATGGGGGGGTCGGACGGCACTTATTTTTTTTACCCACAGAGCATAAAATTTAATTGTGATATATACCACCATGCATAAAATTTTAATTAGATAAAATACCACCATGCACAAAATAAAAATAAAAAAGAGGCTAAAATCCCCTTTCTAATGTTTTCTTATTATAACACTTCCAAAACACTAGTCTGGACGGTTGCCTACTTTCTTTGAAGTACGCCGACGTTACACTTTTGATCTACTGCCGATATGCAAGTGATTACGTCACAAATTATCTCAGGTCGAGAATTAAATAAAGGGGCACTACAGATAACAAACGAGAAAAAAAACAACATATTAATAATTAAAGGTTAGTGTTTGTTTGTAACTAGTTGTCTTCTAAAATGTTTATTTTCAGTATACTAATTTCTTAAAAAAGAATTACTATTAAATTGATACGATCCGTAAAGAGAGTTATGCTACACATGCCTAAATTTATGCACGCCTTGTGCCAATGTCCGATGACGTCACTCTGACAGTGAAACAAACATTATTATGACACATGTTATTTACTCCCTACTATCGATAAAGGTTTAATCTAATTTGACCTCATTTCGCACACCCGATGGCAAACAATCCGGTTATGGATGCTCAAAGACAATTTCACAGTCCAATTTATGTTTTTGTATGACCGTTAAGAAATATCTGCTTTTCGCCATGATTTTTTTCAGACACTGGGGTAAGAATGAGGCGTATAGGGTGTGGGGTGACATATCTGAGAATGTGGATTTTATTTTCACTGCTAACGCAATGTACTAATTTAGATTTTTTGTCACAATAGACTTTGCATTTCTTGGCGTTTCTTTTTGTGCCGAATAAATTAGTGTTTTACACTATCTGACAAACAGCGCGGATATGCATATACTTATAGCAATGCCGCCGTAGAGTTGAATCGTAAGTTTTGCGGAATTTAATAATATACACGTCTGTATATTCATATCCGTATTGGAGTATTTGTTAACATATCCGATACGTCAAATACTGATATATAATTCGTAAAATTTACTCGAGGAGATAATTTTGTGACACGGCATCTCGGCATCAATTTAATAAAGTAGACGTGGTTACGGCCTGCTACGAGTGTATTCCGCCACCTGATTAGCTCGTACATTTCCGTGTTAATAATTTATTCACGACTGAGAGTATGTTTCTTGTCCCTTTTCGGGAAGTCCAAAGGTAGATAATTATACTATGTTTCAAACAAATAAATTAAATCATATGTTATTGCCGGGTGATGTAATTATATTATGGCGGTCTTAACAAAAAAGATCAATCAGTTTGAGATGAAAAAGTTAATTGAAGACAATTCCTAATATTAACATCACCAGTGTATCGAGTGTCCAACTGTGTAGTCGCGTAAAACGTTCACTTGGTCATGGAGGTTGTGTATTACAATCGTTACAACACGCGTGTCAGTGGCAAACATAAAGGTCAAATCAAGGTAAATTTAAAAGACCTGCAGTTTCTGCTGCGATAAAGATGAGACGCTCGCCGAAATCTAGACGCTGCGGGATGTTGACTCGGTGCGGTACATGGGGAAGGACAATTTTATGTTTTTGTATACGACGGGAGGAAATATCTGGGCAGAAAATGTATACAATTTCGAGAAGAAAAACGGTGTTGAAGAAAAAAATTCGGTTCAGAGACGGAAATACCGGCAAGGCATAAAATTTTAATAAGCTTTTACCCCGCAAGGCATCATTTTTTTTTATGAAAACACCCACCAGGCATAAAATTTTAATTATACTGCCGTCCGACCCCCCCATACATTTAATTCTGGAAAAGCCCTGAACAGTTGCTGAGAATAAGATTTTTGAAAATTTTCTATTTTAACCCTTTTTTGACCCACCCTGGCCCTTTATGGAAAGTCAATTCTTCTTATTGAGCCAAATCTTATTTCTTATGAATAGAATGATGATACTCCAACTGAATAATAATTTTGCCTAACTAGATGAATCAAGAAGGCCAAGATGGCCCTATATCGCTCACCTGACTGATCTGAGTCACCCAACTTAAGTAGATTATATAATACATGTACACTCAAAATTCCAGAAAAATGAGATGGGCATGTAGTTATTATTTTGATTTGTTTTGAAAATGTAACAGATGCGTAGAAGAGTTCAAATTTGGTAGAGGTTCACCCATGGTAAATGTAAGTGAAATAACATCGAAATCAGGTCAGTAGATTCTGATAAGAAGGCTTTTGAAGTTTTTACAATAGCTGCCTATATAGTTAACTAGCACCTCACTGTGGCGGTCATGTTTTTCAACAAATCACAACAGCTTGAACAAATTTGGTTACGGGTCACCCAAAAGATACATTCTATAAAATTGATCCGGGGGTTTCTGACAAGAAGATTTTTTAAGTTTTTGCTATACATGTAGCTTATACAGTAAACTAACCTCACCCCCTGGCCGCCATGTTTTTTGACGAATAAAGATGGCTTGAACAAACTTGGTAGAGGGTCACTCAAGGAACATTTCTGTGAAATTATTTTAAAATCGAAGCAGTAGTTTCTGACAAGAAGATTTTTTAAGTTTTTACTTCTTAAACTTGCCCCACCCCCTGGCAGTCATGTTTTTTGACGAATCAGAATGGCTTGAAGAAACTTGGTTAAAGGGCACCCAAGGAACATTTCTGTGAAATTATTTTAAAATCGAGCCAGTAGTTTCTGACAATAAGATTTTTTTTAAGTTTTTACTATAGCTTATATAGTAAACTAACCCCAAGCCCTGGCCGCCATGTTTTTTGACGAATCAAGATGGCTTGAATAAACTTGGTAGAGGGTCACCGAAGGAACATTTCTGTGAAATTATTTTAAAATCAATGCAGTAGTTTCTGACAAGAAGATTTTTTAAGTTTTTACTATAGCTCATATAGTAAACTAACCCCACCCCCTGGTCGCCATGTTTTTTGACGAATCAACATGGCTTGAACTAACTTGGTAGAGGGTCACCTAAGGAACATTTCTGTGAAATTATTTTAAAATCGAGCCAGTAGTTTCTGACAATAAGATTTTTTTTAAGTTTTTACTATAGCTTATATAGTAAACTAACCCCAAGCCCTGGCCGCCATGTTTTTTGACGAATCAAGATGGCTTGAATAAACTTGGTAGAGGGTCACCGAAGGAACATTTCAGTGAAATTATTTTAAAATCAATGCAGTAGTTTCTGACAAGAAGATTTTTTAAGTTTTTACTATAGCTCATATAGTAAACTAACCCCACCCCCTGGTCGCCATGTTTTTTGACGAATCAACATGGCTTGAACTAACTTGGTAGAGGGTCACCTAAGGAACATTTCTGTGAAATTATTTTAAAATCAAGGCAGTAGTTTCTGACAAGAAGATTTTTTTAAGTTTTTACTATAGCTTATTTAGTAAACTAACCCCATCCTCTGGCGGCCATGCTTTTTGAAGAATCAAGATGGCTTGAACAAACTTGGTAGAGGGTCACCCATGGAACATTTCTGTGAAATTATTTTAAAATTGAGCCAGTAGTTTCTGACAAGAAGATTTTTAAAGTTTTTACTAATTAAACTTGCCCTGCCCCCTGGCGGCCATGTTTTTGATGAATCAAAATGGCTTGAACCAACTTGGTAGAGGGTCAAGCAAGGAACATTTCTGTGAAGTTATATCATAATTGGCCTAGTGGTTTCAGAGGAGAAGTTGTTAGAAGCTAAAGTTAATGACGGACAACGGACACCAGGGGATCACAAAAGCTCACCTGTGAGCCTTTGACTCAGGTGAGCTAAAACTATATATATTTTTTAGGGGAATTTACTTGACATTAGGGGGAAAAAACACAATATTCTGAGGGGGGAATGGGGTCGAATTTCACCGAATAATTATGGTAAAATAAAAACACTGTATATATACCATGTATGGGCAGCTGGCAATCTGTCAGTGGACCGATCATCTTTATGTATTTGAAACTTTTGGGTTCCATTCATACCCTCCAGGTGGGCAAAGCCCTGAAGTGGCACTTTTGATGTACCCGTTACAAATTGCAGGAATCTAGCTCTCTCTGCCTGATCAAAAGACCGCAATGCTCTCCAAAACCACAGGATCTGAATACAAAATAACAATGTAAATTATATATAAGGCAATGTAAATTATTAAACCTTAACACAAATATAATAAGGTGGAATGTCAGCTGTTATCTAGACAAGCCAATACAAATTAACAAAGTTTTGGAGCAAAAGAATTTCTTTTAAAGATACAAATACACATTTTTTTAAACATTGTTGGCTAACAGTCCACATGGAAAGTTTTGTAAGAGAAGGACGATTTCTTTGCAATTCTTTCAACTCATTATACACAGATCATATAACAGCCATTGTCCTTTCACAAGAGGCTATTTGCATCAAGACATAATCTTTTGGGTTATATTGGGACACATGATACCGACTTCTTTCAGTTAAAATTTGTTTTTTAATGAAATCATTTCTGCTTTTTAATATATGTTACATAAATCAGAGAAGCAAGTAGATTTTGACAACTGGGTATAGTTTTTGTCAAATTACTTTTAATATCTCCAACATCTAATTGAATAGAAATTTTGTCAAGTTGCCAATATATGTTTTAATAGAGAATACATGTAGGTATCGGTTTAAGTCAAATATTTTTTTTATTTTTTTTTTCATTGAGTGGGCACTAAACCAACCCGTAAGCCAATTTCTGTGTTTCCCAATGAAAATTAACTGATATTTCATTGAAACCATTGATTTTTATTTTACAATTTTAAAAACAGAGAAATTACCAAGTAAACTATAATTTCAGTTTCATACAATGAAATTATGAAAAAACAAGTTTCTGAGAAATCTCAAAAATTAATCTCTCAAAAAACATATCATAAAACCAACATCACACCATAAAATTATATTGGTCATCCAACACAAGCCAATAAGACCCTAACATGCCTTCGCAACAAAAGAACAGTGGATCAGTAACAGCCTACCTGTAGAGAGGTTGGCTGATATTTATGGTATTCTGTATTAGATTTCAGATCTTCAATATCTATTGTTGGCAGCCCAGATATCAGCAACTCCAATTCCTGCTCGTTGAAGATGGATATCAGCTTCTTGGGAATGATATCGTAGAATCCTTCCATGAATGCGTTGAGTTGCTGTCTTATTGCGCCAGTCATCTTCATTTGACAAAGGAGTTTTACATACTCCGCCTTCCTGTCTTCCGTCACTGGAATGTTTCTGCCATTCGGTATTAGATCACGGATTTGACTCACTCCAAACTCCATGATCTGTGTGAATCATGCGAAATAAAAATTATCCAGCAGAAATATAAATATTTTAATTGTTGGTGCACAATTATATTTGTGATGTACAATTTCAATAAAAAAGAAATGTCCATACATGTATCTCAAAAAATGCAACACAGCATAAATGGCAGTCAATTTTATTGACCAAGTAAGACTTCAGACTCGTGAATATAAAACACTGCAGCAGGGGTCTAGTGTACGAGTCCGCCTTGCATGTAGAAGGTCATGGGTTAGATCCCCAACCAGTCATACCAAAGACTCGGAAAATGGTGCTGGAAGCCACATAGCTTGGCACTCAGCATTTAGAGGATAGTTCCAGGACTGGTCATCCTGTTGGCAATATAATGTGACTGGGTGGTGTATCATACCATGTGTCTGCGGCATGATACTCCAGTGTGGCAGCACTTACAATACGGTCTCAAGTAGACACCGTCCCAATGACAAAAAAATTGTTGTAAACACCAGTCAACAACATCATACATATAAATCTGAGTAGAACAACTGCTTATCTAAAAGTAACTTGAAAGTTTCTAACAATCTTCAGATGAACAACAGTTCTGATTATGGACTTAAACTAAGTGATGCGATAATTGATTTATGTGCTATGTAATCCATAACTGGTACATGCGGGATTCATCAAGCGTACTAATTCTTTAGTGAATGATCTTTATTCCTTGACATTCTCGAGATAATAAATTATATGCAGCTAGCAAGTTCACATGAAAACTAAATGTAAAGCGTTACCTCAGTGCTAAAGGTGATTTCGTAGCCAATGTCCTTGATATCATGATCCAGGAGGAACACAAGTCCTTGATAGAAAGCATAGTCCTCACTCTCCATGTCTGTGTACCTGCAATATGGCAAGTGTAACTAGGAATATTTGTTTGAATAATTAGCGTTAGTTTTATTCCTTCAAGAGCTAACAGACTATTGTTAACCTAACCCCTATTTCCTGGCATCTTGGAAGGTTAGCCAGTATACAACAGCACATCCATCTCCACAAGTAACTGATAACTTTCCCACTTTGAATATGCTGACGAATGACAATGACTCCTGTATTGATAGTATCAGAAGTGCTAAAGACTGAGCTAACCTGGCCCAGGTAACTATGACAGTCAACTGAATGAAGCAACATATGACGTGTGCATTTTTTTTCTTTTTCTTCCACATAACGAGGATACTCCAATAAATTTCTTTATAGAAATGAGAATAACTTTAATGATTTTTTTTTAAACATAATTTTCCAACCAAAATTAACCGATCATAGTATATCAAATTTAATGTCAAGATTTATTACAGGTTGATTGTATGGAGTGGTCATTATTGAATTTTCATTCAGTTGTCAAAAATGCTGTAACAATTATGTTATCCTTTATAGTGTTTGAATCAATTTTCAACTTGTTACATATGGCATCAAGATTTAAGATCTCAGAATGAATCTCAGTAGAACAACTGTTCTTCCTCATATAACTAGTAAACAAAAATTATCTGGGGAAATGCAAAAGGCCTCGACAGAACGAAAGTGATTCCTATATTAATGACTACACTAAAGCTTGTTTGTCAGGGGTATAATAAATGTATACATGTAGATTGTAAACATACTTGACTGGGACACCAATGATGTGGTTGTAGAAAGATCTCGTGAAATAACACTCCATGAGTTTGTTATCATAGATGGCTTTTGCGATGATACGTCCCACAAACTTGAAATAACTCAGATGGTTGCTGTTACAGTGTGATGACTGGTTGATGGTGTATGTCACTCTGTCACCAGGTGACGTGCAGAACAATGCGTACATGGGGTTGAATATTTCACGAGCGATGATGATGTACCACTCGCGTAGAAGACCTCCTGCGTCCTGACCATCTTCACCTGCAATACGTGTGTCATAACAGATTGATACAGGATCAATAAAACAGGAATGCATTTATATTTGAAAACTCCTGAAAACAAGACTGAATTTGTATGCCAAATTTAATTGTTATAAACCAATGTTATTGCAAACAGAACAAGAGCTATCAATCATTCTGGGCAATGTTTTTGATTGTTTGCAACGAATCTCTGGTCTGGAGTAGTAAAAATCTTTAACAATTGGATATTTCTAGGGAACTTTCAGACTTGAATTTGGAACTCCTATAGCATGTAATATGCTTTTAGAAAACTGAACAAATTGCTATGGTAAGTTTAAGTAGAGTGCCATAGCAATTAACTATATAATTATGTACGAGTATTTCTCAGAAATGATAAAATTCTCAGATTTTTCCAATTTCCATTAGACTTACTGGTGACACAAAATTCTCTGATTTTTTTCAGACCTGAAGAGTTTCATTTTTCAGGTCTTTTTTCCTGACTGTGGCAACCATGTCACTGTCTACCAGGTCACAAGAAGTGATTACTAAGATTATGTATACATCAGTGAAATTATGGCATAATGACTTGGATTTCAATTATGTAGGGGATAATTGTTAAAGCTGTCTGTTTGACATAATTGTTATGAAAGGGTTGACTTGACCTTGATTTATATCAAGATAATGTCTGACAACAAAATGATTTTCTCCCACAGTAAGATCATCTTATCCATGACATTTTTACCATCAACAACTCCGGAATTTAATCTAGCATTATGTGTATAATGTTTTCAATATTTTGTGTACTACATTAATAACATTCACAAATGTAGGATAGCTTTTTCTCAACAAACCTTCAAACACAATGTAAAACCGATGTTTCCACTCCTCAGGTGTTCGTCGGAACAATTCCCTAAATGAATCCTCAAATACATGCTCTCTCCTGACGTGCACTGCCAAGTCCTCGCGACGTATACCTTCATCTAGTCTTTCCAGATCCTGACGGAAGTAACGGCGCTTTACGTCAAAGTCCAGAATGCGTGTGTGATCCACAAGAACGGAGAATGGCCCATCAGCAAGTGGAGTGGTGGACTGTCGCAGGATTTGATTTAGTACTGTGCGATGAGTTTCTGTTGTTATAAAAAGACCGGTTTATAAGAACTGTTTCTATTTCGTTTGTGACAGACACATCAAATTAGATTGTAAATCATACTAATGCTAGGTTACATGTTACATTTCTTTTTTAAATGGGGTTTAATGTCATTTTCAACAAATTTCAGATTGGTTTTTATGGATAGTATAAATGTCAGCTTTTAGTATACAGACGATTTCCATCAACTATAAAGTTCTTCTCTTTCTTAACCCTTTACGCTATAGATACTCCTTTGGACACCTAATATAGAAGGCATTAGAATTATTCGGTGAATTATGTTTATATTAACTGACATAGTAGAAAACAGTGCAGGAAGTGTTCAGATTGCTCGTTACCAGCAATCTGAACTCTTCTTGCACTGTTTTCAAAGGCCTTCTGTGATTGGTGTGGGAAAACACGTATCTATGAAGTTAAGGGTTAAAATAATTCTACTTATAGAAATGCACTTGATAATAAAAATCGTGGATCTGACAACATATTCTTGCAAAATGACTTTGTTATGCTAAAATTATTTAAAATACAGACCTGCAAATTTCAAAAACTTCTGCGTGTCAGGGGGAAGGTGTACCACGGAATTAGCTGCCTGTACAGAGTTCTCCCTTGACAGCCCAGGATTGTCCGATGACGACGGCTGTGGTGACGGAGGCATGTCCATGTTCAGGTGGGCCAACTGGTCCTCTCGCTTCGCTGGCTTATTGTCTTGATTTTTATTATCTTTCTCACCTACAAAAATATTTTTTGTTTTTAAAACATTTTTAAAACAAAATAAAAACAATTAGTATCATTTACTTTATTCATACTTGTCTATTTGTCAGGTTTTGTCACATTTTATTTTCCTAATAATTAGGTAATTCAGACATAATATATATGCAAATATTCAAAACCTCACCTGCATGCACAAGGAAGAAAGCTTCTACAGCAGGTTGAAGAATGAGTACTGCATGATGATCAGGTGTTTTATCTAGGTCAGACAGGCACTCCCCGAGCGTGAACCACAACTCCTCCAGGTCTATCTGATCACTCAGTCGAGGCAGCTGGATCTCTCCCTCCTCCTTTGACGACTCGCTGTCGCTGGACGGACCTGTTTTTATGAACATTTATGAACAATCATAATGACATTCAACACTACAATGTGCAAAAATTTGAGACTATGATAAACTTTGTTGTATTGGTAAAAAGCCAATAAGAAATAATGTCTTAAGACAAAATGATTGTTAACATTGCTTTCATCCAAGTCTAGTGGCCACATTGCATGTGAATAATCATGGGTTTGATCTCCTGCCACACCAGGTCATACCAAAGACTTGAAAAATGATATTAGAAGCCTCCTTGAAGATGACCCTCAAGTTGACGATAGTTTTAGTTCTGGTCAGCCTAGTCTCAGTGTAATGTGACTAGATAGGGTAAAATACCATGTGTCTGCACCATGATTTTTTTGTGTCGCAGCTCTTAGAATACTGTCTCAAGTAGACACTGTCGTGACATGACTTAAAAATTGATGAAACCGATTCTAACTATCATGCAAGTTCAAGTCAAGTGATGTACAAGTTTTTGAACCCTACTAATTTCTCTTATCTTGGTCATCTAATTGCAGTTCTTCCAATATCACACAACAATATTTGACAGTAAAATCATCAATTTACCTGGGTGAAACAAAATTATTAAGAAAACAATTTTTTTTTCTTTGAGACAATTGGTGTACCTGGCTTATCAGTCTCCATAGGCGACTCTTCGCTGTGCTCCCCTTGAGTGGGTTCTGCCTCCGCCACAACTTCCTCATTTACATCCCTCGGAGGAGCATTATTCAAACCCACAGCGCCATGTACAGGTGGAATGCCATGTTCAGGTGGAACATGTGGGGAATCAGGGGTATTTCTGTCTTCATTCTCCTGAATATTAATCTCAACAGCTGACGACGGATGGCCACCTTCCCTGCGGGTAACAAACTGCATAATGGCATCAGCCTCTGCCTCCAACATGGCCATCGCTTCACCAATTTGACGTAAATCCTGTGAATTTGATATTGCGCTCCCTACAAAAAATGCATACAGATAACTTACCATAAATTTGATTATCTGCTATCAATATAAAATATTAACAAAATGCTTAAATATTGCAGAGCAATACAACTTGAATAGTTAAATGAGGTTGGAAGAAACTAGTGTGATATCTGAATCCTGCAATAATCTAGTTTAGTATTTAAGGTAGTCACCGACCTAAAAAATTAAAATATTGGATATACTCTCCAAACTGTCCTCTATAACCAGTCTACTGTTAAATATTATTTATGTTATCACAAGATCCAGAAGTTTCTAAAATATGTTAATAACGCCATTTTCAACAAATTACAAGTTATAATATATGGCATCCAGTCTTAGTGCTAGAGGAAGAACTGGAAAGCATATACATATACATGAATCAGAGAAGAAGTATTGTTCCTTTCCACAGGTAACTGGCAAATCTTTTCACATGAAGTGTTTGGGCCTTTTTATCGCATTTTTTTGTAATGTAATTATTTTGCAAAACAAGAGAAAGGAACAGAAATGCGCTAACGAGTTATATGTTGTCCTTGATACACTTTATATCCAAGGGAACTGAAGTCCATACCTGTGCTAGGCTTCTTCTGATTTTTCTTGTTGACGGAGCGAGCTGCGTCACGTAGCTGTATGATGACCTTCAATATTCTCAAGAAGAACTGCTGACTTGACGCTTTGCTAGTCAATGATGACATCGATGGAAGTTGCAGCTCTCGGCCACTTTTTAATTTCTTTGGCGCCGTCACCACTACATTCATGCCAGAAAATCTGCAAATATTTGGCAAGTTAAAAATGTGAGATAAGCTGTATCACAGAAAAGTTTACATTTATATTTTTTAATTTATACCTAGGACCTTTTTTTTTTAAAAAAACTTTTTTTTTATAAAATCCACCCGCCTGCCCCATTTTAAAGAAAAATTTGAATGATAATCTAGCAATTAATGTATAATGGCCTAAAACTTAGACAAATCACTTTCCAGGTGTTCCAGGGTAGAACCAGCATTAAGCATTTGTGGATAAGGTCAATATAAATTAATAGCTAGATTAGCACCAAATTTTTTCTTAAAAATGGGGGAGGGGAAAGATATGAAAATTCAGGGTGGGCAGGGATAATCTAGCATAAATTTTTTTTTTGCCTTAAGTGTCTTATACAAGAAGTAGAAAGCTGCGGTTGGGGATTAAACTCTCCATCCTCCGAATCAGAGTAAGATGCTCTACCACAAGTATCACCTGAACTCTTACAGAATAACAAACAACCTTAATGCTAAACATCTGATTAACTGGTGTTCAGAAAAGCTAATTATTATTCAAATTTCAACCAAAAATTCATCCATTTTCCATATTCCATTTTTATTGATTTAAGGCACAACTCTATTATGAAAAGCATTTCTTGTATTCGTTATTCAAGAACAAGGCTTACCTGTCATGTAAAATACCTTTGCCCTGCCCTGAAGCTGGTGAATCCATGCTTCCATCATCTATCTCACCATCTGGACTTAACTTCTGGTTAAGGGTACGCAACTCTTTCAGGAGATTCCTTAATATTAAACAACAACACGTTTTAATATGTTCGCTATATTTCTTTAAAATTAATGCAATAGAAATTATTAATATGAATGATTTTTCTGCTTGTAAATGACATTACCAAACTAGTAATACTTACTGTACAGTATTACCTGGCACTCATCAACTTTCGTCAATATGTTTGGGTGTTTAAATGTCTTTTCCATGCAGCTATTCATGAGTGCAATATGACTTAATAATGTATAATGGTTTCTTTTTATCAACAGTAATAACTTTATTTACATGAGGATACCGAACATTAATCTAGGGATATTCATAGTGCCAGGTAAATCCCAATGCACAATAATGAATATATTGACATTTCTGAAAAGGATATGTTTTCCTATATTCTGTTCGGTATTTTTAGCAATCATATACATGCATGTGTAAGGTCAGACCATTTTCATTACAAATACTGATATCTTGAATGATGAGAAATTTAGAAAAATCATTAAAAACAGGAAAATGTTCACACCGGTTTTTAGATATGTTTATATATTGAAAATGGAATTTTATTAAAAATAAATTCAAACAGGCAGAAATATTAAGATATGATGAAGTAGTACCACACCTGATATGTTGACAGACAGTGAGGCCCAATTCTCTGGCTCCGGACAGCAGCAGATGGAGCACTGCACTACGGGTGGCGTTGTTAGCCCAGGAAAGTTGTAAAAGCAGACTAGTGGCATCCTCGAGGCCCTCCTCCGAGCAAGACTTTGATGTGAGCACCTGTACGGCCATGTGCAGCTGATTCTCCAATACTGCAGGCTCCTCTATCTCCTTTTCAGGTTCTGTAAAAGTGAAATTTCACCAGTTATCCCCATTTAAGGTGGAAATGAAGTTCAATGCCATTTTCAATCCGTAACAGGTTAGGTAAATATGACAAATAGTTTTAGAAGAATGGAGTTTATTGCAATTTTCAACAAGTGGCAGGTTATATATGGCATATTCAGTTTTATTTGTGAAGAAGAGTAGAACCTTTGTTCTTCCACAAGTAACCAGCAAACTTTATCACATCAGGGCTCGAATTTAAGCACTCGCCACTCGCAAAATGCGAGCTGTATTTTGAAAATGCGAGTTCAAATTACTTAAGCTGGCATTTTTTTGCGAGTGGATTTAAAGTTGAGAAAATTACTTATTATATTCATTTTATTGATTTTGGAAAATAAACAAGTATTATCCTGGTAAAAATAACGAGTTCTTGTCAATTTTACCCAATTTCTTTTGCTTATCGCGCCAAATTACCTCCTAGCAGCGCGATTGTCAATGCCATGTATTAAATAGTTAATATGAGAAGACTGCGTCCAATTGTTTTTGATCTCGAGTTCATTCTGCAAAGATGAAGTAAAGTTAAAACCCGTCAACATCATAATGAGTAGACTGCGTCTAGTTTGATTGATCGCGCACTCACCCTTTAAAATAAAAGTAAAGTTGAATCCCGTCAGATTTATTGTTTACATATTTTGTCAGCTGTTAAAATGGTTGATAAAATAACATCTTTTTCTCCATTGAACCGACGAATGAAAGCGAGTCCCAACAAGAAAAAAGAGAAATAATCCTTTCGTTAATACTGTAATGAAGTGGGAGGACAGCTCAATATCACACTGGGCTATAAACTTGACAATAACAAAATGGTGTGTCAGTTGTAGAAACCACGCGATCGACAGATCATCCATAATAATTAAACTATATTACTATGATATCACAACAATGTTAAACAATCGTCCTTGGCTAGATCTAGATCTAATTTTAAAATGCAGACATTTGCTATATTAATTCTACAAGTAGAAATGTGTGTATGTCTCAATCTCAGTCTCTGTACACTTGTTATTGTTGAATCTTTGTTTAGTTAAAACGTGTTTATTTATGATGTATCATTGTATGCATTTATTGATGGTAGTATAATAAGTAACAAAGACAACTTTATTTTTTAAGTACTGCTTTAAAATTGAAATACCTTAACATATATAATAACCTTGATACCATTGTCTAATAAATAAATACAAACTAATAATGCATATTAAATAACATGCGGGCTTTGAAACAATAAATTTTGGGTTTATTTAGACATTTAGGACAAGTTTCTGCAGAAATTGGTTTGGCTAGTTGGTTTTAAATTTGGCCAGTTGAAATTTTAGGCACTGGCCAAAATTGCCAGTGCACAAAAAAGTTAAATTCTAGCCCTGCACATATAGATTTTTGGAGTGAGCTGGACACTGTTACCCGCAATTTTTATCTAGAAAGATTATATTTTTAACAATTTTTAGTCTTCAGATGAAAGATATTACAATCTAAAGCGATATTCCCTGAATTTCCATGGCAAACCACTTCATCTCAATATCCGAAAACACAAATATAATTAAAAGCACTTTTAATTTTCATCATGGAATTAAAATAAGGAATTTGAAAATCAGAAAAATAAAATGAAACATTATCTAGTGCCAAATATCACCAGTCATAGGTAAAGTCATAAATTGTCATAAATTGTCAGTTACTTAGTAGACCTTCATGTAAATCATGTGCAATTGTAATTTTTAACAAATTACTTCAAATACCAAATGAGAAATTCTGTACCTTTCTTCTCTGATTCTGCCTTGTCTTTTTCAGAATCTACAGCTGAAGTATTATCTGCCGTGTTTGTTCCTCGGCTTACAGTGTCACTTACTCGACTAGGTGTCTAAAACAAGATACATGTACAGTAGTTTACAATTTATGAACATTTTATACATATAATATATGAAGTATATTTGAAACCCTCAAAATTGCAAGGCATTAATATTGAAATTTTCACTAATCAGTAACTTCAGATGTACTTTTTTCAGATGTACTCTTTCAAAAGTGCTCCAGATGAGCAGTTTTGGGGGGTATTTAAGCACTGAAATTTCTGAATAAGCATTAAAATTTCAACTAAGGGGTAAAATAAGCATTGGTTATTCTCAATTTCAGTGTTGATTAGTTTGTTTTAAATGACAATTTGATAAGAATGTTCATTTTTACCCTTAACATTTTGAAAATAAGCATTGCACACTAATTTAAGGGGTAAAATACTCATTTGAAGAAAAGCTTACCTGCAGCACTACTTTCAATATTCTTAAAAACAGAAGCACTACAATAAACAACAGGAATATTGCATTATTTACTACTACATATCAGTTCACACATCATCATAGATTGCCATATTTTTTTCTTACCTGTGGACAAACAATTCTTCGACACACAACTTGCGGCATTGCCCCAGATGCGGCGCCCACACCAGATCTAGGTGGGGCTACAACTCCTGATCCAGTGCGGTCTGATTCTGACAAACCCGTGGATACCAACCCTAAAAGTCGCAGCAGTCTGTCCGTGAGCAATTGACTACGTTTTATCACAGGATGAGACAGCATCGTCATCAACTGTCCAAGGGGCGAAGAGTCATAGTCTTTATAGCCTGGTTCATGTTCACTATTCAAGTTACTATGAGTTCTCTGTACACTTTTACCTTTTTTACTATTACATAAAGAATCTAATTTGATCAAGTTTTCCCAAAAGTCTGTATCCCGACTATCGGGTTTAGAGTCTTGTCGCTCCACATTTTTCAATTTAGGTGTTGAAGAACCACTACTTAACACAGGAGAACTTTTTGACTTGCTATTATCACTTTCCTTGTCTTTCTCTGTATCACATTTTTGCACTTCCTTTGCCTTGGAGGGTAAAAATTGATTGGGAAACATTTTAGCAAGTGAGATCAGAGCATCCAATACATGACGGCACACAACAGGAGATGCCTGAGGGTGCACTGTTATAAAACCATTTCCTTGTGTCGAATGTTTCTTTCCCCCAGTAGTTCGTTGAATCTGGAAAACGTTTGCTCGACAGCCAAGAGCAGCTTCCAGACTAATGGATAACCAAGATCCCTGACTCCTTGCTTCAACCTTGCTACTACCAGATGCACTATAAGTGTCTGTTTGCATTTGTTGTTGAGACTTTTTTAACTTTGTCTTTTCTGGTGTTTTAGTCCTATCTTCCACATCAACTCTGTTTTCCCCAGTTCTAGTCAAAATGGACAACAGAGAGCGTATAACCCAGGACCTTGTAGGTCCATGATAACACAAGTTTCTCATCACACGATGCAATCGTCCAGTATTCAGTTTAGGCTCATCAACAAACAGCAGCACAAGAAGACACGTTAATGCCTCATGATCCAAAAGGTGACGTCCCCGTAGTTTCAGAGTGCTTCCGTAACCTGCGTTTTCAGAACCAATGCGACCACCGCCAAAAAAATTCTGACCTGACCTTGGTCCTCTCCCTAATGTGTAGCGTAATGAACCTGTGTGAAATAGATGTTAAAATATTATTGATCAGAAGTTAAAACTTGAAACATAGACATTGTCATTATCACAAATTAATATTTTAATCAGATCTCTGTGGTGTCACGGCAACGACTTACCTCAGAGAAAACTGACAAACTGTTATTTATTTATCATTCAATTGCATGGAAAGCTATTTTTTTTTTGTCTTCAATTCAAATTTAATATCATTGGACATTTTACTCTTAAGCAATGCATCATGACCGAGTTGTTCAATCAAAGCTCAGCTAGTTTAACATTCGGTTACATGAAATCTTGTAAGTTTAATATTGTTAAGATTAAAAGTTTTCATATCAAGAACAGTTTGTTAAAGAAGAAGAATGGCATTTCGATACAATTGCAACTAGGAACAGGCCCCAGTTTCACGAAAATACTCAAGTCTGTTATTTTCTTTAAACTAGAATAGTGTGCTTTTTTTTACATAACTTTGTGATATTATTTGACATTGTCAAAGATGAATTAGACCAAAAATTCTGAATTGCAGGAATCAGCTCATTATTCATTTAAGGGTTGCAGTCAGCAACATTTGATACAATACTGATAGTGTAAATCACGAGATGCAGGCAGTAACAATTTGATACAATACTGATAGTGTAAATCACGAGTTGCAGGCAGCAACATTTGATACAATACTGATAGTGTAAATCACGAGTTGCAGACAGCAACATTTGATACAATACTGACAGTGTAAATCACGAGTTGCAGACAGCAACATTTGATACAATACTGATAGTGTAAATCACGAGTTGCAGACAGCAACATTTGATACAATACTGATAGTGTAAATCACGAGTTGCAGACAGCAACATTTGATACAATACTGATAGTGTAAATCACGAGTTGCAGACAGCAACATTTGATACAATACTGATAGTGTAAATCACGAGTTGCAGGCAGCAACATTTGATACAATACTGACAGTGTAAATCACGAGTTGCAGACAGCAACATTTGATACAATACTGATAGTGTAAATCACGAGTTGCAGACAGCAACATTTGATACAATACTGATAGTGTAAATCACGAGTTGCAGACAGCAACATTTGATACAATACTGATAGTGTAAATCACGAGTTGCAGACAGCAACATTTGATACAATACTGATAGTGTAAATCACGAGTTGCAGACAGCAACATTTGATACAATACTGATAGTGTAAATCACGAGTTGCAGGCAGTAACAATTTGACAATACTGTGCATTTATTATAGCCTAGTTTAAATCAGGTAAGGCATTTGAATTACTTTCATTAAGACAATACTCTATGTGTCACTCAATTATTGTAAACTTACTGAGTGCAAATCACCCAATTAATTATTTGATTATAAGATTTCACTAAATTATTTAAATTTTAGAAGAGTTTTCACCCTATTCCGCCCATTCTTATCAGGGGCAATATTTGTTATAGCAAAATAAATGTTAAAAGGCTGTAACTGTTTATCTCAAATCTTCATTAATACTTCCAAATTCGAGGCTGAGGCAAGTGTTTGGTCTTTACTTTGTGTTTTTGTATGAATCCAAGAAATTTTGTTTGAGCATGAATTTGAGTTGAGCATAATTTTTTTTTCAATAACCTCGGGGCCAGGTACATGTATGTTAACCATTGAGAACAGATAGAAAAACACAAAAAAATGCAATTTTCATCACCAGCATGTCTTAGTATGGAGGACAGAGATCCACCTGATCCTGGCTGTGTGAATAACCTCTCCTGCATAATGCGCCTGTGTCGATCTTCTAGCTCGCGTCTCAGAGACTGTGCCTCTGCTGCCAGGTCGGCTGGCAGAACAGCTACCATGCTGTCATCCATGTCTGCCAGAACAGATTGCCGTAGCGTCGAGGGAAGGGTGGCAAAGAAACTTGCTGGATCTACAGGTGCCTCCGGGTTAGCTGTAGCATTTGTCTGGGCAGTTAGTCGTTCTTGCTCTATACGCTGCTGGGCTAACACCTAAAATGCCAGATATAAATGAAATAACCATATTTTCTAAATCAAACAAGGGCAATAATTTTTCATTATATTCATGCAAAGTTATCTAACTTAGTTACTGTAGTAGTTTTGATGACTAGGAAGTCTTATGTAAAGTTTCAAGTCAATACGTGCAATGGTTACTGAGATAAGGACTTGCATGCAAAACTTTAACCAGATTTTCTTAGTCAAACAAAGGCAATAATTTGCATTGTATTCAAGTTATCTGACTTAGTTATTGTAGTAGGGATGATGACTGGGAAGGCTTGTGTAGAGTTAATCAAATACATGGACTTGATGGTACTTGCATGCAAACTTTAACCAGCATTTTTTATCCCAACCGAGTACAATAATTTTGCATTATATTCAAGCAAGAGTTATCTAACTTAGTTATTGAAATAGCTTAGATGACGGGGAAATCTTGTGTGAAGTTTCAATCAAATAACTCCGTGTGATTGGTGAGATATGGACTTGATGATACTTGCACGCAAAACTTTAACTTGATTTTCTAAGTCGAACAAGGACAATAATTTGCATTATATTCAAGCAAGAGTTACCTAACTTTGTTATTGTAGTAGTGATGATGACTGGGAAGGCCTGTGTAAAGTTTTAGTCATATACATTGAGTGGTTGGTGAGATATGGACTTGATGGTACCTGCACGCAACTTTAACCACAATTTCTATGTTAAACAAGGACAATAATTTGCATTATATTCATGCAAGAGTTATTTAACTTATTGTAGTAGGGTTGCTGACTGGGAAGACTTGTGTAAAGTTTCAATCCAATACATGTAATGGTTACTGAGATATTAATTTGCATGCAAAACTTTAACCAAGGTGTGACGCCGACGCTCAGGTGAGTAGAAAAGCTCTCCCTTATTCTGCGAATAGACAAGCTACAAACAAACAATAAACTGTTCCACAGTAACACAGAGCTAGTATCGGTTCTAGTTTCTAGAGCTCCAACTTCACATATGTGTATACGAACTCTGAGTTGCGTTAATAAAACTCTGTATAGCATTCAAACTTTAATTTTAGTTTGCATATGAAAATAAAACTATTTGTCTCTAAATACTTGTGTATTTCATATTAATGAGAACTTCAAAGCAAAATTAGATTGTTTTCTAATGTGAAGTAGCATATTGTATCATATGTCAGCCTACCCATATCGAGGTACATATTGTATAGGAAGTTTCCTGGCAATATACAGCACTAATGGTGTCAGTGAAACACTAAATGAACTTATTTTCGCAACTTCAACTTTAATACTAAGAAGTCTGTAGACTTACGAACATTAGTGAAAAGGCCCCCAGGCTATCAATTCAAATTAATATTTTCACCAAGCCACAAACTGTTGAAGATTTATCTTTTTAAAATATACATCATATATGATGATGGATCATACCTCCTCTTGAATGGCTGGCGGCAGTGCAGCCAGAAACTCTGGATTCACTTCCATACCACCAGGTGTCTCGCTAATCTGATCCCGTCGCTGTTGAATTCTCTGCATTCTCAGATGGTCTGCTATCACTTCAGCTCGAATATTCTCCGGCAGGGCTGCCAGGAAAGATGGGTCCAGACCATCTGGTACACCAGACTCTGGAGCTGAACTTCCACTAGAGGAACTTGAACCAGCAACTGGTTGACTGCTTGGTGGGGTAATGTCAGTGGTGCCACTAAAATGGAAAGTAAACTGTTATGTACGTTGCTAAAGCAGCATTTTGAACACAAACTGAAATTTACCTTTAACATTTGTATAAACATTTTGACACAGGCATTTGCAATCAGTATTCAATCACCTATTGCAGTTCAGGTAAGATTACTACCTTGTGTTAGTGGTGGTGATCGGAGCAGCTCCATCAGTAACAGACGCAAGGTTGGCAAGCATACGATCAGGGTTAACCTCCTGGGGACTTTCTGAAACAGAAATGTTGAAAGTTCATTAACTGTTAAACACACATCCAGCATATAAGTCTTACCAGAATCAAAGATTCCCCAGAATTTCATTGTTACCATATCAGATATGGAAGCAATGTTATAACTTCTCCCAGCACATTGTTAATATTCAACATGTTGTTAAGAGATTTTATTATATACTCAAATGCAAAAGAAAGTGTGCACTTTTTAGTTTTTGTTTATAATTCTACAAAGTATCAAGTTGTCAAATTTGAAACATAAGAATATCGGTTGTTACAGTTTATTGCCACAACGAAAAATCAGTCAACTATGGATAGTTATTACGTTATAGACCGAATTGCGATTTTGCAGGATTTCCACGAGGAACATGTATACATAAGTACAAGTGGCCAAACTTGTTTTCTCTACATTCTTTCACACACGTATAGTGCAAACATCACTAGATTTTGAAAATTTATAACAGTAAATATGCCATGACTATCAGAACGTCAGCCTATACATTGTAGATGCCTTGATGATGCTGGGCAGAGGTGACTCAGTCGCTGCAGTTTCACTGGCACTTAACTGCCATAGAAACACTATAATCAAGTTACGTATTTTAGAACATATTAGACAGAATGGCGGTCATACCAGATATTAATGCAACATTTACATAATTTTGCAACAAACTTCAGTGAATCTACGCAAGAAAACATCCCTTTGGCTATTTTTTATTTTGACCTCTTATCAATGTAGACGCGTCGTATGTTTTATCCAAATTAAAAACAATAAAATAAACATATTGGTTAGAAAGGTAACTGAATAAGCTAAAAATTGATACCACACATGATAGTATTCCATCAATGGATTTTCACAAAATCAAAAATATAAATGTGCACACTTACTTTTGCATTTCAGTATATTACAAAACTTTAATTTTGTTAGCCAGACTGAGATCTTTATCATGCATGCTTTAAAGACCAGTCACCTCATCCTTTAATGATCTTGTCGGATGAAACTTAGAACTTGATTTGGGTTCACATACAATTGTCATTTCTACTTAAATAATAACAAAGACAATAGAAATGATTGTTTTAATGATGAATCATTCAAAATAGTAATTCAACAGTACTTTCTCAAGCTTTACTTTTGATGTAATTAACCTCAGGGATTCTAAAATTCAAAAATGCAAAGCGGTCCAGAGTTTTTATTGCCGTAAGAACCACACTTTCCTTTTAAAACCACTGTTTCAAGTCGACACCGTCACGATGACTGAAAAATTGTTAAAAGCCACGCTAAACACGATACAACAACAACAGCATACACCACTGTACATTATGCCCATGCATGTATATATACACACCCCAATACCCCGCCCATTGCGCAATTTTATCAGTTTATTTTTCATGCCATCTTTGTTTAATTTAACTAAACTTTTCAAAATATTCACATTTTTATTTGATACCAACATCATGACATAGTATTCTCATTTAAATGAACCAATTTCAATCAATTTCACGCAAAAAATAGATTCAAGATGTAAATCATAAGTATCGTGTATACCGGATATAGCCTTGGTTCATCTCGAGTCGATTGCTTATTCAATGCTTTGAACTTTGTAAGAAGCACTTTTTATTGAATATGATATTTAAACAGACTAGCCAATAGCAGTATAATTCTCGCTAAACTATATATAAATATATGTAAATTTGCGTATTACCACTTTCAACTCTGTCTCCTATTATATTATTATAAATTCATTAAAAAAAACGTTTGCATCTAATGTAAGATATTTCAAATGGAATATAAACACTTATATATACTTCATTGCATGTTTTGAATGAAACAACATGTTGGCTGTCATCTCTTTGATGGCTGTGACGTCACTGTGCATCGCCAACATCAAAAGAAATATTGTAAGGGTGAAACATACATGTTGTAAAGTCCTTGAAAGTGACATGTTTATGTCATTTCTTTTTTAAAATTGAAGCATGTTGTTGGATTGCGAAGTTAGAAATATGGAGGAAATATATCAAATTAATGGATAAGCCAAAGATATACAATCAGTATGGAAATTTTGTATTAATTATTTAGTTTAAATTATGTTGATGATGTACAGATCTGTACTTTGTGGACAACCATTTTTCCAAACGTTATGACTAACGCAAACAATGCCGGTCCGACATCTAAACAAAATCATTCCAGGTTTGATCACTGTCATTAATTAATAATATACTTAAGTCATTGTTAAAAAAATTCAAACAAACAAGTAATGCTGCACGTTTTCATCAAATATTTCAATGAAGCAGACAACTTACGGTCAGACAGTCCCAACTTTGACCACTTGAAAAAAAAAACACAACATGACACAAGCAAACAAGTTAACACATTACGGCTTGCGGTAGATCAAAGAAATTACCGAAGCAACACAACAGTTTTGACGAACGTGTGATATGGGTTGCTGATCGCACATCGAAGGCATGTTAAAAATCTGTCCCAAAACCAAAAAAAAAAAACGGTGGTTTTAGAAGTCCTGATTAACCTATCTACAAATTCTTAAAGGTAATTAGCGAAAACATCTCTTTTGAATTTTTGTCATGGTGTCTTTGACAGGATTTGACAAACAATTCAACCTTGATTTCAGGATAGGAACCTACCCATTGACAAGTGATCCTTTCTAAATCAATTTTATTTTATACAAGAAAAATGTTCATCGGACACACAGATGCCCCTTTGTTAGTAAATTTTACCAAAAATTAAGTCATAAAGGGGCATTAACTCCTAACCTGCATTTTTTTTTTTTTTTTTTTACAGCTATACACCAACTATAAATCATATACAGACTCTTTCAGAAGTTATTCATTTGAAACCAATTTAAACGGATGGTCAGACAGGGATAACAATTATACCCTTCCTTAAAAATACCACAGCATTGTTACTTTGAGTAGAACTGGTAATTTGGAAGAAATGGTACTTGTGCAAATGTCAAAAATTGTACCTATAATTGTTTAACACTATTTATTTTAGCTTGATATATTTACTGTGGAATGAACCAGACCAACAGGGGTACATCAGCCTGCGGAAAAGTCAGTACTTACTGTAGCACAAGGGTAGTCAGTCAGTACTTACTGTAGCACAAGGGTAGTCAGTCAGACATGGAATCTACCTGAATATGCTACTTGTAAAAATTCCTTATGGGTCATTTATAAGTTTTTGTTTTTCTGTTTGAAAGATTGAAATATTTACTGTGGAATGAACCAGACCAATAGGTGGGTACTAGCCTGGGGAATAGTCAGTACTTTACTGTAGCACAAGGGTAGTCAGTCAGACATGGAATCTACCTGAATATGCTACTTGTGCAAATTCCTTATGGGTCATTTATAAGTTTTTGTTTTTCTGTTTTAAAGATTGAAATATTTACTGTGGAATGAACAAGACCAATAGGTGGGTACATCAGCCTGGGGAATAGTCAGAACTTTACTGTAGCACAAGGGTAGTCAGTCAGACATGGAATCTACCTGAATATGCTACTTATGCAAATTCCTTATGGGTCATTTATAAGTTTTTGTTTTTCAGTTTTAAAGATTGAAATATTTACTGTGGAATGAACCAGACCAATATGTGGGTACACCAGCCTGGGGAATAGTCAGTACTTTACTGTAGCACAAGGGTGGTCAGTTAGACATGGAATCTACCTGAATATGCTACTTGTGCAAATTTCAAATATTGTATCTACAACAAATCTTTCTAAAGATATTAATATTTACTGTGGAATGAACCAGACCAATATGGGGTACACGAGTCTGGGGAATAATTAGTACTTTACTGTAGCACAAGGGTAGTCAGTCAGACATGGAATCTACCTGAATATGCTACTTGTGCAAATTCCTAATGTGTCATTTATAAGTTTTTGTTTTTTTATGTTCCAAAGACTAAATATTTACTGTGGAATGAACCAGACCAATATGGGGGTACACCAGTCTGGGGAATAATCAGTACTTTACTGTAGCACAAGGGTAGTCAGTCAGACATGGAATCTACCTGAATATGCTACTTGTGCTGATAATAAATTATTTAGATATAAAAACAGTATTTGAACAACATTTAATGCTTCTTTAGTTCTTGCAGGGAGTCCAAAACCGGGACATTGGGAAAACGAACAAGTTAAATCAATATGTATCAATGTGAGCTAGAAAACAGAAAAGAAAAGAGCCTGTATTCTCAAATTTATGATTTAAGGTAGTCTTTGTTTTAAAATTTATACCTGATGTAGAAGAGTGAACAGTGGCAGCATCCGAGCTTGTGATGTTTGATACTTCCTCTGGAGTGATCACCCCTGAATCAGAGTCAGTTCTTATACCACCACCACTGGGGGGCTCTGTTGATGATGGTGGTGGGGCATCCACAGATGTTCCCTCTGCATCGGGGAGTAGTAGTGAAGCTAAGTGAAGATTAGGTCCGCCAGCGCCAAATACGCTGCCAGAGGTGAGAGGTGTTTCAGGAAAATGACTGCTTCGGAGATAGGACTGGAATATCTCCGACAAGTTACTGCTGAAAACAAAACAAGAATTGTCAGAAGACAACAAAGCTCGTCTCTGGGTGTCTAAGCCGAAAAAGGGCCAAAACTGTGACAAAATGCAATCCAGAGTTATGGTTCTTGTCTCTGTGTGTTCCATTGATGATGGTAAACACACATGCAAAGTTTCATTGACATCCAATGAGTGGTTGCATAGATAATTGAAATTTAAACGCATAAGTTTAACCTGGGTGTCTACAGATGACGCCGCCGGGGTCATGACAATAGCTCTCCTTGGACTTCGTCCCGGCGAGCTAATAAAAGTGATATTATTATTCTTTACGCAAATGAGTCAAAGGTCAAAACAACAGCTCATCCCACCACTACTTGTACTTGCAGGCATTATCTATTCATACGGATAGAAATATGTGAGATTATAAAGTGGTTCATGGTTTAATTAAAAAAAACAACAACAAGAAATGTCACTGGTAAGTGTCGCATGCCCCCCAAATAATCGTTGAAAAATAACAATATAATTATGTTATAATTGGTAGCAATGTATCCATGAATATAAAGAGTAATGGACTGATGTTTCAGACTAGACATGCAATTTCATGTTTTTTTACATTAAAGCATGACCTTGACCTTTGTGTAACCTTGACCTTGACATCTGATGTAATGGTCTGGGTATTTCAACAGTTAAATGCTGCTGAAACATCATCATGACATGCTGATCACTTGTGTCAAGCTATTTTAAAATCCCTAAATGTAAGACAAAGTTACAGATCAATTGTTGTTTAATTGAGACAAGTGTTTTTGAAATTCATCCATGTATGATAAAGTTAAAGGACGGACTTGAAATCTCAAACAGATTCAAAGTGTTGTCATACATACTAAAAGTGTGACCTTGACCTTCAAAGTATGGGTCTAGGTCTTACTTATGACACATCGTCATGTCATCTTGATAAATTGGGCCAAGTTAAAGGCAAAGTCATAGACCATACACACAATATCAAACGATTGAAATTGTGACCTTGATCTTTGATGACAGACCGGGCAAGAAATGTCAAAATGATTGAAAATTTTGTCAAAGTTAAATTGTGACCTTGACCTTTGAAGTGGGAGTTTGGGTATTAAGTGCAACATAATGTCATGTTATGTTGATAATTTATAACAAATATCTATAAAAATCCATTTATGCATGACAAAGTTGCAGGCCTGACATGAAATATCACAGCCTCAAAGTGTTGTCAAACTCAAATTGTGACCTTGACCTTTGAGGTATGGGTGTGGGTCTTACTCGTAACATGTCATCATGTTATGTTGATCAATTGTAGCAAGTATCATTTAAATCCATCTATGCATGACAAAGTTACAGGCCAGACACAAAATCTCACAGACTCAAAGTGTTGTCAAACAAACTCAAATAGTGACCTTGACCTTTGAGTTACGGTGTGGGTATTATTTGCGACACGTCGTCATGTTATGTTGATCATTTGTAGCAAGTATCATTAAAATCCATCTATGCAAGACAAAGTTACAGGCCGGACACAAAATCTCACACAGACCCAAAGTGTATTAAAGAAAACTCAAATTGTGACCTTGACCTTTGAGGTACGGGTGCGGGTCTTACTAGCGACACGTCGTCATGTTATGTTTATCATTTGTACCAATTATCAACAAAATCCATCTATGCATTACAAAGATACAGGCTGGAAACGAAATACCCGACAGAAGGACGCTGCGATTACTATATGCCAAACCAAAAATTTGGTTAATTACACACATAGACCCTTTAAGAAGTTATTCATCGGAAACAAATCTGACGCACAGACTAAGGAATGTATGCATGCACGGAGAGACAGATAAACAAATGGATGAATGGACAGGCTCAACATGTTCCTTCATCATTCTTCAAATGGCAGAGTTATTACAAGATTTGAATACAACTTCATCAAATGTCTTTATTACTTTTGTCTCCAGTTTTGATAACATATTATCGCTATGAATTTAATGAAAATGTACATGAGGTTTCATACCATTTGCAACACATTGCAAGTTAATTTGGCACTAGTTTTATTGGTGGAGGTAACCTTGAACCTAAGTAGAACCACCATCCTTTCTGCAAGTATCGAACACTTTCTTTCATATAAAAAAGTTACATTTTTAAAACAGTTTGTAGAAGAAAATGTTGGCAATATCTAATGACAACTGTTATATAAGAGAAACTTTGTTCACCATACCTGCCAGATTGTCCTGTAGGAAATCGATCCAGTCTTGGAGCCATTGGTGTGGACTGCTCAATGGCCTGGTTGGCAGGAGTATACGAGGCTGCTGGTGGAACATTGCTGAATGGAGACGATAAAGGAACACCGAGAAACTGTTGAATGGGGGTGGATATCTGCGACATATCCAGACCATCAAATGGTGACGGCAGCTGCATTCCACTACTAGACAGCGGTGCATTTGTGAGAGATGGCGTCGACGACACCTGTGACTGAGACGACAACACATTTCCTGGGAGAGTGGGTGTCGGCACCGGGACAGTAGGAGGGGCAAATATCTGAGCTGGTGTGGGGGGATTCTGTACAGACATGGGTGTTATTATATCGTGGAAAGACTGCATGCTTGATGGCGGTGGTACAAGTGTAGACTGACGAGGAAGAGGGGGCATGGCCTGGAATCCGCCTCCGGGTGGCTGAAGGCCATCAAATGGGGGTGGGATGGGCATTCCCCCAGGAGCAGATAACACCTCCTCTACCATCTGTTCTGCTATCACCTCAGCAGCTGCAGCAGCCTCAGATGCACCTGTAACAATTGTACAGTGTTGATAAAACTGTCATATGAGCAATCTGAATCACAATTATACAAGGTTTGATAAGCATACTTTAAGGGGTATATATCCAGGGGTATGTATCCCTAAAGACAATTATTAGACAACTTATAAAGGGAGTATATCAGGGAAAATACTAAAAATGTTTCAAAAAATAAAATTGCTTTGAAGATAGATGCAATGCATCTCATTATCATAAATAAATAAAATACGGATACTTAATTATGTCAGATCCATCAAAATGTGACAAAATATGACAAAACCTAACAAAATCTTATTCTTATAGGGGTAAATTTGAAACTAAATCCCGATTCTAAAAATTGGCAGTTAATCTGTAAATATTGTTTGACGAAGTTCTACAATATGTTAATCAGTATGACGGCCAATTTGAAATCAAAATGAAATCCGAGTGACTCATCTCATTCGTCACAAAATACAATGCAATTTTAAGTGGGAAATCTATTTAATCTAACAAGAGTGTGTAGGCAAAGTTTGAAAATCCCTTTTGAAAATACAACTTTGGCATGTTTAAAATAACAATATATTTTATAATAGGTAGTGATGTATCCATGAATATCAAGTCATAGACTGACGTTCCAGACTAGTCACGCAATTTCATGTTATTTTATATTTAAGTGTGACCTTGACCTTTGTGTAACCTTGACATCTAATGTAAAGATCTAGGTATTTCTAAATGCAGGTGACACATCATCATGACATGTTGATCATTTGTGTCAAGCTATTTCAAAATCCCTCCATGTAAAATAAAGTTTCAAACCAGACATGAAATATCAAACAAACTAAAAGTGTGACCTTGACTCCTGAGGTAAGGTTCTGGGTCTTAATGCGACACATCGTCATGTCATGTTGATCAATTGATACATTAAGCCAAGTGCTTTGAAATCCATCCATGTATGATAAAGTTACAGACTGGACTTAAAATCTCAAACAGACTCAAAGTGTTGTCAAACAAACTCAAACTGTGACCTTGACCTTTGGGATACAGGCTGGGTCTTATGTGTGACACATCATGTCATCTTAATCAATTGTGCCATGTTCAAGACAAAGTTACAAATCAGCCCTGAAATATCAAACAAACTGAAAGTGTGACCTTGACCTTTGATGAAACATTCTGGGTTTTACAAATGACACTTCATCATGTCATGTTGATCAAATGAGTCAAGTGTTTTGAAATTTATCGATAGGTGACAAAGTTACAGATCGAACATGAAATCTCTAGCATTCTAAAAGTGTCGTCAAACAAAGTTAAATTGTGACCTTGACCATTAAAGTTGGAGTATGGGCATTACACACATTCATGTTATGTTGATCATTTGTAGCAAGTATTTATAAAATTCATAAATGCATGACAAAGTTACAGGCCGGACACGAAATCTCAAAAACTGTTTTAGTTAATTATAAATTTTGAAAATTTCTGCTATACTTCCTTTAAAAAAGTGATTTAAAGTGTCATCTGAAACAATATATAGATACAAGAAATTTGATACGAGAACCAGCTAAATAAATATATAAAGAGAGAGCATCTAAAATATAAATATATAGATCTTGCATGAGTGTTCATTTATTATTGAATCTACTAAACAAGTTGACAAAAAATATATTGCGCAATGAATTATTACATAAGATAAATTTAAAAAAAATATGATTGATTTAATACACTCTGGCATAAATAACTCAAGTGATGGATATATGTAAGGTATGTATAAATCTATCAAAATCAGAAGTAAAAGATGATTACAATTACGATATACTTAAACAAAAGGCGCAAGAGTGCCTGAGGACGCTCTACTGACTCATAGCACTTTTTGAAATTCTCCTATGCAATAGAAATATCATTTTTAACCCTAGGGACACTATTTAAACAAATCTAACAAAACTGTAGATGGTCATCATTACTACATAATCATTCTGAAAATCTGTTGGGCCGTTCACGAGAAGAAAATTTTTAAAGTTTTGGACTAATTTAGTAATGGTGGCCATCTTGAATTTCAGATAGAAAAATCTTCTGTATAGTCTCCTATGTAATAGAAACATCCATGTGAAGTTTCAGTATGATTTGCCAAGTGGTTTCAGAATAGATGAAAGAAAAAGAGAATTTTCTGTTTTCCCATAGCATCCCTATGTAAAATTCTAAGTCCCCTTACAGGGCTCCTATAAATTTTAGCCCCTAAATTCTTATCTGCAATCAAACCCCTACACATAGGGATAATTTATGCAAAATATGAACAAATCTGACATACTGGTTCTTAAGACAAGAGGCCCAAGAGGGCGTGAGGACGCTCTACTGACTCATAGTGGCCATAGCACTTTTTGAAATTCTACTATGCAATAGAAACATCGGGGCTGGGTCATTTTTAACTGTAGGGACAGCATTTGAACAAATCTAACAGAACTATAGTTGGTCATCATTACTACATAAACATTTTGAAAATCTGTTGGGCCGTTCATGAGAAGATTTTTTTTAAGTTTTGGACTATTTTTAGTAATGGCGGCCGTCTTGAATTTCAGATCGAAAAAAACCCCCAAATCTTCTGTATAGTCTCCTATGCAATAGAAACATGCATGTAAAGTTTCAGTTTGATTGGCCTAGTGGTTTCAGAGAAAGTGCTGCTAACAGACGACAGACAACGCGCCATCGCATAAGCACTTCTGGCCTTTGGCCAGTAGAGCTAAAAACAAAAATACATCATCCACAGGAAGAAACCATGCTGTATCTGAAGAAATTTAAAAGTATAGGTATATAATGAAACAATTATAAAACTCTTAGCAAAATTTTTGTGAAAATATGAATTACTTTTTAAGAAGAAGAGCTCATCTTAATTTATTTCATGATAGAAGCTGGAACAACTGAAGATCCAACCACACCAACTTTTTTTTAACAGTACAACATTTAAAGTACACAGCTCCATTTGCTGTGTACAGTCAAGCTAGAACCTTCTGACCCGACTTCAGTGATGCTGGAAAGTGATGCACTTACTGATTTGTCCCTGTGCTGTTGAAGTTGTGGTGCTGCCAGTGGTTGTGGTAGGTAGAGGAATATTGCTCACATCCAAAGTACCTGCTCCACCTGTAGACAGATCCTCCACAAACGCATTTGGCGATACCTGTATGTAAACAGAACATGTACATTCTCCATCTCTGTGGTCAAATATGAATACAACAAGACCTCAATCTCTGTGGTCAAATATGAATACAACAAGACCTCTACCACTGTTGTCAAATATGAATACAACAAGATTTCCACCTTTGTGGTCAAATATGAATACAAGAAGACCTCCACATTTGTTGCAAAATATAAAAACAACAAGAACTCCACCTCCGTGGTCAAATATAAATACAACAAGACCACCCCTTCTGTGGTCAAATATAAATACAACAAGATCTCCACCTCTGTGGACAAATATGAATGCAAGACCTCCGCCTCTGTGGTCAAATATAAATACAAGACCTCCCCCTCTATGGTCAAATATAAATGCAACAAGACCTCCACCTCTGTGGTCAAATATGAATGCAAGACCTCCCCCTCTGTAATCAAATACAACAAGACCTCCACCTCTGTGGACAAATATGAATGCAAGACATCCACCTCTGTGGTCAAATATAAATACAACAAGACCTCCACCTCTGTGGACAAATATGAATGCAAGACCTCCACCTCTGTGGTCAAATATATATATACAACAAGACTTCCCCCTCTGGTCAAATATAAATACAACAAGACCTCCACCTCTGTGGTCAAATATGAATGCAAGACCTCCACCTCTGTAATCAAATACAAATACAACAAGACCTCCACCTCTGTAATCAAATACAAATACAACAAGACCTCCACATTTGTTGCAAAATATGAATACAAGAACTTCACCTCTGTGGTCAAATATAAATACAACAAGACCTCCCCCTCTGTGGTCAAATATAAATACAACAAGACCTCCACCTCTGTGGTCAAATATGAATGCAAGACCTCCACCTCTGTAATCAAATACAACAAGACCTCCACCTCTGTGGTCAAATATAAATATAAGACCTCAACCTCTGTAGTCAAATATGAATTCAACAAGTCCTCCACCTCTGGTCAAATATGAATACAACAAGACCTCCACCTCTGTGGTCAAATATGAATACAACAAGACCTCCACCTCCATGGTCAAATATAAATACAACAAAACCGTCACCTCTGCAGTCAAATATGAATACAACAAGACCTCCACCTCTGTGATTAAATATAAATACAAGACCCCACCTCTGTGGTCAAATATGAATACAAGACCTCAACCTCTGTAATCAAATACAAATACAACAAGACCTCCACCTCTGTGGTCAAATATAAATACAACAAGACCTCCACCTCCATGGTCAAATATAAATACAACAAAACCTCCACCTCTGTAGTCAAATATGAATACAACAAGACCTCCACCTCTGTGGTCAAATATAAATACAAGACCCCCACCTCTGTGGTCAAATATGAATACAAGACCTCAACCTCTTTGGTCAAATATAAATAAAGGACCTCCACCTCTGTGGTCAAATATGAATACAAGACCTCCGCCTCTGTGGTCAAATATGAATACACGAGACATTGTCCTCTTTGGTCAAATATAAATCTCAAATAAAAACATGGCAACAATCTATTGTTTGGTTGTCCTTTGATCATTTGTGCAGTTTTTAAATTTTATATCATGACTCCCCCTACCACCCACCGAAAAAATGGGGACCAAGCAAAAACGGCGTTATAACGAAATTCACGTATAAATACTCCTGGTAAGTTGCTTGTAATTGTTATCTACGTTACGAGATAATTGGGAAAATATTAAGTTGAGTGTAGATGTAGTTTGCTTTTGTACATAAGGGACTTACTTGAATTTTTGTTTACATGTACCTTTTACCACAGTAAATTCAGTTAGAGAATGCATACATATCCTTTAAATACACTTAAACTAGATTGAATAATTTTTTAACAAAAACAATGCCCAGAAACGTAGGCCTTTGTGTTATCAATATTGGTTTTAAATGGGGTTTAACGTCATTTTCAACACATGAAATGTGATATATATCTCTTAGTCAGTTATGGTGGGAAATGAATAAATAAAATAAGTAGAATGACCGTCAATCGACAAGTAACTGGCACATAATTTTCTCACATAAATTTTTTCAACAACTTGGGTTCAACCCCACGACCTCAACAGTAAGAAGTGGCCATTAGATGTTAGCACCTTAGAATACTCTGCCACTGAGGACCCCCGTGCAATCAGTAGTTAGAAGTGACCAAAAATCAAAACAAAATATAGATCCATCTCAAAAAGGTTTGTAGATTCTCTACAAGTGAGAAGAGAAGTTTGGTATTTATGAGGGACAATAACTAGACCCACTCCAAACAAATTTCACCATTCACCTACCTCCATCTTCATTTCATTATTTGCCGCAGTCTTCTTCGTTTTATCATCCGCTTTCTTAGCCAACTCCTCTTCCGTTGCCTTCTTTCTCTTTTCTCGTCGCTCTGCCAACTCCTCATCTCGTCCTTTCTCCAGTAACTCAACAATCTCTGGTTTTAAGGCTATAATTGGAACAAATACAGGCTACATAAAGTCACATTGTTAAAGCAAATAAACAACAATGGGTATTCGCGGAACTTAAAATCTTTAAACTACACAAAACAACTAAAGAATCATGCAGCTCTATCTTAATCTTAAATAACAACAATACAAACAACAAATGTCACTGGTAAGTGCCGCATGCCCCCAAAATGGTCTGTGAAAAAAAACCTGATATACTTTATAATAGATAGCAATGTATCCATGTATATCAAGAATCATGGACTGACGTTTCAGACTAGAAACGCAATTTTATGGGGTTTTTTTTAACACTAAAGTGTGACCTTGACCTTGACAACTAATGAAAACATCTGGGTATTTCTACAAGTAAATGCACTTGACACATCATCATGACATGTTGATCACTTGTGACAAGCTATTTTAAAATCCCTCCATGTAAAACGAAGTTACAGACCAGACATGAAATATCAAACAAACTGAAAGTGTGATGTTGACCTAATAAAGATAATAAACACTTTGAAAACCAAATAAAAGAATGGTTATCAAAATTGTTTAACAGGATTTACTACTCTTTTCAATGAAATCCTTAGCTTCTTTTTTATATGTGAAATACAGTCGAAACTCGTTATCTCAAAATTAGAGGGACTGCCAAAACAACTCGAGGTATCCGAATATCGACATAGATTTTGTCTCAAAATCAATATTTATTTTCATCACCTGACAATTGTCGTATGTAAATTGTACATTCGCTTTCATATTACGGACCGTGCAGTAGAATTACATTGTCGTGATAAATGCTAATATCCAGGTCCTTTGAATCAAATGTTATTTAAACAAAATTTACATGCAATCAGTCATTAAAACTGACACCTTTGCCATTGACCGGTAATTAGTGTTTCATCTTAAACAAACTGTGAAAAATGGCAAGCGTAGATTTTCACACGATGTGGAAAAAAACACAATATTATGTCAACAATAAATATATCGAGACAAACATTGTGAAATGATCAATCAGGGACTTAAACTGGGATCAAGATACCCGGAATATCGACACAGACAATATCAAGATAAACAGAATTTATTTATATAAGCAAAGGGGAAAAGTTGGGACTGGCAAAACATATCGAATTTACCGGAATATCGACTCAAGAGGTAATGAGTTTCTACTGTATATTTTATATTGTAAACATTAAATGTTCAACACTTTATTAATTTCAATATGATAAAGTTTATCACTGTACACACCTGCCATACAATCATGTACACTGTCTCCATCTAGGACCTTGGCTTCCTCTGTCCATCGTGTCAGAGTGTTGGGTATAGTGGACAGAGTCGACATTCCCATGGAGCCACCAGATTCTGGATACGAGTCCTGTAACAATCAAATACAATTAATGTACATATATAACATATATCATACCATGTACATATATCGTATCATATATCATACCATGTACATATATCATATCATGTACACATACCATATATCATATCATGTACATATATCATACCATGTACATATATCATATCATATCATATCATATACATAGATCATATCATATACATAGATCACATATATGCAGATTTGTCAGTCAGACATGGTCTTACAATTCAGGCCTCCTTCCATTATATATTTAGAAGGATTGTAATTTCTTTTGAACTACAGTAACACTTGGTTTGAACCTGAGGGATTGGACAAACTAGTTTGAGTTAAGGGTTGTTCAAGCCAAGTTCTGTTCAGCCTTATACCATACATGTACATACATCAAAACAGGAATTGACTGGGACCAGTTAAGAGGTTAAGAGTTATATGTGGTGTTCTAGCCATTCGTGTTCAAGCCAATGAATCTACTGTGTATTTGAAATACACATAATACTGGTCAATTATCATTGATTTATTAATATTTTACACGCTGTAATTTCAAACATCTGATTGCATCAAAAATTTCCAATTTATACTTTGTTTTCAATACAAAAATGCCTTACGATACATGCTTTAGCAAATGTTAGAATTATGCGGTTGTATATTAATGTGGATGACCTGACTCTGTTACTCATGTTAAATAACTGATAAAATATATTTAATGCTTTTGAAATGCAAGTTTTTGATCTGCTATCATTTCTATCCGTTCATAAATATCAACCGGAATTAATTTGATAAATTTATATTTAAAATGATGAAATTTTTGGAATAAAATTGAAAAACAAGGTATAAAGAAAACTTTGTTTTGTCTCATCATTTATGTCATATCTTGATTCAATACAATACCCATACATACGATTAAGGTGTTAATTATATTAATATATACTGTAAATGAACAAAACTGATATGAGTACACCAGTCTGTGGAATAGTCAGTACTTACTGTAGCACAAGGGTAGTCAGTCAGACATGGAATCTACCTGAATATGCTACTTGTGCAAATTCCTTATGGGTCATTTATAAGTTTTTGTTGTTCTATTTTAAAGATTGAAATATTTACTGTGGAATGAACCAGACCAATAGGTGGGTACACCAGCCTGGGGAATAATCAGTACTTTACAGTAGCACAAGGGTAGTCAGTCAGACATGGAATCTACCTGAATATGCTACTTGTGCAAATTCCTTATGAGTCATTTATAAGTTTTTGTTTTTCTGTTTTAAAGATTGAAATATTTACTGTGGAATGAACCAGACCAATAGGTGGGTACTAGCCTGGGGAATAGTCAGTACTTTACTGTAGCACAAGGGTAGTCAGTCAGACATGGAATCTACCTGAATATGCTACTTGTGCAAATTCCTTATGAGTCATTTATAAGTTTTTGTTGTTCTGTTTTAAAGATTGAAATATTTACTGTGGAATGAACCAGACCCATATGTGAGTATGCCAGCCTGGGGAATAGTCAGTACTTTACTGTAGCACAAGGGTAGTCAGTCAGACATGGAATCTACCTGAATATGCTACTTGTGCAAATTCCTTATGAGTCATTTATAAGTTTTTGTTTTTCTGTTTTAAAGATTGAAATATTTACTGTGGAATGAACCAGACCAATATGTGAGTACACCAGTCTGGGGAATAGTCAGTACTTTACTGTAGCACAAGGGTAGTCAGTCAGACATGGAATCTACCTGAATATGCTACTTGCGCAAATTCCTTATGGGTCATTTATAAGTTTTGTTTTTTCTGTTTGAAAGATTAAAATATTTACTGTGGAATGAACCAGACCCATATGTGAGTATGCTAGCCTGGGGAATAGTCAGTACTTTACTGTAGCACAAGGGTAGTCAGTCAGACATGGAATCTACCTGAATATGCTACTTGTGCAAATTCCTTATGGGTCATTTATAAGTTTTTGTTTTTCTCTTTTATAGATTGAAATATTTACTGTGGAATGAACCAGACCAATATGTGAGTACACCAGCCTGGGGAATAGTCAGTACTTTACTGTAGCACAAGGGTAGTCAGTCAGACATGGAATCTACCTGAATATGCTACTTGTGCAAATTCCTTATGGGTCATTTTTAAGTTTTTGTTTTTCTCTTTTAAAGATTGAAATATTTACTGTGGAATGAACCAGACCAATAGGTGGGTACTAGCCTGGGGAATAGTCAGTACTTTACAGTAGCACAAGGGTAGTCAGTCAGACATGGAATCTACCTGAATATGCTACTTGTGCAAATTCCTTATGAGTCATTTATAAGTTTTTGTTGTTCTGTTTTAAAGATTGAAATATTTACTGTGGAATGAACCAGACCAATAGGTGGGTACTAGCCTGGGGAATAGTCAGTACTTGACTGTAGCACAAGGGTAGTCAGTCAGACATGGAATCTACCTGAATATGCTACTTGTGCAAATTCCTTATGAGTCATTGATAAGTTTTGTTTTTTCTGTTTTAAAGATTGAAATATTTACTGTGGAATGAACCAGACCAATATGTGAGTACACCAGTCTGGGGAATAGTCAGTACTTTACTGTAGCACAAGGGTAGTCAGTCAGACATGGAATCTACCTGAATATGCTACTTGCGCAAATTCCTTATGGGTCATTTATAAGTTTTGTTTTTTCTGTTTGAAAGATTAAAATATTTACTGTGGAATGAACCAGACCCATATGTGAGTATGCCAGCCTGGGGAATAGTCAGTACTTTACTGTAGCACAAGGGTAGTCAGTCAGACATGGAATCTACCTGAATATGCTACTTGTGCAAATTCCTTATGAGTCATTTATAAGTTTTTGTTTTTCTCTTTTATAGATTGAAATATTTACTGTGGAATGAACCAGACTAATATGTGAGTACACCAGCCTGGGGAATAGTCAGTACTTTACTGTAGCACAAGGGTAGTCAGTCAGACATGGAATCTACCTGAATATGCTACTTGTGCAAATTCCTTATGGGTCATTTTTAAGTTTTTGTTTTTCTCTTTTAAAGATTGAAATATTTACTGTGGAATGAACCAGACCAATAGGTGGGTACTAGCCTGTGGAATAGTCAGTACTTTACTGTAGCACAAGGGTAGTCAGTCAGACATGGAATCTACCTGAATATGCTACTTGTGCAAATTCCTTATGGGTCATTTGTTAGTTTTTGTTTTTCTCTTTTAAAGATTGAAATATTTACTGTGGAATGAACCAGACCAATAGGTGGGTACTAGCCTGGGGAATAGTCAGTACTTTACTGTAGCACAAGGGTAGTCAGTCAGACATGGAATCTACCTGAATATGCTACTTGTGCAAATTCCTTATGAGTCATTTATAAGTTTTTGTTGTTCTGTTTTAAAGATTGAAATATTTACTGTGGAATGAACCAGACCAATAGGTGGGTACTAGCCTGGGGAATAGTCAGTACTTTACTGTAGCACAAGGGTAGTCAGTCAGACATGGAATCTACCTGAATATGCTACTTGTGCAAATTCCTTATGAGTCATTGATAAGTTTTGTTTTTTCTATTTTAAAGATTGAAATATTTACTGTGGAATGAACCAGACCAATATGTGAGTACACCAGTCTGGGGAATAGTCAGTACTTTACTGTAGCACAAGGGTAGTCAGTCAGACATGGAATCTACCTGAATATGCTACTTGCGCAAATTCCTTATTGGTCATTTATAAGTTTTGTTTTTTCTGTTTGAAAGATTAAAATATTTACTGTGGAATGAACCAAACCCATATGTGAGTATGCCAGCCTGGGGAATAGTCAGTACTTTTCTGTAGCACAAGGGTAGTCAGTCAGACATGGAATCTACCTGAATATGCTACTTGTGCAAATTCCTAATGGGTCATTTATAAGTTTTTGTTGTTCTGTTTTAAAGATTTAAATATTTACTGTGGAATGAACCAAACCAATATGTGAGTACACCAGCCTGGGGAATAGTCAGTACTTTACTGTAGCACAAGGGTAGTCAGTCAGACATGGAATCTACCTGAATATGCTACTTGTGCAAATTCCTTATGGGTCATTTATAAGTTTTTGTTTTTCTCTTTTATAGATTGAAATATTTACTGTGGAATGAACCAGACCAATATGTGAGTACACCAGCCTGGGGAATAGTCAGTACTTTACTGTAGCACAAGGGTAGTCAGTCAGACATGGAATCTACCTGAATATGCTACTTGTGCAAATTCCTTATGGGTCATTTTTAAGTTTTTGTTTTTCTCTTTTAAAGATTGAAATATTTACTGTGGAATGAACCAGACCAATAGGTGGGTACTAGCCTGGGGAATAGTCAGTACTTTACTGTAGCACAAGGGTAGTCAGTCAGACATGGAATCTACCTGAATATGCTACTTGTGTAAATTCCTTATGGGTCATTTGTTAGTTTTTGTTTTTCTCTTTTAAAGATTGAAATATTTACTGTGGAATGAACCAGACCAACAGAGGTACATCAGCTTGGGGAATAACCAGTACTTTACTGTAGCACAAGGGTAGTCAGTCAGACATGGAATCTACCTGGATATGCTACTTGTACAAATTCCTTATGGGTCATTTATAAGTTTTTGTTTTTCTGTTTTAAAGATTGAAATATTTACTGTGGAATGAACCAGACCAATAGGTTGGTACTAGCCTGGGGAATAGTCAGTACTTTACTGTAGCACAAGGGTAGACAGTCAGACATGGAATCTACCTGAATATGCTACTTGTGCAAATTCCTTATGGGTCATTTATAAGTTTTTGTTTTTCTCTTTCAAAGATTGAAATATTTACTGTGGAATGAACCAGACCAACAGGGGTACATCAGCCTGGGGAATAATCAGTACTTTACTGTAGCACAAGGGTAGTCAGTCAGACATGGAATCTACCTGAATATGCTACTTGCGCAAATTCCTTTTGGGTCATTTATAAGTTTTGTTTTTTCTGTTTGAAAGATTAAAATATTTACTGTGGAATGAACCAGACCAATAGGTGGGTACTAGCCTGGGGAATAGTCAGTACTTTACTGTAGCACAAGGGTAGTCAGTCAGACATGGAATCTACCTGAATATGCTACTTGTGCAAATTCCTAATGGGTCATTTATAAATTTTTGTTCTTCTGTTTTAAAGATTGAAATATTTACTGTGGAATGAACCAGACCAACAGGGGTACATCAGCCTGGGGAATAATCAGTACTTTACTGTAGCACAAGTGTAGTCAGTCAGACATGGAATCTACCTGAATATGCTACTTGCGCAAATTCCTTTTGGGTCATTTATAAGTTTTGTTTTTTCTGTTTGAAAGATTAAAATATTTACTGTGGAATGAACCAGACCGATATGTGAGTATGCTAGCCTGGGGAATATTCGGTACTTTACTGTAGCACAAGGGTAGTCAGTCAAGACATGGAATCTACCTGAATGTGCTACTTGCGCAAATTCCTTTTGGGTAATTTATAAGTTTTTGTTTTGCTGTTTTAAAGATTGAAATATTTACTGTGGAATGAACAAGAACAATAGGGGAGTACAACAGCCTGGGGAATAGTCAGTACTTTACTGTAGCACAAGGGTAGTCAGTCAGACATGGAATCTACCTGAACATGCTACTTGTGCAAATTCCTTTTGGGTCATTTATAAGTTTTTGTATTTCTGTTTAAAAGATTGAAATATTTACTGTGGAATGAACCAGATCAATAGGTGGGTACTAGCCTGGGGAATAGTCAGTACTTTACTGTAGCACAAGGGTAGTCAGTCAGACACGGAATCTACCTGAATATGCTACTTGTGCAAATTCCTTATGGGTCATTTATAAATTTTTGTTTTTCTGTTTTAAAGATTGAAATATTTACTGTGGAATGAACCAGACCAATATGTGAGTATGCCAGCCTGGGGAATAGTCAGTACTTTACTGTAGCACAAGGGTAGTCAGTCAAGACATGGGATCTACCTGACTATGCTACTTGTGCAAATTCCTTATGTGTCATATATACATGTAAGTTTTTGTTTTTTCTGTTTTAAAGATTTAAATATTTACTGTGGAATGAACCAGACCAATAGGTGGGTACACCAGCCTGGGGAATAATCAGTACTTTACTGTAGCACAAGGGTAGTCAGTCAGACATGGAATCTACCTGAATATATTACTTGTGCAAATTCCTTATGGGTCATATATAAGTTTTTGTTTTTTCTGTTTTAAAAATTGAAATATCAACTGTGGAATGAACCAGACCAATAGGTGGGTACACCAGCCTGGGGAATAATCAGTACTTTACTGTAGCACAAGGGTAGTCAGTCAGACATGGAATCTACCTGACTATGCTACTTGCGCAAATTCCTAATGCACCATTTGTAAGTTGCTGTTTTTCTGTTTCAAAGAATAAATCAAAGGCCTGAAGGGCCTGAGGGAAGGCTCGCTGCTTGTGTTAATTCCAAAATGTAGGTTCGGAAAATTGGAAAACTTAGTTAGATTTCTGATATGTTAAAAGGCAATTCATTGGGATTTAGAAAAGAATGTAGTGTGTTTTATATTTCTTTTGTGTATCTGTATAAATAATCTCCTGCATACAATACAGAGTCTGTTTCAATACTTTTCCAACAATAGCTATCAAACGGTTTTAATAATGCATTTGAAAAAATGCAATCACCATGGTACACACTGTCTTCCGTGTGAAAATTGACTGAATATTTGATGACCCTGGTGAAAATACCATTTCAGGACATTTTGTAAACTGGTAATGTGGTGGTCCAGGATTCCTTTCCACATCTCCACATAAAAGATATCAACATGAACAACCTATATGAAAGCTTCACAAACAAACCTTCATAGTCTGATGTTTCTCCAAAATCGAAAGAATTGAGTAGTGATGTAAAACTCCAGTCAATTTTAATATCTCCAGTTCAATAGTTATGATTTATGGATAACAAAACGCATTCAGCACAAAATGTTTCTGATTGTCCGAGAATATACAACAAATATCCATAACTCTTTGTCTAGACCAAAACAAACATGACCTACTTATAGATTTACGCGTATATTGACTTGAGTTACGTTCGATTCTCATATAGCTTTCAATCAACAATATAAATAATCAATAAATAGCATTATAAACGGTGCTGAGTGACCTAGATTTAATCAATCTAAAAAATACAACACAGAAACACAACAAACATAACTGTCGGATGACCTAATTAACCGTTAAATATGTTCATCAATACACTGCTTGCATAAGATGACAGATTGGCACATTTTTCTATAAACAACAAATGTAGCCCCGAACCTACTTTTGTTATTTTACTATCAAAATTAAAAGAGAACAATCAGTAGTGAATAAAATTTCACTAACAATCACTATTTACTCAAACTACGAGTTATATCGAAAACATGTCAATATTTCACCCCATTAATGATTACATGTCGAATGGTGTTAGAGATTATATCCCCCCCCTCACCAGATGACATCATTATGCATAGTGGTAAATGCATAAAACATTTTTTTATCAATAAAAATTGCCACATTTTTTTAGAGCACAGCGAGATAAGTGTATTCATCCGCATTTCCATGCAAATTGTATGCTTCCCGTATCATATTTTTTAACTTTTGTAATGAAAAACATCCGTAATAAATAAAAAAAATTTGAAACTTTTGTTGTATAATACGTCCTCTGCTACAGGAAAATGCGTGTTGAAAGTTGTGAACTACTTTATCGGTCAGATGAATATGGCAGTTCCTGCCATACGTAGAGTGTATAACAGATTGCTGGGACTGTACGACAGCTAAGGAAGTCAGAGCTTTGCTTGTCTTCTAATATATACTGCGGTAATGAATCAGAAGATGTGTTGGTACAAAAACTACCTGAAAAAGTTCCTCAAGAATGTCTTCCTCAGGCCTAGAGATGATCCTCAGGTCATTGTTCGACAACACAACTCTGGTGTGGGTAGGACCAGCCTGGGTACTTAATGTGTTTGTCAACTGCAACACATCCGCAGCAGTGGTAGGACCCAGCAATCTACAATACAAATATAAATATGTGATTAACCTTTCTTAAAAATTTAAACGAGATATAAAAGTTAACTTAAACATCACAACAACGTCAAAAACGACATGCGTGTAAGTACCTATTTACTGTAATCGTCCTATATACATATTACAAATCAATTATTCTGTAAATTTTTATTTAAAACTGGAATAAACCAGACCAGTAAATGAGTACATCAGCCTGGGGTATAGCCAGTGCTTTACTGTAGCACAAAGGTAGTCAGTCAGACATGGAATCTACCTGAATATCCCTTTACTCCATTGATACGCGTTTTCCCGCACCAATCACTGAAGGCCTTTGAAAACAGTGCAGGAAGAGTTCAGATTGCTCATAGCAAGCAATCTGAACACTTCCTGCACTGTTTTCCACTCTGTCAGTTAATATTAACATAATTCATCCATCGCTGATACATGGTGAATTAATGCTTTCAATAAAAGAGGTGTCCAAAGGCGTCTATATAAAGTAAATTCCTTATGGGTCATTTATAAGTTGTTCTTTTTCTGTTTGAAAGATTGAAATATTTACTGTGGAATGAACCAGACCAATAGGTGGGTACTAGCCTGGGGAATAGTCAGTACTTTACTGTAGCACAAAGGTAGTCAGTCAGACATGCAATCTATCTGAATATGCTACTTGTGCAAATTCCTAGCCCATGTATTTTCAAAACAAGAACAATAGTTTCAGTACAACCGATAGATACACTTTGTGATGTGAATATGAGGATACCTGAAAATAATTTTAATTTACCTCTGGAGTATAACTGGAGGATTAGGTTGGCGGGGCAAGTTCACATGTAGTGTTTGTGTGCTGGGATTGAACCTGCACGTGCCTCTCTGTCTACCACGTTGCCCACGCTGAAGACCCATTGCCTGACTGTCAGCCTGCCGCACGAGAAGCGGGTGAGTGGCTGTAACATTACTGGGGGCAGGAGGAATGTTGGGAACTGGAAAAGAAATTATAAGACAAGTTATTAAATATATTTACAAACAGTTTTCTGTACCTTATCTTTTTTATGAAAGTTACTTAATTTTCTGTGCTGCATTCAGTAATGGTAGACTGCATTCAGTAATGGAAAACATTGGCAAACAATGACTCTACTTCAAATTTATACAACTTACACAATAAATTTATGCTGCAAGACTGCAGTTTGGTATTACCGAATGCAACCCAGATAAAATGTGTTTCTTTAAGATTAAACTCCAAATAATCAATATAACATATTACTCAAATGTATATTCATTCATCAAAATATAAAATTATAATTTGTAGTCAGTTTTTTTATAGCAATAACAGGATGATTTTGTTCAATATGTTTTCATTAGTATATAATGAAATAGCATCTTTTTTTTTTTTGCTATAAATATATCAAGTTTAGAATCTGCGTGCAGGATATGGGTGCATACATGAATACAAAAATATGTATCATATACTTTTCTATGAACTATTTTTTTTATACTGAATGTAAAACAATATTTTACAACTTCAAAAATCAAGCTCCAAGCCTTTGTATGTAGAACCAGTACTCAGTGTATGCAAACAAAGAGTCTTGCTTCAGTATTGCACATGTGGACTTGATTGGGGGGAATAGAACCCACCCACAACACCCTGTTTGTGGGTCTGATGCTCTACCATCAAACCATGCACTCCACTTGCTCCCCTTTTTATAAACCTTTTGTCGAGTTCAGAATATAAAATCAGGTAAAACAAGAAGGGTCCATATACCTAGTTGCATAAAAAGGAGTTCAACTAAAATGAAATTCATAATTAATTATGTGCTAAAACTTCATTTGAGGTAAAAATGATTAATTGCTGGGCAAAAAGTCCATGACAAAGCACAGCGTTACACCACATGTAATATGCTTCATTATGCACCCACTCTGCTCTACAAACAAAATGTGCTATCTTTTGTCTAGTAATTTTTTTTCATTTTTAAAATCCGTATTGAAATCTATATTCTTTTATTATCTTTGCTACTGTGAAATCTCTAATCTTCAATAAAGGTGTTATTTTATTTATCTTTTTTTTGTGAAAATTGGAAATCAATGAGCTCAATTTGACATATCCTTTTTTAAATTTTGCTTTGTCATTTTGTACCATGGTTGCCACGAATGTTGATTTCAATTTTTGACACGCGTTAGAGATTTATAATAAAAAATAGTTATACACTTAATATATAGCTCCATTTCACAAAAAATCTCATTTTTGCAAATTACATTGATTTCAGTAAAATACAATTTCTGCTTGCTTTGAATTAATTACTATCATGTACAGTAATAAGTAAGTCTTTCACTTTAATACTTTCTACTTGATCAAGCTAAAAATTCCGACCTCCCAATAAAGATGATCTTCCCCTTATTTGTACCCACCTCCCTCCCCCCACCCATCACCTTGACCATGGCAACCATGAGCAGAAATGAAAACATGAGATTTCACAATATTCTCCTCCCAAATTGATAAACAAGGTATTGTTTTATACCTGTGGAATCATGGCCATTGTTATCATTATCATGGAGAGAAATTGGCATTTGGTAGGTTCGGACCTGACCATTATCCAGGGCGTTAAACACCATGTGCTGATTCGACCCTGAAATGGAATGGTACCATTTTCTTAAAAAATCTACTTTCTACCATGCTGCTTTTAAGTATAAATATCTCTAAGAAATTGAAACTGTTTTTACTTTGATGGATAAATTTTCTAAAAAAATCTACTTGTCTACAATGCTGATCAAACTGTGTAAGTACAGATATGTCTACCAAAAATTGGAACTGCTATACAATTTTTAAATCAGTTTAAATCATGAAGAAAACGAATAAATTCTGAACTCAAAACTTCTTTCTTCTAATTTATGCAAAATGAGACTTAATCTGTTCAATAAGTGTTGTGGCTGTAAGTGTTCTTAATAATGCTAGATTCACGAATTCAACCATTCCAACTGCAGCCGAATTTGTGCCTCCGATCATTCACAGGTGCCAACATGTGGGGCTTTATAATATATGAAAAAATTATTATAAAACCCATTTCTTTATACTCTGTCATGAACTCCTGCCTGCACTCTTTTAAAATTTGAGAAATCAAAGAGAACAATCAATATTCAATTATAACAGTATAACTTTCGATATTTGTATAATAAACTGAATAATAGTAAACAAAAAAGGGTGATCATATCTCTTTCAATGAATGACTTTGACTCAAGAATTTAAGATTCTAATTTTCAAAATATTAGTCTGGTCACACATTACATTTTTTCATTAAATACAAATGTTTTACATGACTCTTCTCTGATAACATAATGGGGTTTAATGCTATTTTCTTAATGCTATTATCAACAAATGAGGTTATATAATGGCAAATTCTGTCTTATTGCTGGAAAATGACTTCATAATGAAACTGAGTAGAGCCACTATCCTTCCGACGGTATCTGGTAAACTTTCTCACATAAAAGTGATTTTTGACCGAGCTATGCTCGATCTATTGATTTACAAGATATACCTTCATGTATTACAGAAGATTGAAAAAATGAGGGGTCCAAAGTTTTTAAAACTACTGTAAAATAAGGCCAAAATCAAAAGGTTGTCTCTCTCCCTATCTACCCATCTGGGGAGCTGCCTACTCAAAATCTTTTTTATATTCACATTTTAGAAAGAGTATCCTTTTTTTTATTTTATCTAAATTTCATCATCCAGGCAATTACATGTATGTGAATGATATATATATATTGAAACTCCCATATTGGAGAAACAGCAACTAACATCATTTTAATGTTGGCTTAAGAGTTAAACAAAGTGAGTCTAAGTTGTTACTCAATTTGCAGAAGAAGAAGTTCTGAAACAAACATCTAACAAGTGAACTAACTAAGGTCAACATGGATACAAAACACTAATCTAGTGAAAAACAAGTACTTTAATTTTGTTATTTTATTTCTTTATGTAGATATTTGGTAAAAAGCTACATTTTATTCACATTTATTAGGAAATATAATTTTTATACATTTATAAAAACAGCTCGAGACGTATGACACCCATGTTTTATTTAATAGAGCTTTATGCTATTTACGAGACATTGAAGATTATAAATAGCATTTATTTTCATAGGTGGGGGAATTCTCAGATGCATACACGAATCTGACTAGAACCACTATCCATCAGCAAGTAATTGGGAAATTTTCTTACACCTCAACTCTGAGTGATCCTTTGGCAGGACCTTGGACTGTCGAGAACTCCTTTGTAAGTTTTACAGATAACTTAAAAGACCAGCGGAAACAATAGAATGAAGGTTTGCATACAAGTTATATGTGAGATAGGTACACTAGGATTTGAAGAATTAAATTTATGAAAAAAATTGAAGGTGAGATATTTGGTAAGCAGTGTTAGGTAAGATGGGTATACCTGGAGGAAACATCTCGTCAGTGTGTATGACAAACGCATCACTGAAGGGTCGACCCATGGGATTCTCAATATCCTGGTAGTCATCATTGTCCGCTTCCATGTCAGAGCCCTGAAATAGATTGGAGAGATGTACTCAAACCCACAACTACTAGCACAGGGAACCTCGTTGTGTTTTATACATGTAAGTATGTAAGGCACTTTCTGTCACATGTCAGGGACACTAGCTTGATTGATAGTCATTTACTAAAGCTATCTTGTAGGTTCATCAACCATTACTTTATCAACGGCAATGAGAAGATGACAGCAAGCAATGAATGTAAGTAAACTTATAGATAAACTCATTATTATATAAGAATGACTTTCTGTAGCCTACTTCTTGAACCGGGGACCCACATGTCAGGGACACTAGCTTGATTGGAAGTCATTTACTATAGCTATCTTGTAGGTTCATCAACCATTACTTTATCAATGGTAATGAGAAGACGACAGCTAGTCATGCAGGTAATTATACTTATAGATAAACTTATTATTATATAGGAATGACTTCCTGTAGCCTACTTCTTGAACCAGGGACCCACATGTCAGGGACACTAGCTTGATTGGAAGTCATTTACTATAGCTATCTTGTAGGTTCACCAACCATTACTTTATCAATGGTAATGAGAAGACGACAGCTAGTCATGCTGGTAATTATACTTATAGATTAACTTATTATTATATAGGAATGACATTCTGTAGCCTACTTCTTGAACCAGGGACCCATATGTCTGGGACACTAGTTTGATAGGAAGTCATTTACTATAGCTATCTTGTAGGTTCATCCACCATTACTTTATCAATGGTAATGAGAAGACGACAGCAAGTCATGCAGGTAAGTATACTTATAGATAAACTCATTATTATATAGGAATGACTTTCTGTAGCCTACTTCTTGAACCAGGGACCCACATGTCGGGGACACTAGCTTGATTGGAAGTCATTTACTATAGCTATCTTGTAGGTTCATCCACCATTACTTTATCAATGGTAATGAGAAGACGACAGCTAGTCATGCAGATAATTATACTTATAGATAAACTCATTATTATATAGGAATGACTTCCTGTAACCTACTTCTTGAACCAGGGACCCACATGTCATGGACACTAGCTTGATTGGAAGTCATTTACTATAGCTATCTTGTAGGTTCATCAACCATTATTTTATCAATGGTAATGAGAAGACGACAGCTAGTCATGCAGATAATTATACTTATAGATAAACTCATTATTATATAGGAATGACTTCCTGTAACCTACTTCTTGAACCAGGGACCCACATGTCATGGACACTAGCTTGATTGGAAGTCATTTACTATAGCTATCTTGTAGGTTCATCAACCATTACTTTATCAATGGTAATGAGAAGACGACAGCAAGTCATGCAGGTAAGTATACTTATAGATAAACTCATTATTATATAGGAATGACTTTCTGTAGCCTACTTCTTGAACCAGGGACCCACATGTCAGGGACACTTGCTTGATTGGAAGTCATTTACTATAGCTATCTTGTAGGTTCATCCACCATTACTTTATCAATGGTAATGAGAAGACGACAGCAACTAATGCAGATAAGTATACTTATAGATAAACTCATTATTATATAGGAATGACTTTCTGTAGCCTACTTCTTGAACCAGGGACCCACATGTCTGGGACACTAGCTTGATTGGAAGTCATTTACTATAGCTATCTTGTAGGTTCACCAACCATTACTTTATCAATGGTAATGAGAAGACGACAGCAAGTCATGCAGGTAAGTATACTTATAGATAAACTCATTATTATATAGGAATGACTTTCTGTAGCATACTTCTTGAACCGGGGACCCACATGTCAGGGACACTAGCTTGATTGGAAGTCATTTACTATAGCTTTCTTGTAGGTTCACCAACCATTACTTTATCAATGGTAATGAGAAGACGACAGCAAGTCATGCAGGTAAGTATACTTACAGATAAACTCATTATTATATAGAAATGACTTTCTGTAGCCTACTTCTTGAACCAGGGACCCACATGTCAGGGACACTAGCTTGATTGGAAGTCATTTACTATAGCTATCTTGTAGGTTCATCCACCATTACTTTATCAATGGTAATGAGAAGACGACAGCAAGTCATGCAGGTAAGTATACTTATAGATAAACTCATTATTATATAGGAATGACTTTCTGTAGCCTACTTCTTGAACCAGGGACCCACATGTCAGGGACACTAGCTTGATTGGAAGTCATTTACTATAGCTATCTTGTAGGTTCATCCACCATTACTTTATCAATGGTAATGAGAAGACGACAGCAACCAATGCAGATAAGTATACTTATAGATAAACTCATTATTATATAGGAATGACTTTCTGTAGCCTACTTCTTGAACCAGGGACCCACATGTCTGGGACACTAGCTTGATTGGAAGTCATTTACTATAGCTATCTTGTAGGTTCACCAACCATTACTTTATCAATGGTAATGAGAAGACGACAGCTAGTCATGCAGGTAATTATACTTATAGATAAACTCATTATTATATAGGAATGACTTCCTGTAACCTACTTCTTGAACCAGGGACCCACATGTCATGGACACTAGCTTGATTGGAAGTCATTTACTATAGCTATCTTGTAGGTTCACCAACCATTACTTTATCAATGGTAATGAGAAGACGACAGCAAGTCATGCAGGTAAGTATACTTATAGATAAACTCATTATTATATAGGAATGACTTTCTGTAGCCTACTTCTTGAACCAGGGACCCACATGTCAGGGACACTTGCATGATTGGAAGTCATTTACTATAGCTATCTTGTAGGTTCATCAACCAATACTTTATCAATGGTAATGAGAAGACGACAGCAAGTCATGCAGATAAGTATACTTATAGATAAACTCATTATTATATAGGAATGACTTCCTGTAGCCTACTTCTTGAACCAGGGACTCACATGTCAAGGACACTAGCTTGATTGGAAGTCATTTACTATAGCTATCTTGTAGGTTCATCAACCATTACTTTATCAATGGCAATGAGAAGATGACAGCAAACAATGAAGTTAAGTAAACTTATAGATAAACTCATTATTATATAGGAATGACTTTCTGTAGCATACTTCTTGAACCAGGGACCCACATGTCAGGGACACTAGCTTGATTGGAAGTCATTTACTATAGCTATCTTGTAGGTTCATCAACCATTACTTTATCAATGGTAATGAGAAGACGACAGCAAGTCGTGCAGATAAGTATACTTACAGATAAACTCATTATTATATAGGAATGACTTTCTGTAGCCTACTTCTTGAACCAGGGACCCACATGTCAGGGACACTAGCTTGATTGGAAGTCATTTACTATAGCTATCTTGTAGGTTCACCAACCATTACTTTATCAATGGTAATGAGAAGACGACAGCTAGTCATGCAGATAAGTATACTTACAGATAAACTCATTATTATATAGGAATGACTTTCTGTAGCCTACTTCTTGAACCAGGGACCCACATGTCGGGGACACTAGCTTGATTGGAAGTCATTTACTATAGCTATCTTGTAGGTTCATCAACCATTACTTTATCAATGGTAATGAGAAGACGACAGCAAGTCATGCAGATAAGTATACTTACAGATAAACTCATTATTATATAGGAATGACTTTCTGTAGCCTACTTCTTGAACCAGGGACCCACATGTCGGGGACACTAGCTTGATTGGAAGTCATTTTCTATAGCTATCTTGTAGGTTCATCAACCATTATTTTATCAATGGCAATGAGAAGACGACAGCAAGTCATGCAGGTAAGTATACTTAAAGATAAACTCATTATTATATAGAAATGACTTTCTGTAGCCTACTTCTTGAACCAGGGACCCACATGTCAGGGACACTTGCTTGATTGGAAGTCATTTACTATAGCTATCTTGTAGGTTCATCAACCATTACTTTATCAATGGTAATGAGAAGACGACAGCAAGTCATGCAGATAAGTATACTTACAGATAAACTCATTATTATATAGGAATGACTTTCTGTAGCCTACTTCTTGAACCAGGGACCCACATGTCAGGGACACTAGCTTGATTGGAAGTCATTTTCTATAGCTATCTTGTAGGTTCATCAACCATTACTTTATCAATGGTAATGAGAAGACGACAGCAAGTCATGCAGGTAAGTATACTTATAGATAAACTCATTATTATATAGGAATGACTTTCTGTAGCCTACTTCTTGAACCAGGGACCCAATGTCGGGGACACTAGCTTGATTGGAAGTCATTTACTATAGCTATCTTGTAGGTTCATCAACCATTACTTTATCAATGGCAATGAGAAGACGACAGCAAGTCATGCAGGTAAGTATACTTAAAGATAAACTCATTATTATATAGGAATGACTTTCTGTAGTCTACTTCTTGAACCAGGGACCCACATGTCTGGGACACTAGCTTGATTGGAAGTCATTTACTATAGCTATCTTGTAAGTTCATCAACCATTACTTTATCAATGGCAATGAGAAGACGACAGCTAGTCATGCAGGTAAGTATACTTAAAGATAAACTCATTATTATATAGGAATGACTTTCTTTAGCCTACTTCTTGAACCAGGAACCCACATGTCGGGGACACTAGCTTGATTGGAAGTCATTTACTATAGCTATCTTGTAGGTTCATCAACCATTACCTTATCAATGGCAATGAGAAGACGACAGCAAGTCATGCAGGTAAGTATACTTACAGTCCAATTTAATGAAACATTGAGACAGTGATAGTTACAGGAATATATATTAGATTTGAAACGGAAACAGCTCTGCATGACTGTATCTGTCAATATTTAAACCCCAATGAGGACACCCTTAAAAAATTGCTTGGATGCCACTTCTGACTCATACCATATTTAGGGGTAGGTTAATTCTTTCTATTCTTTCTTTTGTTTTGTAATCAATCAGAGAATCTTTTTATGGACATGTAATGACCAAGAATATTTTGAATGAACACAAAATTTACCTCATCATCATCGTCATCATTATCCTCCTCATCTGGATCATCATCGTCATCATCATCGTCTTCGTCATCACCATCATCATCATTATCATCATCAGCATCTGATGCACTATCAGCTGTTTCGTCACCATCATGTAGCTGATCTGTTATATCTGGAATATTGGAATTTATAACATTTGCATCAAACAATTTGTTTGTTATTGTGTCCATTATACATGCATGTGTACATGTACATCACACAATCTGTCGTTATTGTGTCCATTATACATACACGTGTACATCACACAATTTGTCGTTATTGTGTCCATAATACATGCATGTGTACATCATACAATTTGTCGTTATTGTGTCCATTATACATGCATGTGTACATCACACATGTACATCACACAATTTGTCGTTATTGTGTGTATTAAACATGCACTTGTACATCACACAATTTGTCGTTATTGTGTCCATAATACATGCATGTGTACATCACACAATTTGTCATTATTGTGTGTATTAAACATGCACTTGTACATCACACAATTTGTCGTTATTGTGTCTATTGAACATGCACGTGTACATCACACAATTTGTCATTATTTTGTCCATTATACATTCATGTGCACATCACACAATTTGTCGTTATTTTGTACATTATACATACACGTGTGCATCACACAATTTGTCGTTATTTTGTCCATTATACATACATACACATGTGCATCACACAATTTGAGTATTACAGAAGGAAACAACAGGCAGCTTGCAGAACAATACTCAGTTTGTTAACATCATGGTACACTTTCCATAATCATGGACAAGTCACACTATTATTAACCTGTTTGAGGCTTGATATAAAATTCTAACAAAAAAGGATTGCTTATCAAGCAAACTATTGATTCATTATACAGTAAACTAGTAATTACTTTCGAGTTTGAATACACATGCCAAACGATATTGGATGTTACCAGCCATTCCATAGAGAAACTAACTAAGTCTTGAGATAAATAGAAAGTCTCATCTCTCTGTTTTCAGATACAAATATTGCAAACAGTTCATAAGGGGCCCGTTTCACTTGCCTTCACAAGTTTTAAGATTTTCATAGAAACAAATTGTGACACCTAGGAACATTTCATTTGTTACCTCAGATGGAACAACGAATGTAGGAGTAACACTTAAAGCCCCTACTTCATCAAAGGCATAAAAATAGGAAGATGGAAAGCTATAGGAGCTATATGAATACAGAATGTTTTTTATGTATAAAATAAAGGGAACTGAAATGACATAAAGTGAGTTAATTAAGAGCCATACTCTGGGATCGATCTAGTATACAGATGTCTTCTCCCTCTCCTTCTGAGATGAGTTGACTAAGCATGGCAGAATCATGATGGTCATCTACCTCTCCTTCCTCTATGTCCACATCCACCAATACATCCTCCTGGCTCTGATCTGTAATAGCATACATTAGCACAATGTACTATAATGTCGAAACAATACATGACAGTTAAGTGGATTTTACAAGATGTTTTGACCAGTTGTATTGGTGGAGGAATACCTCAGATACACAGGTCCACCACTCTATTAGTAACTGGCAAACTTTCTCATGAATGAGCTGGGCTTGAACCCATGGCCTCAGGGGTGAGAGGTAAGTAATCTTGATTTATATATATAGAACAAGTGTTACACTGAAGATATGCCATTACAATAGATATGTAAGGATTTACATAAAAAAGTGATCAGTGTCGTCCAGTCAAAAAATTAAATCAAATGACAGACTGGTTTAGTACTGCAAACATGTAGGAAGTTTTGAAAACTTTGCAATCACACATGCCGATGAATGCAATTAATCCTAATCTTTTAAAACTACAAAATCAAACGGAGCCAAGGTGTTGTGGATAAGGTGTTGGCCACTCACACAGGTCAGAGATTAAATCCCAGACTCGTTCTGATGTCCTTTCAAAAACAAAATCCAGTACTGGTTTTACTCGGGAAATGAACTCGTGAGAGATTCACAAATTGTTTGCCATGCTCCTACCTACCGACTCAAAATTGCAGCTACCCAAACTTTTTATCGACTTTCAAACTGTTTAATTTTTATTTGTGATTTCTGTCCATTTTTCTTTAAAATGACTATGCAAAAATCAAAATTTGGCCAAAAAAAAAAAATTAGCTACCTACCAACCCACATGAAAAATACTAGGTCTGAGCACAGCTAACGAATACTTTCTTTAAGGATGACCAAGAGCTTATTTTTCAATTAAGCTAAAATAAATTAATATAAAAGAAAACAACAAAATAAGTTGCAGCAGGTCATAAATTGACACAAGTTCTGTACCTGTTTCCATGATGATCTCTCCAATGACCTGCGACTCAGGGTCCATAATTCTGTCCCTCTCAAGGAGATTGTCAATGACAGAGTCAAGCTCCGCTGCAGGTCCTGATGGTTCCAGTACACTGTCTTGGTGGGTTTCTTCTAGATCGCCTTCCTCGGTATGTTCTGTATTCAATATCTCCTGAATCTCCACTTCTCCTTCTCCGGTAACTGTACCGGCTGTCTCAACAGCACTGGCTTCTGTGAAGAAGAATTCATTACGGTAATGAAAATAACTTCAAACAGACCTCACACTGAACAACAAGTTTCGGCTAAATCCGACAACAGGTGCAAAAGGAGTTCTCAAGACAAGATGTTTTGACAGATGGAAAAGCACAAAGGAAGGAGGGGAAATATAATTAGATGCAGCTGAAATGTGCGTCTATTCAGGGTTTTCCTTAACATACAATGTATGGTCGATTACAATAGCGCAAATGGGTGTTTTCTACTCTTTTTATGAACTGTCACTAAGATATTGTGGAAATTTACTTTACAATACATCCAACACTAAAATAGACAAGAAACAGCAGTATAAATAGATGTGTTATCAACAAAAAGTCCAACTTACATGTAAGTAACATTTTCATACCTTGAGTATTTGGAGTTGTGGTATTGGCCTGTGAACTGCTTCCAGCTGTTTCCGTCTCAGATTTAGTTTTTGGTTTGGCAGTTACATTTTGTACAGGTTGATTCACACTTCTGGACAGGGTCTCCAGGGGTTTCAGGGCAGCATTTATAGTAGCAGCCATGAAGGGACTAGATAGATCCAAACTGTATGGGATACGAGCAAGATCTGTCACTAAACCACGCTTGAGTAAGTTTTTCACAATATTATTCATAATATTCTGTTGTCCTTTGAACACTTGATTAGGAATCTGACCCTGAGTGGGACATGATTCTATTATAGTACTTATAATACCAGTCAATGACTGCACTCGTGAATGCTTTTCCGAACTTTCAGGCAATGCTAAAGCCCGTTGTAAGGCAGATTTCACTTCGCTGACAAGAGTCAACTGAGCTTCAGGACTGTGATTGCACGATGCTATGCTTGCTATGAACACTCGGGATAGGGCTGGGCAGTCTCGATCCCCTGTGTTACTGTTTTGATGCAGAAGATGGTCCAAGACAAAGGCTAGAACCGAACAATCCTGTAACGAAATAAATATTTCACATCATATACATGTTTAATAAATCTATAAGATGTGGGAAGTAATGGATGTTCAATTATATTATCTTGAGGAGCTTTTGAGAATTGAAAATATTTTAAACTAGACTTATCACTGAAGGTGATGAATACCCCCGAACGCCGCCATGACAGAAAAGGGTTAACCATTCTATGAAGTTTTATTAAATTATATCCAATAGTTTTAAAGTTATGCTCCAGACAAAAAAAATTCTTAATAAAAGAGAATGTTATAGATTGAGTTTTTTGTATTGCTAATTTTTTTATGGTTTTGTTAATATTAAAAACGGTCTTTTTAATTATTGTGCAGTGTACAAGCTTTCATGGCAATCAATAAATGTTATACTTTTTCGAGTTATGTTGAGGGACAACAATTTTATGGATAAGAAACAAACAAGAGCACTAGGAATACAATATCGAACCTGCTTTGCTCAAACTCCATGTATATTATCAACTTGGTTCTTTCATGAACTTTATTAAACTGTTATCACTGATGGCTTTAAAACTACTTTAAAAGTACTGCACCAGACAAGGGAAATATATCAAAGGGCAATAACTCTGTCATTAGCAAGAATAGAGTTATGTTTCTTGTACACTGCACTTCCTGTCATTATATTCTACCATTGTATGAAGTTTGATGAAATTCCATCCAGTACTTTAAAAGTAATGCTCCGGACAAGGGAAATATATCAAAGGGCAATAACTATGTAATTAGCAAGAATAGAGTTATGTTTCCTGTACACTGCACTTCCTCTCATTATATTCTACCATTGTATGAAGCTTGATGAAATTCCATCCGGTACTTTTCAAGTTATGCTCCGGACAAGAAAAAATATCAAAGGGAAATATATCAAAGGGCAATAACTTTGTAATTAGCAAGAATAGAGTTATGTTTCCTGTACACTGCACTTCCTCTCATTATATTCTACCATTGTATGAAGCTTGATGAAATTCCATCAGGTACTTTTCAAGTTATGCTCCGGACAAGAAAAAATATCAAAAGGCAATAACTCTGTAATTAGCAAGAATACAGTTATGTTTCTTGTACACTGCACTTCCTCTCATTATATTCTACCATTGTATGAAGTTTGATGAAATTCCATCCAGTACTTTTCAAGTGATGCTCCGGACAAGGAAAATTGCAACCGACAGACCGACCGACAGACCGACGGACCGACCTCAGGGTGACTCCAATATACCCCCTCAAAACTTCGTTTGTCGGGGGTATAAATACTATTATTCTGTTAATCTCATTTTCATAGGGGTGACTAAAAACACCTTCTAAAAAGATTATTTAAGATTTCACTAATAATACAATGACAATTTTATATATGGCATATTCAGTTTTATCCATAAAATAACCAGTATTACAACCAAACAAAAACCAGCTTGATAACATTGCTGTTGTTTCTTTAATATTGTGCCATTAACAGTCATGTATTAATTTTTGTCTTCCCTCCTTAAATTATTATCATTATTATAAAAAACATTTAATTGGGTTTAAGCTATTTTCAGCACATTTGAGTTTTATATATATGGCATATACAGTTTGTTTGTGGGTTTTTTGGTGGGGGGGGGGGGGATCTGAGAAGAACCACCATCTTTCGGCAAGTAACTCACAAACTTTTTAACATATTTTTTTTAAGCGAACTGAACTCAAAATCTACAGCCTTAGCATTAAGATCATGAGACAGTACCTTAGACTACTTGGTCACGAAGGATATCTTTAAATTATTTTAAAAAGATTATTTATAATAAGTTTATATCTCGGTATCAAATTGGTCAATGATCATTACTTTATAAACATTTCACATAATGAAATTTTGAATAGTTCTACGAAAATTTTTACCTCTGGTACAAGATCAGACTGTCCTGCGTGATACATATACTGTGTAATGAGCTGTGTACAGTTACAGTACGACTTAATAATCTCTGACAACATTCTCAGAAGGGATGACTTAGGCAACAGTGGTCTCTGATTGGCTTTCTCCTCAACAGTCTTCACCTCTTTGTTCGGAATCTTTGATATGGCAACTTCTGCACCACCACCCTCTGCAGTAGCCTGTTAAGAACATTATATTTCACAGTTATATACATTAAAACATGTTTGATTACGGTAACTGCCTTAATTTATTGTTACATAAATTCTGATTATTTGATTTGAGCTAAACTCAGCCGGTGATGAGGAGGTTTATAACCCTGGGGGCCTGACAAGTCTTATTTTAAATATAAACCAAATGTCTGGGTTTATTGGTTTTTTACTTCAGAATTATACTTATTTTATTTAATTGCATTTGGTCTAAAAAAATCATGATTTGTAAATTCCATTTAACAGACCATTAACCCAACAGTTCTTTATACAACTGGGCCCAGTACTACAAAATTTAAAATAGTCAAACCTGTCTTGGAGTGGAATTCCCAGGAAAAGTCAGCATGTCCCCTCCCCCACCCCCACTCCCAAGCAACATGTACTGTTGTTGTTTTTTTATAACAGATGAATGAATACATGATAGATATATGGGCGCGACTTTTAACAACTGATGGGAAATATATTGCTACAAGTCTGCTTCACGTCAGCTGTTAGCCATAACAAGAGATGTCAGAGGACAACAAAGCTGGCCTATGGGATAAAACTCACCTACCACGCAGAAATTGAGATTGGAGGCAAACACCAAAACTTAAACGCAAAAATAAATGCAAAAGTTTAACCTTGACGTTTACAGACGCCGGGGTCAAGGCAATAGCTCTCGACATTCGTCCCAGCGAGCTAAAAATATACAAGGAAATAAAATACAATACGACTAGTAGTACACTGAGCATTTTGAATTGAGAAATTGTTTTATTTATTCTTCAACATGCACCACCGTTAGCTATAGAGATCATATTGACCCACCTGTTGGTCATCTTCAGTTTGAAGAATTTCTGCTGTACTGTTTTGCCGCGTGATCTCGGAGTGTCGCTCATTGATCTCATTGACAACTTCTTGAATGGCCTCTGCCAGTGACTGTGACGACTTTGCTTCAGAACTGTTACCATTGCCTGGAATAAAAAGAACACAATGTGAATTTTCTTACTCTATGCGATATATAAAAAAATTTCAATAAAATAGTGCTCAATATAAAGCTTATCCCAGACGCTTATCAAAATTTTCATCTGCAAAGTACTTATTTTCTTACCTTCCCAGTTCCAAAGTGTGCACAGACAATAAATATTACATATAACTTCGACTCGTCCAAAATACACACCAAGGTTCTTTCACATTTCTTTGTTTGCTACATATCTTTTTATTAAATTTGCTAGCATATTTTAATCATAGCCAAATTTCATAGGAAACATAGATCTACATAAATTAAATTACTTAAAACAAGACTTACAACAAATAAATATGTCAAAATTTAAATCAATCTGAACAGAATTAATTTCAGAAATTGTTCAATTTTGTAAAAACTATAAATACATGTATGTCTATGACGGGGATGCCCCTCCATATGTTTGTAAATTTTACCAAAGATTAAGTCTAAAAAGGGGCAATAATTCTTATTTGTAAATATAAAACTTGATCTGTATTTTATACTTAAACAGCTACACATCTAATTTTAATCAAATTGACAGACCAATGCAAAAACGGACGGACAGGGGCGACACTTAAATAATGACCTTTAACCACTCTTCAAATATAGGGAGCATAAAAAACACTTACTAAGAACTTTTTAACAGTTTATATTTTAGGTAATCCATCAAAAATGCTTTAATAATATAATTTAATTTATACCGTCCTCTGTATTCCATGAATATTTGACTACTAGAGCATCAAGTAAACTCTCTATGACATCTTTCATGGGAAACTGTATGGTAGTGACGGCCATCTGTTTGGTAGCAATACATTTCAGGATCTGTGGAGCATTGGGCCCTGTAAAGCGAGATTCATCTTCATCTGCAACAGAACATATCCTTGTTTGTCATATAATTTACAGCACAGGGTAGTATACACATGAGCCCAACTTATTGCTAGATGTTTTTCTGTAGAACTTTGGCTTTTATATGTAATCAAAGGACTCAAGGTCCTGAGAGGCGCCGTTTGTTTGTTTGTTTGAATATTTAGAGTCATTGCTATGCCATCTAGTGACAAACCCATCGTAGCAAGTAACAGATAGGGTTTCAAACTCATGAACCAAGGATTGATAGCAATATGCTCACCACAGGGGAAATACTGGTATTGACCACTATGAAGCAATTCTCATTAGAAAATCATAGCTAATTTAAACAAAACAAAAAATTGTATATTTCAGTGTTTCTTTAAGAAACACATGTACCAAGAAATGAGATTGGTTGGGTACGGATGGGTATGTCATCTTGTGTTGAAAAAAAGTTTAGGTTTTGTGTTCATTAATGCATTGTCGGATACCCCAGAGTATAACTGCGATATTCTCCATCCATCATGATGCATAAAACTAACACCCGGGGGGTATCCAACGATGCATAAATAGTGCATTTTAAGTATATGTTTTTCGATTCTATATAAAAATATTGTTGCCATAAAAATAGGGTATAAAAAAAGATTTATACAATTTATAAGTTATTGATTTAATGTTAGATTCTGTAATGAAGAATAATTTCATTAGGTATCTGTGTATTTCGAAATAAATAAATAATTCATAAAAGTAGACTTTAATATAACATCCTTAATAAATGGGACAGCAGTAACCTATGTGCCGACTTTTAGGATCCGATTTTTGAAGGCGCCGACTTTTAGACTGGGTTTCTCAAGGTAAGCGACCTCCCATATGTTTTTTTGCTAAAACAAATTCTATGATTTGTTTACAAAATAAACCGTTTTAAGTGGTGATTTTATCCTGTATTTGTTAAAATTAAATGCTCAGAAAACCCTTTACGATTGCATTGATTTGTTTACTTGTAAAATGGTCTCAATAATACACTACTATTAAAATTCCAGACATCCTTTATCAACAGCGTGTATGCTAACTTGCCAATATAATCCCTTTAAATGGACTGATCTGAATCTGAATCTACATGGCATATAGCTTATTAATACAGCATATTACAGAACTTTTCTGCAATAAATCTAACATCAATTCTAAATCAACCATGATTGACGACGACATAAAGAAAGCTGGTAGTATTACATTTGCTTCAGGGACTATTTTCATTGCCGATATGCTAATTAGTATGAACACTCCTACAAGGGACTATTTTCATTGTTGAGTGAAATGCTAATAAGTATGGACACTCCTACATTTCAGCCTTCGTGTTAAATAGCAATCGTTTGCAGAAATCAGATATCAAAAGTAAAGATTCAAACACGTTTTCATGTCATTACTTTATTTTTCGTACATTGAAAAGTAACCTTTATCCGACAGAAACGTTAAATAAAATCAAGAACTACTTTCTCTTGAGCAGTTAGACGGTACATATGAAATGAGATGCTTTTATTGACTAGTATGATTCTACAGAGACACCAGAAGATCTGGCGCCTCAAAAAAGCCACCGGTGCTCTCAGACCTTCCTGACCTTATAAATGACATCAATTAGGCAATATAAAATGATGTTATTGTCAAACATTACATCATGACCTTTTAATTTCATGTATCATGTGAACCGAGTGAATAAAGGATATTGAATTTAAAGTATCATTTACAAAATACAAAGTTATTTTGTCAAACCAAGATATTCGTTACAATATTACATGGAGCTTTATCATTTTGTTACAAAAAAATTCCTGCCCTGAGATCAACTATACAAAACTTATTGCAATTAGGACTGAATGAATAAACAATAATATGAAAATAACATCTTAAAAGCCAACAAATTGAACAGTTGATTGACTAACCTCTTTTAGATGGAGGTGGTAATGCAATTCTCATACACTCTTTGGACAGCTCTGTAAATAACTGTGGGTTTCTACAGGCTGCTGGACTCAGTACCCGCATCACATAATGCATCTCCTTGGCCCCGACACTTCTCTGCGACACCCCATTCAGACTTGAACCTGCCCCAGAACAGCTACTTTTGATAACCTACAATTATTATACATAAGACATCGGTCCTCTTTGACAAATACAGGTATATTCAAAGCTTTGAGAACCAACATTTCGCCAAACAGCTTAACAATTTAAAAAGACAATTTAAAAAGTTGCACAACATCTCAACCAGAGACTCCAATAGGAGAACAGGTAATATTTTAATTAATTTTATTAAAAACATATGCCTTATAACTGTTCAAAATTAGTGAAGCACAAAATGGTAAATGGGACACAAAATGGTAGATAGTTTAAGATACCAGTTTATGTAAATAGAAGACAATGCCCAAAACGTGCTAGCAATAACATACCTATGGCTCAAGTTAAATTAAAACCGTAACTAGAAATTGTTTTTCAGCAAAAACCTATGTCTCCCCCCTCATACAATTGTGAGAGTTATACAATCATTCATTATAATGGTAAAGTAGATATGATGTATGCACAGTTCCAAGCAAGGTTATCAACTAGTTTGTCAACTAGATACTTTATATTACTTCTTTATGGTCAGTATCTTCATTTTGAATACTCAGACATTTATACCAGCAGCACCAACAACTCACCTTTTCCATGCAGTATCTTAGTGATGCTGGCTCCTCCAGAATGTGCCTGAATATCAGTATGGTGAGAGACAGAAAACCCTGGAAGGCCGACGCCTGAGTCAGACCCAGTAACAGCTTTGGTCCGCCCAGCTCTGCAAACTGCAGAGCAAACTTGTGTTCCCTGGTCAATCGCAGGATCAGTCGTAATGCTGCATGCAGGGTCTCTGCTTCAACTGGAGCACTTATAATGCTTACAATGGAACTGCAAAATATGGACAACATAGATATTTTAATTTTCCATGTTATTCGACCTATATATATATATATATATATATATATATTTTTTTTTTTAATTTTCCCAGGATTCATGACAGAAATACAGAAAAGTATCAATATACCAGAAGAGAATGCAGATTTATACAGAATATGTAAGTTACATGTACATTTACATTACAAGTACATTTGTAATAGGAGCAGATTATTTTCTATCCCAAGTTACATTGTATATAAAGCTCTTTTACAACACTTTGAACTTATAAAATTAAAGCATAGTAACAAGACAGTGGACATGGAAAAGAAGAGCCAGTGTTCTTCTCCATGTCAAATTAAATTGTCTTTTTCTTAAATGCATTTGAAATAAAAAACAGTTCAATCTTTTGGCTCAACAAAACGGCCATGTGATAGTAGTAAATCAAACCTTAATCATGCATACCTTATGATATTAGAGATTTGGTGAGAGGTAAGTCCAGATACAACAACAGTTTCCTTCTTTTCAGAACTAGTTGAGGGAGATTCGGTATCCATATCCATCTTATTTTCCAGCGATGCCTGACCAGTGTTGTCTTCTTTCTTCTCATTTGACTGTTTTAACTCCGGCGACATTGGGTAGGTCAACATGATTGGACGTCGGTTAGATGTCTCTTCGTTTACCTAAAATTATTGTAGATCGAAATCTAATACATGTATATAAGTTATAAACTTCATAATTTTGTATAATGTACAAAAACAAAGATTTGAAATGTCAACTAGTAATGTGTACATAAGACTCGGCTGCCTTTGATATATGTTAGTAAATTTTACCAAAAATTTAGTAGAAAAGGGGTCATAGTTCCTGTAAGATTTGATATTGACAAATATCAAACTTGGCCTGAATTTCATCATATTACTGAAATACATGAACCCTGGAAACAATAATTTTACAAATTTAACTTAAAAGGAACCATACATTGTAACTCCTGTAAGAATTGACGTTGCCCAATATATTATAGCTTCGTAATTATAAAAATGGGGGAAAAATCAAAACAATGCAAACCGTATGTTTAAAAGTTTTACAGGTTAACATCTCTGTTCTTCATTGTTTCAAATTGAAGTTGAACCCCATTAAAAAAACACACAAAAACACTGCATGCCATTTATACAGTGGCTTAGTTAAATGGACAGCATTCATAACTTACCTGAACCATGGAGCTAAAGTGGACTGTATATCTTCTCCTGCCTGCAGTGAACCTTATACTGGTCTCCCCGGCCTGATAGGCATCATCTATAGTCTTGTTATTACCCGTGTTATACTTACACCAGCGACCACTTGTGTCATCAAACCACTTCCATGTGTGACAGTTTATCTATATATATAAAACAGTACAATGAATATTGAGCTTCATCGTTTGGTTTTAAGAAATGCCAAGAAACAATGGTCCTCAATTGTTTACAATGCTATTAATGATTGAATCTCAATCTTAACTTTTTAAAATTATTCTTTTACTCAAGAATGAACAAATAAAGTCTTACTTCATATACATGTATGAACAAGAGTTGTCAGAAGAAACAAAGCTGGCCCCTGGGTGTCTAAGTCCAAAAAGGGCCATAACTGTGCCAAAATGCAATCCAGAGTTATGGTTCTTGTCTGTGTGTTCCATTGATGATGGTGAACACACATGTGAAGTTTCAATCACATCCAATGAGTGGTTGCATAGATATCTTAAACTTAAACGCAAAAGTTAAACCTGGGTGTCTACAAACGACGACACCGAGATCATGGCAATACATGTAGCTCTCTTTGGACTTCTTCCCGGCGAGCTAAAAAGGTCACATCTAATATCATGTGGCCATCTAAATATGATTGTTTGTGGCTTTTTTTTTAAAGTGCAAGCTTATCTCTTACACATATGCATTTATTAAACATTGTACTTACGAGCGTTTTTTCTGCCTCTGCTTTGCGCTTAGATATGACAGAAACCTTTTCATACAAGTCGAGGAGCAACAACAATGGTGCCAACCATCTGTAAAAAAAATGATAACAATGATTTTAATGATAAATAATAAAAGATGGAGACTTAATATTCCCAACCACATGGGACAGTGGCAAGATAAAACCGTCAATGAATTGGAATGATGCATGTATGCCATTGGCAAGATAAAATGGTCAATGAATTGGAATGATGCATGTATGCCATTGGCAAGATAAAACAGTCAATGAATTGGAATGATGCATATATGCCATTGGCAAGATAAAACAGTCAATGAATTGGAATGATGCATAGATGCCATTTGCAAGATAAAACAGTCAATGAATTGGAATGATGCATAGATGCCATTCGCAAGACAAAACAGTCAATGAATTGGAATGATGCATATATGCCATTGGCAAGATAAAACAGTCAATGAATTAGAATGATGCATAGATGCCATTGGCAAGATAAAACAGTCAATGAATTAGAATGATGCATAGATGCCATTGGCAAGATAAAACAGTCAATGAATTGGAATGATGCATGTACAATTAAGCTTTATTTGAATTGAATCAGGTGTAACTGAAGAAATTGTCTGGACAGACAACATGGCATAAAGAACAAAGTGATTTCAAAAACTATCACTTCTGTAGTGAATAATTAAGTAATATAATTGTACCTAACCATCCAAACTTTGGTACGATTTGTTTTCAATATGTTAGTTAAAGAGAAGAAGTTCTCAGAAAAAGTCGGACTTCACAATTTTTACCAATTTTCAGTCAACATATATATAAACTAAGACATACTTAGGTGTTGGAGCATTCTTGACAGCCAGAAGATAGTCTTTGCTTGCTGCCATCACCTGTACCAGCAGGTCGGTCAGATTGTTGGTCTCCAATGCTTCAGCACAAGGCATCATAGTTTCCTGCAATACACGTGAAATGCAAGCAATGCAGAGACAAAGCAAGTACAAGCTGATAAAGAGAAGAGAGAAAATAGCTTACAAAAGCTGCTTAATACAAGTTTAAATAAAGGAATGAACGAATGAAGTGTTAATGGCACATTAGGTCATTTTGTGAGCGCATGTTTAAATTAAGGATATGTTCATAAGAATGTGCTTTTTCATGGGATTTAACAACACTTTAACATATATCAGGTTATATACAGCTTCCACTTTTATTTTCAAAGGAGTTCTTGCATCAAGCTGACCTTGGACCCGTGATTTCAGCAGCAAGAACTATTAAAGTGATCCTGAAACAACTCATTAGAACCACTTGGCAACAGAGGCAAGAAGAAATATAATACCTTAATACCTCATTCATACCTCAAACAAACATGTTTAATGTAAAGGTTGTTTACACCTCAAATATATACATACCAGGCAAAAGTTATTCATACCTCAAACAAAAGACTAAACAGATGAATTCTGACGGCAAACTTGCTGGCTTCAGTCTGGGCCAGGTTGTTGGTCAGGTCTGATGGTGTGGACAGAGATAATATACTCTTGGCAAGTGATTTTACCTGAAATTTAATCATTCAAACAATCTATTTAAAGTTTACTCTACATTTAGAACAATTATACAACAGGTCAAATAGTAACACATTATCAATTTGTTCACTAACTATTAAGTCATTTTTTTAATACTAACAAAAATTGAAATCCAGGCTGATAAAGGGATTTTCTGAAATTCATAATAAACCACTTATATTGCTAGATTAAAATACAGAAATAATTCCAAGATTCCGGCAGCAAACTGCATCTTACCTCCTCCACCAACGTGTTAAGGACCATGTTCTGCCACTGAATGCCATTCCTCTGAGTGACGACAGTGAGAAGCTCACAAACCCGATATACAGTCTCAGGAAGTGTATCCAGCAGCGTCAAACAGCCTGTAGTAGGGAATACAAGCAGTCAGTGATTTGGCACCACTTTGGAATATCATAACACACATAAAAACACACAAAAACACACTAACTACTGGTATAACTGGAAGAAAAGAGGCAGAGAGATTACTTTACAAAATTATTTTTTTGTCATTTTAACACCATCCTTAAAACCCATCGTCCAGCCTCTCTAATAATTATGTTATTAATTTATTCACAACTTACCAGGGAAAAGTTTAGCAGTGAAGTCATCAAGAACAGTTTTATCAAGTGGTTCCTCGCAATTCTGTTTCTCTTCCTCTTCTTCTGTTTTCTTTTCTGTTTCTTTCTTCTTTTCATCATTAGTCTAGCAGATCAAGTATAAAAGTATGTGGTTCAATATCAAGACAGAGTCATGATGTTTAATAATGTGTACAAATTGCTTCTGCAATTTCTGATTCAGAAATTCTCAATCTCAAATTCTTAAAATTTTGAAGGTCATTGTCAAAACAAAATATCAGTGGAACCGATGGACACTTCCCGAACAAGTGCTTGAATGAGTTGTAGCTGCATCGTTTGTAAAGGAAAAGGGGGTGTAAAGGGAAGATAATTTCTGGAATAGATTTTTGGTGCTTCCACACATTGACCTCTATCCATGTTCCAAGTCTCATTGGATTCCCTTCCATACCCTCGACTATAAAAACAAAGGAATTGGTAATGGACAGAATAAAAGGGCCATAGAAAATGTGTGTGACTACCTCAGCTGATGGGGAAAGTGTGGAGGCAAGTATTTGTGAGCAAATGTGTGTGACTACCTCAGCTGATGTGATAGTGCAGAGGCAAGTATTTGTGAGCAAATGTGTGTGACTACCTCAGCTGATGTGATAGTGCAGAGGGAAGTATTTGTGAGCAAATGGGTGCGACTACCTCAGCTGATGGTGATAAAGTGGAGGTAGGTATTTATGAGCAAATGTGTGTGACTACCTCTGTTGATGGTGATAGTGTGGAGGCAAGTATTTGTAAGAAATGTGTGTGACTGCCTCAGCTGATGGTGATAGTGTGGAGGCAAGTATTTATGAGAAATTTTTTTGACTACCTCAGCCGATGGCGATAGTGCGGAGGCAAGTATTTATGAGAAATGCGTTTGACTATCTCAGTTGATAGTGGTAGTGTTGATGCAGCATTTGCGAGAAAAGAATGTGATTACCTCAGCTGATTGTACATCTTGTCCAAGAGACATTGCTATAGCCTGCAACATCTGCTGATCTTCAGACAGTTCCATGTCTATACCTGACAAGTTCTGTAAAACAGCCAGGAAGCATTGGATAGAAAGAAGTATTCTTAATTAACAGATCACACTAACCTCTAAGTACATTACTTATACATGTTCGTCATACAACAATTCAATAAGACCTGAATTCATTAATTTTTATATTTAAGTTTTGAAACTGTAAAAATGAATATGAACATTAATAGAAACTGACAGAAGCTCTGTTATATTTAAGCTCATACACTGCACAAAAATTATTAAAGTTTTACATATACATATCAACATACGTACCTGTACAGGGGGTGGGAAGTCACCAACCTGGGTGAGAAGATAATCAGTTGCCTCCTCAATGGACTGAGTATGTACCAGGGCATCAACACAGCGGGCACGTGTAAATCCCATCTCCATTAACTGTAGTATAAGTATGCAATAATACAATCCAAGGGGGAACATCTTAAACAACAAGAATGTTTGACTTTTCATTACACTTCATGTGGTTTATTTTAGATTTATTGCAAAGCTCAGAGCTAGAAGTGAATCGTCTCAAGTTCACTTGACAACCTCTGACGCGAGTTGCCAACACCCTATTCACTAAATCACAACATAAACACAGGTGTACCACACAATCTGACTTAAGTACACAACGTTCCTAAATGCAAAATCTGATGACGACTAATTTTTCACTATTTTTATTTCAACCAATCGAGAGTATTTGTTTCAACAGCCGTTCGACATATCCTTCAATGAGGATGTAGATTCAGTCGTATTGATCTTCGTATGTTGATGTATAGATAAAAAAGTCCCAGTTTAATCATTTACAATCATTAAAAAACACATGGACACAGCAACCATTATGGAATTTTCATCGTAACAGTAATAAACGAGTGATAACCGTACATGATCAAAGCTAAATATAGATTTTTCTTCGGTTAAAATAGACTTCTATGAAAGCAAGCCTCTGATTGACTGGTGGAAAGGTTGTCAGGATGTGACACTCTATGCGTTGTCGTCAGATCCCATAGCGAAGTGTTCTTGAGGATATGATTTTAATGACACTGGTGTACCACTGTAGTTTCAATTTAAACTCAATAAAGGTGTACCACAGGACATGTATATCAAAACAATTTTTTTTATTCTTTTTCTTTTTTTTTTTTAGAACTTAATATTATTATCCTTTTCACAAATCATTACCTTTTCATATAAATCACCTCATCATGTCTAATCTAAGTATGATTTAGCTCATTCTTTTATCAACACATTATAGGTTATACATGCCGTCCAGTTTTCTTTTGGACGAGAAGACTTTAGAATGAACAGAATCACCATCCTTCTGCAAGTCACTGGCAATCCGTCTCAAAGTTTTTGGACAGAGGTGAGCTTACTAATTCTGTGGTCAGTTTGAAGGAGGCAAAAGCAACAGAGGACAACCTTAAACAAGGTACATGTATTATAGTTCAATATAAATATAGGACTTCCTACAGATATTAGCCTTGTCCTATTTTAACAGATACCTAGACATATAAACATACTTGTTGAACATGTGTTTCATTGACACGTGGACGTGATATACTGCTAGGGGCAGCTACAGCGGGCACTGCTGCCGGTACAGCTGCAGTGAGACCAGCAGCACTGGGTGCTGGCCCTGTCCCTGTCGCTCCAGAAGGTGCAGCTGTACCACCATCTCCAATAATAGACTTGTCCTTCGCTAAATGCTCCTATCACAAAAATATAAGAATTTAAATCAACACAACATATTTTCAAGGAAGCTGTCACTTCAGTCCAACTTGTCCATGCGGTCAGTCACCTCTTATGAGCAGTCACCTGCATTGACCAGCCACTTCAAACCCATCCTGTATAAATTGTCCATATAAAGTGAAAAACAAACATTGTCCTTAAAGCAATCAGCTGTGACTACTGACCAATACTCACTTACATGTTTTTCTGGCTGGTATTTCAATCATATTCTATTACCACATAATCAATTAACACTTCTGCGACAGTTGTGAAAACACACGGCGTCAAGTGAGTGTACATGTATATGGTGTAATAAGAAGAGAAAATAGTGAGATTATTCACTTTAATGGGTATGCAACATTGCTGTCTAGGCTGGGTACATGAACGTTTAAGTGCACATATACTCAGATTGTAAACAGTGTTTGTTATGGGTTAACACGTTTTGATTTAGTTTTAAACGAGATGCTTATGCACATTCTATAAATGTGGTTACATGTAAAAGTCAAAGGATATTTTGCAGTTTGCTGAGTTAAAATTTAATTTAACAGCTATGGAATAATTGGGTATGAACACATATGTGTAACAACAATATTTTTCATATCAAAACATGTCTACAATGAGAAATGTTTGACAACAGAAGAATCTGTACAGGATGATTGAACCATTAGACTGAAATAGTTCAGAGAAGGTGCAAAACAAAGTGATTTTAGTGTGTGGTCAATTGTAACTTGAAAGGTCAAACCACTTACCCTGATTATTCCTTCACCTTTGATGATATGGCACAGTATAGCGAGGACAGATTCAGACATTCGACTTCCATAAACCTTCAGTGGCTTCTTATTCCAGAGATTCATTACAGCACTGAAAGCTGCCTATGATTAAAGATTTGACATCAATGAATAAGCTGTTTCTTCAGTTGGCACTTTTAAATTATACTTAAAGATTCAAAAAACAACAAATAAAACCTTTTTGATTATAATTTTAAGATCTTGAGCCATGATGCACATCATATTAGAGTATAGAAAAAATATTTTTATATTTCAGATTCTACTGTCATTTTCCAAAAAAATAGAAACTGTTGATTTCAAGATTTAACAAACAACATAATCAGATATTGGGTATATTTTCACTTAAAAGCACTACATAAACTAATATTTATTTGGGACAACTCACATACATAAAAAATAACAAACAAATAAATAACTAATAAAAAAAACCACCTCTCCAATTTACAACTAAACTTAGGATGGAGAAAAATGCAGTGAAAAGAATATACAAAATATATTTTATTTCAATTACCATTACCACATACCTTTTGTGTGCTGATAAGATATTGTACAGGGTTGAAGGGCTGGAAACCAGGCTGACTAGATTTGTTTGGCAGTTGGTGGGGTGTCTCTAGCACAGTTTTTGGGTTCACCATCTTCTCTATTAGCATTAACCAAGCATCGAGAAACTCGCCAGTACCAGCTGAGGGGAATACATTTGATATCATTATGTTAAAATACTGATTCAGATCTGTCTTACAAATATTACTTCCACATATAAAGTGCCAATATTTAATACATCAATCTATTGCTGAAGTCAGACAAATAGTTGTGAGAATATAAGTAATTCTTACTTTGCAAATGTTTTTTTCGTTTTTTGTCAAAATGAACATTTATGTTTGAATATTTAGTATCATGTTAATACCATCAAGGGCTAATAGACAAACAGTTTTCCTAGGTTATTCAGTACTTGAGCATTGTAACAGACACATTTTTCACATATATCAGCGGTAAGAAACGAATGACAACGAAATGCAATGTTGTATATCAATTATCATGGAGACTAAGACCAGGGCCACCCTTAACAATTGCTTGTTTGCCACTTCCGACTCATTCGGACACCATTTAGGGGTAGGTAGGTAAATTCTTTTTTTCTTTTTTTGGTTTGTAATCAATCAGAGAATATTTTTATGGACTAGTAATGAGACAGAATATTTTGAATGAACAACCCAAATTTTTTTTACCCTAACAGGTGGGTTTGTTTTGGGTTGGCTGGAAGCTGCAAGCAAAACAATAATTTAATTTAAGCCCAGACAGAGACCCCTTATGACCCCTGGGTTGATAGTCGGATGTGCTGCAGACTGAGCTAACCAGAGCTTGGCTGACAAAATGAAGAATATGTCATTGATGTTTACAGTACCGTAATATAAAATTACATTCGCACAAACTCGTATTCATATAATCTAATGTATTTAAGAAGTTGGGGACTGTTCATTGTTTTGTGATAGAAAGCAATTAACAACTTTTCAATTTATTTATCAACTTAAAATTTATTTTTTTTCTTACATGTTGGTCTGATCAAATTAATTGCACCATAAAGGGATTAGAACCAAAGTTTAAAGAAAATATACTAAAATGAGAAAATGTCTCGGTGTATATCGTAAAACGATGACAATCAAATGCCACAATGGGGACGGGACACACAACCTTTCAAAATAGCTATCTTGTTTTATTCCTGTAATTACCTGGCAGTTGAGGATCCTCCAGTCCTTCTGTCAATGCAACTCTACCATCCACAGATAATGCCCAGGAAAATGCCCTAAAAATGTAAAGATACAATAACATTTAAATAAACAACAAACAAACAAGTACATTCATGGTAGTCCTCTCTCATTTTGTTAGAAATATTTATTTTAGAATTCTTTTTAAATTGCGTTAGGGAGACAAAAATGGTTCCAATTATCTGAAGAATCCATATTAGGTGTTTTCAATTATATTAACATACCATGTGAAACATAGAAATTCGAGTACATAAAAAAAAGGTCAAATAACTTTTAATCTGTATATTTTTATTTTTATAAAATAAAAAATAATGATTGTTGATGTTTTAAATAAAACATTCAATTTGAATATTTAGCATACTTTTTATGCCAATAAGGGCTTACAGACCTAAAAGTCTCGTAAACAAAATTATATATACCAAACTAGTGAGCGACACTTTAAACACAAACTACATACTGAAAGAGAGTGTCCTGTCCCCCCGAAGCGAGGAACTTCTGTAACATGAGGTGGTATGGCTGCTTCTTATCGTCAAACAACATGGGAGACGTAAAACCAACAGAACACACAAGGAATGTTAATCTGAAATACAAAAACAATACTGACCGGTTTCTGTATTGTTCCATTTTATTGTAACTATTACAGTGGACAGATATTGTGACAAAGATTACAGCATTTTCCTCAACTATTCATTTACATGTATCAAAGCAGAGCCGGGCCTTTCATTCACTTTGGAGGGGGGAATTGGGCCAGGGCCCTCTGAGGGGGATAACTTTCCTCTGAGGGAGGAATGTAATTAATTACCAACAAAATTTTTTTTTCGGGGTGAAATTTTAGAGAAATTAGGGGAACAAAGTATAATTAAGGGCAGGAAGAATTGATGCTGAATTTCGGCCCCAAAACAGGTTAACAAAGGCCCTGTATAGTGCTGTGTACAAAGGCAAAACTCAAAGAACACAAACAGAATGTTAATCTGAAATACTACACAACAATACTGCCTAGTCTTTGTATTGTTTTATTTAGCTGTTTTTTAATGGGGTTTCATGCTATTTCGATACATTTCAGGTTATATATAGCATATCCAGTTTTTATTGGCGGAGGTAGAGCTCAGAATGAATCGGAGTAGAACCACCTTCCTTCTGCACGTAATTGGCAAACTTTCTCAAAAAAGTGTTTGGACTGAGCTGGACTTGAATCAACGACCTTAGCGTTGAGAGGCAAAGTGATCTTGAGACGGCGCATAGACCTCTTGGCCACGGAGGACCTTAATATTTTACATGTGTTTAACACTTTTGAACACTATAAAAGGGCAAAGTAATATATTAATTTTCTAAACAAATGGAGGTCAAAATTAGGCCGTTCTTAAAAAATAAGTTGTTTGCCATGCTCCTACCTACTCACTTAAAATTGCTGCTACCCAAACATTTTGATTGACTTTCAAAGCAATTTCCCCCCCCCCCCCCCCCCCCCAATGATTTCTGTCCATTTTCTTTAAAATGACTATGCAAAATCAAAATTTGGCTAAAAAAAAACTACCAACCCACATGAAAAATACTGGGTCGGAGCACAGCAAACAACTATTTAAAAAAACAACAAAAAAAAACACTCCTATTAATTTTATTTTTTTTAAATTTCTCATCTTTTTCAATTTCTTTTTTATTTTTTTTTTACTTCTCTTTCAACATGTACGGTCACTGATATACATAAAGATCACAGTAGTATGTGTACTAGAGCCCCAGATAAAATGCGTATTTACGCAATTAAAGAAAAAAGAAAAAAAAGCAATTAAAATAAACAGCTTGCGTATCAAAAAAAAAAATGAAAACATTGTTTACGCAATACAAAAAAATGCATGCGTATCAACAGTTTCAACTTCCTACCAAAATGTAAAAAGTGGACAGGTTATTATTTATGACGACACCAGAAAGACCCACCTGCGTGTTTATCAGTTTAAAATATGATACCCGTGAATATTATTTTTAACCAGTCCTCATTCAGTCCAGGTTATAGAAGCACTTTCATAGACTGTTCAAAGAGAAAGGTCTACATCGTGGCAGGCCGTGGTTTATGGAATAACGCAGCACTATAGTTTATCTCTTTGAAAATAGAATAATATGAATTAAATTGTGTATATTTTATATGCTTTCAAATAATATCGTTCACATACTCGGCCACAAAATTTCATAATGTTATCCAGTACTGCAATTTGTTATCACCGCATGTTCCTGAAATGGCGGCCCCCACTGTGATATAGATTTGTCCATTTGTAAGTGTTTTAGCGACAGTGACTACAAAAAAATGACATCGAAACGCGGGCGTAAGAAAGCTGAAAATTAAACACAAACAATCAAGATACCTGGATATTTTGAACAAAATAAAAAAGACAAAGGACATACTATTGCCGAGAGCATATTGTATGGCATTGTATCAGAGTCAGTTGTCTGTCCCCAAACTGTTGTGGACTTAGATGGACTCATTTCCACAGTTATTTCTACAGCAAAAACTATAAATCACGACGGTAATAAAGTATCGGAAAAAACATTAATCCAATGGAAAACTTAATTCCCTTGGCTGAGAGTTGAAGATGGCGAGAAAGAAATTAGAATGACATGTCAAACATGGCGAAGTTAACACAATTTTACCCAATACAAAAATAAATGATGAGTAACTTTATTCAATTGAAATTGAAAATACCCAATAAAAAAAAAAAAATAGGGAGTAAAATACCCAATACCCTCAAATCTTATCTGGAGCTCTGGTGTGCGTCATTGGTAATATTCCAAACCAGTTTCACTGTTTTGATAGGAAACTTGGGATAGACTTGGCTTCAATTAAAACAATCTAATATCAACCTAACAGACAAACTACTTCATTACTCCGATACACAAATCTATACAACACACAAATGGTAGCATACCTAAGTTTTGGTACAGGTGAATATGCAGGTGGCTCCCACTTTAACCCTTCGGTCAGCAGTTTTGTGAGAGCTTTAGCCACTGACTGAGCTGCTGGCGTCGGAATTATTGGCATTGTCGGCAACATCTGACTGCCTCTCTGCCTCACCCTTGTCCCTACAGACAGTTTAACAAGAAGTCCAAATAACTCGGCCAAAGCCCGTCCTAGCCGAGATGAGACTGATAACAGCGGTTTCAACTGTTTTACCTGCGCCTGGAGAGTTGGAGAAAGCTTAGGTTTTTTACCATCCTTGTCACTAGATGAACCTTCCTCAGTATCCATGGTAACCGGTGTGTCAGATGTTGACAAAGATTCCATGGCGTGACTGACGCCGTTACTCCCAAGAGCACCAGAAGAATGAGTTAATCCAGCTTCCTCCTTGCCATCATCACCATCGACTTTAAAGTCTTTCGGCAAAAGCTTGTCCATATCAGCTTTGCCGAATTCACAGCCAGCAGGCAGAATGTCTTCACTACAGAGAGCTAGTAACACTGTGCTCTCCCAAACAAGAGATGTGTAAAGTTTACTAAGGCCATCTAAAACCTTGAGACCAAGTTCGGATCCCCAATGACTCACAGAGATTGTGCGAATATCAGTCTGGAAAACAAAAAAAAAAGAGGTATAATGTAGATCATAACCCATTTTAAACTGTGACGTTTATTAACAGAAATATAATATCTAAAGCTACATTGCCCAAAGTTAACCAAGCATTTGAGAAACACTGTCCAAAGTTTACCAAGCATTTGAGAAACAGTGTCCAAAGTTTACCAAGCATTTAAGAAATGTAATGATATAATTTTGTTTGTTATTTTACATATTGTTACCCAAGCCATATCAAAATATCTCCAAAGCAAGTCTACAATGTCTTTTTAAGTTGATATCATTTACAGATATTTACTAGAGTCTGGCTATACATAAGAGTCAATTAAACTAACACAAGGATTTTTGTTCGAAAATTTAGCCTCATTTTAATGTCATCAAGGGTGAACAGACAATCAGTTAACCTAACCAATTTTTCCTGGGTTCTGGGAGATTAACCAGTACTTAAGTACACTGAAGTTGATGATAACTTTCCCACTTAAATCAGCAGTGAGAGATGATTGACAATGAGATACAATGTTGTATATCCAGCATCATGGGGACTGCGACTAGGTGAAAATTACAACTCACAACCCCTGGATTGATAGTAGAGTAAATACCAGTAGATATTGTTTTATAACAAATCTATATTTTAAATGTTTACCTGTCCCATCCTACAGACATGTACAAACATCATGATGTAAGCGTGGGCAGATGACAAGGCATGCAGAAGAGGCGTGGCAGTGGGACACAAAGTGGCATCTGGAATATGTGCTACACTGGCAAGTTCTTGCAGTAAAACAGAACCGCCCGGGGCTTCCAGAGGCTGGTGCAAGGGCTCTAACTTTCCCAGGACCTCATTCAGTTTCTTCAATCCTTCTTCCAGCACATGTGGATCTCTTAACAGGGTCTGAAAACAAGCAAATATAATAGAAAACTACTTTTTTACAAGTGATCTTATATCTATGCAATAATGACTACATTATAAAATCAACTGAAAATTTGACAGAATACCATCTAGCATTAGATTGTGTTACAATATGACAAATATTAATACAAGCAACAAAAAAAGTTGCAATTTCATTAGTACATGTTATATTTGATGTAAATAAAAGAGTTTCACAATCGTATCTAACATTTCAACATTGTTTCATCTAACAGTTCAAAATCATAGTGTCCGACACATCATCATCACATTGTCAGATTCAGTTCATACAAATGCCACTACACATAAAGTTATCATGGCTTTTTTTTTTTGTATAAGTACTTTGTATAATAGTAATATCCAAGTAAGAAACTCTAGTGTTGCAGACGATACAACGTCCTCTAATTAATGCAGTGTGTTTCACTACCTGAACAGTGAATGAAGTTGAATAAATAGTCCAATGTCAGTCAATAAAAACTGAATCTTTATAAATTATTCAGAACTTTAAGAATGAGTCACCGACATTATAATTTAAATATATTGAATAATCACCACAATGTTATCAATCAAATGTCTACATTAAGTACTTTTATGTAATCACAGGGGTCAATATTTTGGCATGTATTTCTATTGCCATAGCAACCAAAATAACAGACCTCTTTGAAAATCAAGTTATCAAAGGACTGGCAAAAATCAAAATACTGGCACTACTTTTCACATTTGGTCCGACTTTAAATTTAAAACTATTTGCATTATCTCTTCATTGCTCGTAATCACCATGTCAAGTTTCAAGAGTCCAACTTACTTACTTTTCAAGTTATCTCACTGATCCAGAGATTGGCACCTTTTTTCACATTTTCATTGCCATAGCAACCAAAATATTGGTGTAACCGATAAATTAAAACAACGTTCATAATTTACCTATTACTTTCTATCACCATTTAAAGTTCCATGACAGTACCTTAGGTGTTTTTTTGTTATCACAAGATCTGGATCCTGAAACAAGTTTTCACATTTTCATTGCCAAAGCAACCAAAACATTAACAAAAATAACATGCATAATGTCATTATCGCCCTTTTATCACCATTTCCATTTTTATGACTTTATTCCATGTTCTATTTAAGTTATCATAGAATCCAGATTTTGCTTACAGACACTGGATGTATGGGCAGACAAACAAACGAACAGAGGGTAAACTTATTTAGTTCCCTCTGGTGAAACTGGTGAAGAACTAACAACACTAACCAGTATAGCTTTACAGACACTAGCAACTGCCTGACAAGCAGGTGAGGCAGGAAACTCCACTGGTAGATTGGGCAGACCAAGGATGTCCATCAACTCAGGGAGACCCTTCTGGGCTACAAACTCACGACAATGGTCATCCGTTGAGTTGTTACTTAAGATAGCTTCCACAAACTTCATCTGCAATAGTAATGGAAAAACATGCATCTTGCCTAAAATATCAAAATACACACAAGCTTAAAATCTTCCGTTTTTTAATGTTCTTTCAAAATGTCTGATTTGTTTAATGTTCTACAATGCTTTAATATTTAGTAATTTTGGACTAACAATCCCTAGTGATATGGGGACAAAACAGCAAAATTATCATTTGTAATAGTAGAACCACTATAATCATGCATTTCAATTGCCAAATTTGACAGAATGCAAACATCTTCAGCAGGCACCATTTTCAAGTCATGGTTAACCCTTTACTTCATATAGACCCCTTTGGACACCTCTAATATAGACGCCTTTGGACACCTCTAATACAGAAGGTTTTTGAATTATTGGGTGAATTATGTTTATATTAACTGACAGAGTGGAACATAGTGCAGGAAGTGTTCAGATTGCTTGTTATGAGCAATCTGAACTCTTCCTGCACTGTTTTCAAAGGCCTTCTGTGATTGGTGTTGGCAATGGAGTAAAGGGTTAACAGATATATGTGGAATCCCAACTTGGATGTACTACAAATGGATCCATTAGGCCAATCACCTATCCTTAAGTAACCAGCAAACTTTCTTCATTGATTGAATATTTAGATTCATTTTTATGCCATCAAGGGCTAACAGACGATCAGTTAACCTAACCACTGTTTCCTAGGCCTGAAAGGTTAACCAGTACCCGAGCACACCCCATCTCCGCAAGCAAATGAAAATTTTCCCACTTGAATCAGCGGTGAGAGACAAATGATAACGAGACACAATGTTGTATATCAATCATCACAAGACTGTTGCCGGGTGCAGATTCAATCTCACGACCCCTGGATTGATAATCTGATGCGTAACCGACTGAGTTAATCAGGCCCGGCAAACTTTCTTGATGATCCGAGTTTAAAATTATGATCTCTGAAGTGGGATAAGTAATTAAAGACAGAAACTTTAGACTACTCGGCCAGTGCAGACCCTATCATCAATCAGGCATTTACAGGCAGTTATCACAATGTTCTGTCAACAGGTATGATAAAATTGAAGCAGTAAAGGAAATTAATCTTTACAAATGTTCATGTAAAAAAAATGTTTTTTTCCTTTTTTCACCTGTCATGTGCTACAGTGATAATAGTAAGTTAAATTTGGACTAAAATGCAATGCAAATCAACACATACCACATTAAGTACATAGTCCATCAAGGGGATAGCCTGCTTATCTGTGTCTGTTGTAGATGTAGTTGGCCTGAAAAATGTATCATAATCATCACTATCAAGCCAATTATAAATGTAGTTTTATAAATATTATATTCAGATAATAATATCATGATCAATTTAATGACAAAAGCGCCAAAATCGCCAACTTGTTTGTCTGCATGGAGATTTTCACCTTTTTTCAACAGTATTTCAATTTTTTAATCAATTGAGCTAAATGAACCCGGCATCACTAACCTGATGTGGGCCGACTAATACTACGAATGAGAAAGTGTCTGTTCAATGTAGAAAGACTGGTTAAACTTGAATTCATTTTTGTCTTTCCATACCAATAAAATTGTATACCATGTATAACTTGCATGGTGGTAACAGTGCTGCATTCAATTTTTTTAATAATAAAACCAAATCAATATTTTACGATGTCAGATATAAATGAGCTCGTCTAATGCAAGATGCTGTGTCTTTTATCTTGAGTTTGAAAAATTTCAATGCAGACAAAAATACAAACTTTGTAAAAGATCAATACTTTAGCGAAGCAATAGACTGGGAAATTTACAGTCCAGTTTTTTTTGCTTTACTTAACATATACTTTTCTTTCCAGCTTAATGGTATAATGTTATATGGTATAAAACACCTTAACAAATGTCGTCTTTCATTTTACACAAATGAAATTGCATCTAAATAAGAACTCACAGTGCTGTATCTGTTGGTATCTGTAGGGAAGATTTAGATTCAGACTCCTGAGTTTCAGGTTGTGATTCCTGTGGCGTGCCACCGGCTGCCATCTCCTCCTCGTCTTCTTCCTCATCAGATGACCCGCCATCTTGTGCCTGCGGGGACCGAAGGCTTATCAACATCTGCTCTGTTTTGGGCTGTGGTTTCTGACAAACATACTTCTTGTCACGACCCATCATGTTGACTTCTTGCAAAAGCTATAAAGGACATGTATAAATGTATAACAAAGCTACATTAGTTTTCAGTGTCTTCCCTCATACATTACAATTGAGGGTCATTTGTCCCCCATACAGGACTTTATAGGCAGATTGGAGAATTCTAAGGGTCATTTAGTACAACATAAATACAAAATTTCCCAAATTAAAATGACATAAACAGAAAGGCAAGATTCTAACTCAAGTTGTATGTCACTTGGCCATGAAAAGTAAGTAAAGAAGTTGTATGAAAGGAGTACTGGCATGAAAGATGCAAGTTATTTGTGATTGAAACAAGCAAATTCAGTGAATCAGTAACTTCTTTCAAATGATTCGAATCAGGCATTCTTAAGTTATTGCAGGGAAACAAAAAAAAGAAGATTTTTTTTCAAAATTAAAGGGGCACAACTGTAGAACGACAAATGCCACAACCCCTAAAATCAAACTAAAGTCAAACTTAGCCTTTGTTTTGTCAATATAAACATTGTATTAAAATTTAAAAGGCATTCTTTATTTATTGCTTGGAAACCCCAAAATATATGATTTTTTACAAATAAAGGGGCACAACTCTAGAACGACAAATGACACAACCCCTTGAATTAAATTTAGCCTGTGTTTTGTCATTACAAACATTGTATTACAATTTCATAAGATTTGATTTAGGCATTCTTAGGTTATTGCATGGAAATCAAAGTGTGACAGACGGACGGACGGATGGACAGACCCAAATTAGTGTCCTGCTTTTCACAAAGTGGGGGACACCTAATGCCAGGTTATATGATGTGATTTCGATATTGTTATGTTTTTAACTTATTTCTGTTTATGGTTGGGTTCCCTTTCCAGCACTATTAAAATGGGTTCCAATTGTCCATGTATATACACATATACATCAATATGTCTGTGTGTTAATGCGTTTACATTTCTTATTCATACCTTGATTATGGCTTTTGTGGCATCTGTCCTCAATGAAGGCTGGTGTCTCATCAACTCATCCATTGCATTGCCAAGGTTACTTGCAGTATCACCTTAATAACAGAACCAAAACTCAAGTAAAGATCAACAGTATTAAAAAGCATAAATAAAGAAGCAACAGAAACTTTGAAATATCCAATATTATTATGGAAGTTTACTCAATATCAAACATGTACATAGGTAAGTTAAAGACAAATATGCAAGCAATGCTTTAATGTAGCATTCTGCCCTTCCTGAGTGACCCAAATAAAAAGGCCAGCCATACACAAGAATGCAATTCTAATTTAAAGGCTGTATATCAAAGTAACACAAAACTAGCACTTAACTACCTTCCTGATAGTGTTGCAGTATTGAATATACTATTGCAATATAATCACATAAAAAAACCAGAGCTGTGTAATCTATGTAACATCTATAATATATATACATGTACAAGCAGCAAAGGAACAGTACTAACAGGATTGGAAAGAAATGATTGAGAAATGGCGGGGAAGTTCTAAGATTTAATGATCCTCTGGCACAAACATGGTCCCCAGGCAAAACCATTCCAAAATGATCAGCCTGAAATCAATTTCTGTAAATAGCCACTCTGGCCTTGACCCAAAAAATAAATAGGGATCATCTCCTTACCAAGATGTACCACCTTATAAAGTTTGAAGTCCTTATGCCAAATCATTCAAGTCATCAGATTTTCTATAAACAGCCAGTGACCTTGACATTTGACCCAACAGTTTGAAGATTGCGTGACCAAGCAGTATTGAATAATTGTCTGGAATTCAAGATGGTCTATTGACAGACTAACAAATTATAAACAACTATAGCTCCGCTTCTTCGAAGGGGGCATAATAAAATTAGCCATACCAAATGGATCAGCACTTCTACGTCTTCTCATGGCAGGCAGGTAGTCTGGAGACAGCAAAACTTTGAACAGTCGGTCAAATGGGCGACATTTCACAAATGATTCCAATCCTCTGGCATTCAAACATAGAGCACTGAAAACATTTGGCAGGGATGCCAAAACTTCCCTAGTGGCAGGCACCTGTAGAGTACATATAAACGAATTTAATCTCTCAAATGTTTTACAGTAGAAAAAAATCTTATTTCATTCAGAGATGGTAGAAAACTTTTAAGCAATTACACAAATGATTTCTGTTGGAATCATATTCAATAGAATAGATAGGCAAGTTTGTTACAATGAATATGAAAGTGATGAATGCAATGAATATAATGGTATAACTATAATATACCAATTACACCACATATTTTGGTATTTAAAATTGCTTAAAAAATACCACATTAAGCAAGTTTTCAAAGTTATTTTTGTCTAGTTTACTGTTTTTTAAAACATGAATCAAACAAATAATGACCAGGTTACTTACATCTTTGATAAGTAGAGCATGCAGCACAACATCTGTTAGACCGTTGTCCTGCAGAGATGAGAGAAGAGATGGCTCCTGGAACACGTACACCGTCACCACATCAGTAGCTTTAGAACACAAAAATAAAGTATGATGTAAACATAACCATGTAAAAAAATAATACTGTATTCCCCTACCTAATAAAAGCCCCCTACATTAATTTTTAGGTCCAAAAAAACAATGTGAACATACTCAGGTAAAATAACGCATATACCAGTATACCGACTTTTATTTTCATTGATTATAATTTTAATTTTTTACGCTTAAATTACAGGTGATAACAAAACAGCATTTTCCCTGTAGGGTATTTCCAGGTTTTAACACTAGGAAAATTAAGCCAAGTGAGTAGTAACTTACCTTTTAAAGAGATTTAATACGAGCATCAATATAATTTTATATCTATAGACCATTATATATTTTACATAATCAATGTAATACCTGTAAAATTATTATATATGCAGAATCTAAAAACTTGCTTTCATCCTATTGTAAAACATGTATACATACCCAATAGAAACAAAGATGGACCATAGTACTCTGCATTGCTTATTATATGCTTCAATGACTTTGGTAAAGAGCCCTCCATCACTGAAAAATCATGGCAATATCAAATTAAACAATTTTTCAGTAAAATTTAAACATATCTTTTGCATTGACAATATCTTGAACATAACTGATGCCTTTGCAACAGATGCTTTATAATTTAATATAATCATAGTTCTACAAATCATCTGTTGAATAAATTTCCACTTATGAGCTCTTTTAATTTCTTCAAACATGCAGTAATAAAAACAACATAGTAGTTTGTTCTACTACTTTGCCCTTTACCAAACAGTATATTAATATATATGCATATAGTTGATTATAAATATTTGATACATACAATGCCTCATACTCTCGGAGAAGGACGGATCTGGTATGGCCTTTTTCAGGAAATTCAGCATTGATTTTAAGAGAGCTGCACGCTGTGGGAAACACTGGCGACCTGTTATACACAACATACATGTGGCATAATGTTTGTGAAAAATAACAAGTACGAACACTTGAAGTTGAAAAAACTTGATTAATATTAATCTTGAAAGTGAAAATGGTCAATTATTCCAAAATCGCAAAAATTTAAGTTGTTTGGCAAATGTATCAAGGTCACATCTTCCTTAATAGTTACATGCAAACAGACTAGCAAATGAAGAAAAATGAATCAATGAAAAGTTCCATTATAAAAGTTCTATTACAAGAGTTTGTTCGGGAGTTTTTATTTTACTTGACTGTATTGATCAAAATTTTATTCCTGATTTTCCTTTTTATTTTATTTGATTTGTTACTTTTCAACACACCTGTTTTTGCTGCAGAATAATCTGGTAATGGCTGCAGTTCTGTGGTACTACCAGATGACGTAGTAGGCTGGGGATCACTGGTTGCTGCACCCTCACGTTCAGAACTTGTTAATCTACTGCCATCTTCGGGACTAAGGGCAGTGTCCGTCTCCATGGCAAGGGGAGGGGACTCTGGCTGCAAATCCATCGAAGAATCCATTCTATTTGGACATATTTCAAATGGTTGCTCAGCTCTACAGGTACAGGCCTCATGCTGCAATTTAGGAATTCATAATGGAATACATGATTGGAGCTAGCATAGAAGATCATTTAACATATAAATATACAACTCTGTATCTGAATTGTCAGTCTATACTCTGACATCCGGTTCACTTGTGCTTTTATTGTACATGTATATTATGTGTAGATAAACTGGACGATGCAGGCTATCAGATGTACCAATACAAATTCAACTAATAAATAGAAAATGTTTTTCTCTGAAAAACTGTAACACCCCCCTCATACAATTGAGAGAACGATCTTAAATGTTATTGCTAATGTTCAAAACCTGGCAGTAATGGAGCCGCAAGAAAAACTACCATGGCACAGAAAAGCAACACGGAGACAATATCAACATAATTTTACATATATATGTTAATTTATGCAATATCAATTCAATCTTAATCACTGATACTGCTTTCAAGCAAGACCTGAAATACTTCAAATATCTATTCATCACAATGATTTTAATATGATCAATTTATTCTTCCAAGAATACAAATCTATCTACTCAAAAAATAAAACATTGTGAGAAATGAACAAATTAAACTTTACAATACTAACCCAAAATTCAGAGATGGGCGACATTGAAGGTAATAATTAAAAATGTATCAGATTTAAAGACACCAAGTTAAACTAGCATACCTCCAGCCTGTTTATGAAGGCATTTAATCCACCTTGAGTTTGGAATGCTGCCATGTCCAGATTTGTTATCAGGTCGACAACCCTCACTGCCCTGGTGGCAAACTGAATAATGAAAATGTGTAAATACAGTTACCTTCCTTGGGTCAGTGGCTAAAAATAATCTAGAACAATTCATATTAAATACTTCTTTTTAAATTAGAATAAGTGATTTATTATACTCCATTACTTCACCTGTTGTATTTGTTTTTTTAATAGGGTCTAACACAATTTTATCATTTTATGTAGAAGACCTCTGAATGTATCTGAGACTCTTTTTTTTCAACAAGAAACTGGCCAACTTTCTTGGACCAAACTGCCGACCTCAGTGGGGAGAGAGGTTAAGGTTCATTTGACAGTGCCTTAAACCACTTGGCCATGGATGACCCCTTATTACTTGTTTAAATAGAATATATAAACAAGAATTACATTAATTAATAAAAAATATATTCATATTTCTTCAGCCTTGGATTTTGTAAAGTTGTCATTAGTTAGATACAACTGGTATGAACCAAGCAGGAACTTATACATGTATAGACATCGCTGATTATGTCAGCAGGAATGTAGGATACTCACAGTAATGTGATCATGTCCTTCTCCGTACCAGTTGATCACTTTCAGTAGAGACTCCATCATACCACACGACACCAATGCCTCCACCCCTGTAGTGTAAGTATCAGAATTAACACCAGGAATGAAAATACTGACAATGTCAACATATGTATACTTTAATATTGACAATTTTAATTCCATGAAAAGAAAAGAAACCATACGGTGAATCCACAAAAATCAAATGCCTTTTAAAATCAAAATTTATTTTTAATAATTACTTTTTCTTTCCCCACTTCGATCCTAATTATTTGATTGTGCTCAATACATTGATTTTTCACAATTATAAAACAATGATAACGCTGTGTGTATGCGAGTATTATTACTTACCATTTTCATAACTCGCAAGGTGGTACAGAAAAGAAAACAAGGCTGTTGCATAGGGTTGTGGGAAGGGTTTCATCTCTCGGTCTGAAATTGGAAGTATCCTTGAAATTATCACACTACCACAAGGCAAACAGTTACAAACAACAAATATTTTGTCCATCTCAATATACTGATGATATCCATTGCAAGAAGATGTTTTTTTGTCCAATCTTTAGCATTTTCACCAGTCTTTCATTTCAGCCTAATCACGAGTGTAAGCCTTAGTCAGCATTACAAACACTCCACACTGAAGTATAGTTTCAGAGACAAATTGACAGATAGCCAACCAAGACACCAGACAGACTGGTCCTAAAATTATTCTATAAAATTTAATGCAGGGCAACAAGCAAAAAAGTTACTTTTACCATTTTGAAAGCGTTTGGCGTGCAACGCAAGATGACTGAGCCTACAAATTTTAAACTGCAAGTCAAATATTTACGACTGTGGTTAATATTTCATATATGTTTAACCAATACCTGTCATGTGTTGGATACAGCTCCTCACTAGGACAGGTAGGAAGCCATGATATGAGGCGGCACCAGTGGCATCAATGATGTTATTTAACCTGAAGTAAAATTTTACATAGCAATGGTTGGTATGTTAGTTGTTACATACAATAGCATGTTGTAATATACGATAGCTTGAATAATAATTAAATATGATATCATACAGTTTATTTAATAATCAGGAGAGGAACCTGGCCTATAAAAAGAAAGGAATAACAAGTACTGAAATCAATTTTGTTTTGGAAATGAAATTTAATGCCATTTTTAACTCATTACAGGTTATATACGAGAGCCAGTGGTTTAACCACAGATCCACAGATATACATGAATCTATCCGAGTAGAGCTGCATCCTTTCAAAGTAGCCAGCTAACTTTCTTATATAAAGTGTTTGAACAGAGCTGGGCTTAAACCCATGACCTCTGCAGTCAGAGGTAAATAACTTTTGAGATAGTGCTGTAAGACCATGAAGAACCCTAATGCATAAAAGCTACATGTATGTACTAGTATGCTTATCATGTAAATATTCTATTAATACATGCAAGCTCTCCCTGTGTCAGACAACAAATATTGTTTTGGCTATAATCAATATAGCTGTCAAACACTAATGTCCAATATAAAAACACTAATGCATTGTTCCTCAGATCCAAAATACAATACAGCCATTTATCATGTATTTCTATAAATTATTCAACACGATTCCTGGTAATCTTTCTATTGCATAAATTACTTAGCAACAAACTGTCTACCCCATATATTATTCATTACAACAAAAACTATGATATCGACTCACTTGGGGTTTCTTTCCAGATGTATTATGGAAGTTAATGTCCTCAAAGCTGCACTTTTGATCTCCTGAAACGAGTACATTTATAATAGCATGTAAAGCTTTACTCTATGCAATATATATCTGATGTAGACAGAATATAATGAGGTTGGCGTCATGTGTTTTGCTAGTATACTTAGTCTCGTATATTTCAAGTGAATATTGACCCTTATACTCTAATGATCTGAAATTATTTTTAATGTTTTTGTTTGTTTTGTTTTTTTGGAAAAGGATTAAAACTATCAAATGTGATATTTTCACTTCTTTCAATACATTTGTTTCAATACATGCAAATGAGGGGTAATAGATAATCAGTTAACCAACTAACCTAACCACTATTTCTTTGGGTCCTGGAAGGTTAACCAGTACCCAAGGACACCCATCTCCAGAGTAAATGACACTTTTTCCACTTGAATCAGCGGTGAGAGATAAATGACAATGAGATGCAATGACTTTATCAATCATCACAGAGACTGAAGTTGGACAGCGATTCAAAATCACAAACCCCTTGATTGATAGAAAGATGTTCCACTGAACAAATAAACCAGGCCCCCGCTTTTCTTTCAACACACAAATATACCATGTTAAGGGTGTGCTATACACATTGATATCTGATAACTTTCTACTAAAATTCACCATTCAGTTGTCCGCAACACCTTTTATTTCACATACGAAGTGTTTAGCAGCGCTTTCAACAATTTTTCAGTCATATCGCGACAATGTCTACTCGAGACAGTATTCTAAGTGCTGTCACACTGGAGTATCATGCCGCAGACACATTATACTGACACCGGGCCGACCAGACCTAGATCTCTCCTCTAAATGCGGAGCGTCAAGGGAGGAAGCTTCTAATACCATTTTTTTAAGTCTTTGGTATGACCCTGCCGGGGATTGAACCCACGACCTTCTGCATGCGAGGCGGACGCTCTACCACTAGACCACGCCGCAGTCTACATGTGAAGATAGCAAGATGGGTTCTGAGCTTATATAAGGAAGTTATTCAAAGTTTTAATATTAAATTAAGAAAATCAAAGACTACTGCTTAGTAGTAGCTACACATACCACAAGATTGATGTTTTTCAGTTCCACAATGTCAACAAGCTCTTCAATAAACCCTGGGTACAATAGGGAGTTGATGTTTTCCTGTATGGCATTAGAGTAAACTGAAACAAATAACATCACATTATTGTTTTATAATAAGAGTTGAATATAATTTTAACACATTGCACGTTACATGACATCCAATTTTAAAGGTGGAGCAAAGCCTCAGAATGAATAAAAGTAGAATCACCATCCCCCTTCAGCTACCTTGCAAACTTCCTCACATAATATTTTTGTACTGGATTGGACTCAAATCCACAACTTCAGCAGTAAGCGGTTTTATTTGAATATTTAGCATAATTTATATGCCATTGAAAGACGATCACTTAACCAAACCACTCTTTCCTGGGAACCTGGAAGGTTGAGCACCCCCATCTCTGTAAAGTAACTGATAACTTTTTAATCAGTGTTGAAAGATAAATGACAATGAAATGCCATGGTATATATCAATTATCAAAGAGACTGCAGCCAAGAGGGGTTTTCAACTCACGACCCCTTGTGTCAGACAGACTACAGACTGAGCTAACCTAACCCAGCAAAGTGAGAAGTCAGAAGTCTTAAGACAGTGCATTAGACCATTCACTCTAGGCTATACAGGACCCTCCATGTAAGAAGTGACATGAGTATCAACAATACATTTGTTGTTTTAAAAAAAAACTTTTTTTTTTTCTTCTGAAAATAAAAAAGGTAAGAGGTGGCATGAAAATTAGGAAGCGGGCAGGGATGATAATCTTACAATTAATTTATTATGGCCTTGTGCAGGTTTTGATAGTTTCTTTGTTCATTCTGCTTATAATGTGTCGGCTTTCAATTTTTTTGATCTATATGCAAGTTTCTTTTCTTTGTAAAAGGAGAGTGAGTCTGGAACAGTCCTGTTGCCAACATCACACTGTTGAGGTGGTATTTTGTAAAACCTTAAATTTACTTATTCAACCACATTTTAATTTAAAATGCATAACAGTGGATTATCTTTTATACTGCTAACACACTCCAACCATACTATACTGTACCGCATCATACCATATATATATATATACACATACTCGAACTTATTTTCATGGCATAACGCTGGAAACTTATATTATGGTACATGGTACAGCACAGTGGAAACTTACCTAGTATAGCTATAGATTGTAGTCGTGCCTGCACACATTGAATTCTGGATTCATAATTGGAGAACAGGTGTGCAAGTCTTATATGAGTATACATCAGTGTCTGTAAAACAAATCAATCAGGCATTAAACTTTAAAGTAATGATAAGATTCCTGTCTGCAAGCATGTCATCAGTTACTGTGCAATATTCATCTGGGACTAATTTTTGCTGATTTCATGGGGGGCCTCAACAACAAAATTAAATCCCAACAAAATGGTTGTGGGCAAAATTTGGTTACATCCATACTACATAGCATTCATCTGTTCTTAAAACGTAGACCAACCTTTCACAGCTAGATCTAAATGTTATCCGAAAGTTTCTATTTAGTGTGCGCATTTTGCTATTTAGATCTATTGAAAGTTAAATTTTAAATCTTTAATTGAGTGCACTCATTTAGATCAAATATGGTCACTGTATTAATATTCCATCTGTTTTGTGTCAATATCAGAGGTGAATTTACTCGCGTGTATTTCATTTTCGTCAATGTGGAAAGCGCTAAAAATAGACTGTTTCCTAGAAGAATATGACAATATTAGACGACACATTTTTCCAGCATTCTTTCAAGTAGCTATTTTTTAAAAGAGAAATTATGTGTGTTAATAAATATGTTACATATCTCTTCATTCAATTAAAAAATAGCCTATTAGGATATTGTGATTTTATTTCTTTTTGTCTATGAGGAATAAATATTTCTAATGAGTGAATTTGTGTAAGTCTCGACCTATTTACACCTTCAACTTGTAACATGTTCTCTCTAATTGTTGTTTTCATAACAATTCGACCAAAACTTTCGACATCAAAGCCCCAACTAATTGACATCTCTCCCCACAATAACACCATGTTGCAAAGAGCATTTATAACCGTGTGTAGGTAAAGGCAGCGACTTTATACTGGTAAAGTCAGTTATTAAAATGCATTATGTAATAAAAATACTCGAATTCAAAGATCACACTAAAACAATTTATTTTTCTTGAATTCATTTTCGACAAAATTAAGTCCCCACAAATATGGCTTTGAACCAAAACCAATGTAAATACATACCAATGAAAATGAATGATTTCACAGTATGTAACACATTAAATAAATAAATATTAAAACCAAGTAAAATCTGTATCCACTAAAAAAAATGATCTCCCAAACAAATATGCATAGATTCCCTTTTTAACCATTTATCAGTAAATATAAAATACAATATATCCTTCCCTTTCAAGATACTTTAAATATACAAATGAAAATAATTTCAGACAAGCTATATATTTTAAATTTATCCTTACATAAAATAATTTCTTATCAACGATATATGTAAAAAAAATTATTTCTGAAAACCAAATATAAATACTCACACAACTGTATATTAAGTAACACTTAAAAACAATGATGAACTAAAAATTAACTGCACATTCAATTTTAATCTTGCCTTCCAAACTAGGGTATTTATTCTCCTGTGCCTTTTTTATATTCCATTTAATAAAGTATTTTATGATAAAATTGATGTGTTTTTATACACAATGTAAGCAATATTTATAGATATTTATGCTTGAAGGTTGAACACCTAGTGTACCTGTTTTACAGTATTTTATGATAAAATTGGTGTGTTTTTATACACAATGTAAGCAATATTTATAGATATTTAAGCTGGAAGGTTGAACACCTAGCGTACCTGTTTTACAGTTTTTTATGATAAAATTGGTGTGTTTTTATTCACAATGTAAGCAATATTTATAGATATCTATGCTTGAAGGTTGAACACCTAGTGTACCTGTTTTACAGTATTTTATGATAAAATTGGTGTGTTTTTATACACAATGTAAGCAATATTTATAAATATTTAAGCTGGAAGGTTGAACACCTAGTGTACGCGTTTTACAGTATTTTATGATAAAATTGGTGTGTTTTTGTACACAATGTAAGCAATATTTATAAATATTTAAGCTGGAAGGTTGAACACCTAGTGTACCTGTTTTACAGTATTTTATGATAAAATTGGTGTGTTTTTGTACACAATGTAAGCAATATTTAAAAATATTTAAGCTGGAAGGTTGAACACCTAGTGTACCTGTTTTACAGTATTTTATGATAAAATTGGTGTCTTTTTATACACAATGTAAGCAATATTTATAAATATTTACAATGTAAGCTGGAAGGTTGAACACCTAGTGTACCTGTTTTACAGTATTTTATGATAAAATTGGTGTTTTTATTCACAATGTAAGCAATATTTATAAATATTTAAGCTGGAAGGTTGAACACCGAGTGTACCTGTTTTACAGTTTTTTATGATGAAATTGGTGTGTTTTTATACACAATGTAAGCAATATTTATAAATATTTAAGCTGGAAGGTTGAACACCTAGTGTACCTGTTTATCCTCCGGTATTTTGTACTTAGAAGCAAGCTCCTCCATGATCTGGGTGGGCAACTGTTTAAATTGGTCAACATTCTCCACATGAATAGATGTGACAATGTTTGACGAACCCTGTAAACATGAAACAAAAATTTGGTGAATCATTACAACAGTTTTACTTGAAAACATCAACAATATTAAAATTTTATATCATAGCATGTATGCATGAACATGCAAAACATTTTATTAACTCAATATCTTTTATATAGCAGAATCTTATATTTAGATTCAAGGAATAAACCATACTTTCCATGCATCTCTCCGACTCATAGCTTGTATCAGGGCCCTCTCTTGCCTTTTTTGGGGGCATTTATTGGACCCCATTCCCAATGACAAATAGTTTCTTTTATTCCCAAGCCAAAGTAACAAAACTCCCAATTTTAAATACAGATACCACAGAAATGATCTGGGAAATTGTTTTTGAGGATTTCTTAGTCTTTTTAATACATTTATTATCCATTAGGCCATTATAAATTAATTGCTAGATTATCATCCAAATTTTTCTTAAAAACAAGGGTGAGAGAATTTTATTTTTTATTTTTACAATTTTTGATGTTTTTTTTAATATATTTTTTAAATTATATTTTTTTTTTATGAAAATAAAAAGGAATGGGGAAGCACAAAAATTATGGGGGCAGACTGGGATGATAATCAAGCAATTAATTTATTATGGCCTTACACATAAATAGTAATATATATTGAAGAACCCTGAGCCATGTAATTTTCCCATTTTTTTCCAAAAAATAATGCTGATTTTCCCAGTCAGGCACCCCGACCCAAATCCTAAACAGAAACTGCAAGCAAGAGCCTTGTGTTAACAAGACTAACATTAATATAGATAATTATAATTTAATGGATGACTTAATTCATTAAATAACATTTGAAACCTTTTTAAATGCTTTATCTTCACTGTTTTCATGATAAAATTCGAAGTGTAAAGTGGTGGCACTGCTAGGAAAATTCTGAAAGGAAAGAAAAGAAATTTTCAACAGTTTTAATTAATGTAAATACATTATCCAAGTCTAAATGTAACTTAAACCCATAAAACAAAATAAGTGTTAAACCAAACTCAGTTTAACAATACCGTCTTTCTTGAAATGTAAAGTTTAAATCTATATTTAATTTGCATCAATTGTGAAACAATTTCTTATAACTTTGAAATGAAAGGATCAGGTTTCTGCATATTAAACAATATTCTTTTTAACTCCATATACAATCCTAATAAATCCTATCAGTTTATATAAACTTAAAAATGCAGTGTACATACAGAGATGGGACTATCCTGGCAGCATTCAGCAAGGCCGAACCCATTGTCTTTACCACCCCAGCTCTCTGCCAGGTGGGTTAGGCGCACAATTAGGCCCTGTTTCTTATCAGCACCAAGACGTGTGATAAAGTTGGACCTTTTACTGTAACAGAAACATTAAAATCAATTGGATATAATAAATAAATAAAGACAAAAAATGAGTTTGTAATGAAAATAAAATTAATACAGACAGAATTACCTTAACTTTACAGTTCATCTAAAAATGTGCCATAAAAGAAATATGAAAATAAAGAGTTAAGTTTGAAAACATGGATTTTTTACCTACAAAGGTGAACTTGATCATGAACATACATATTGTACATGCAACACAACTTCTCATATTCCGGACTGTTAAGAGAGACTGAAATTCTTTTGATAGTTTAACTGCAACGTAGCCAAGACACCATTTGTGACAAACAGATACCACAAACACTATATGTCCTACACTTAACTGAGCTTGTTTTGGATAAATAATGAAAAAATAAAGCAACTAACAAAATATTCTATTGTTTCCTCTTAGATACCTTAAACATTCCATGCATCCATTATTTGAATAGATAAACGTCATAAAAAAATCTGTTGGTTGTGTACAACTACCCTTTATCTTATTTTACCAACTTCCCTAGGACGGTCACTTAATATAAGACCAGCTAGACAGTATATATGCTAAAGAAATTGTATGTATATCCTAAACATACCTAAATACGTAGAGAAGGTTCAACACTTCGAGAACGACAGTCATATCGCAGGATGACAGCAGGGCTGTCAAATGTTCCATCGAATTGTACAGGTGACGGGAGAAACTGTGCTCGATCAGTGTTGATGTGAAGTTCAGCACTTGCAGCAGTATTGTTTTCAACTGAAATACAAAACAGATTTACAAACACTTCAATTCTCAAATGAAAGTATCAAAGACAGATCTAAAATTATTGCTTACTGGCTTGTCGATAATAAAAATATTTATGTCAGACCACTGACCATAATGCCAAATACAGAAATAGTTCTCGACTCCTGTACCATGCCAAGAACAGAGTGATATTTCATCCCCACTATCTTAAACAAAATCAGAACGTAACTACATATAACTATTGGTGAACCTGGACCATAGAAAATAATAGTGTCCTGATGTGTCAAGGTTATTGTATAAAACACACACATTTTCAGAATGATAACAATGTTTATATGGTTATCTGATCAATGCATGTCAGTGTCTGTTTTTTAAATGTTCTCGAGTCTTTGATGCTCCAGTTATCGAAGTTGAATTGTCAAGATTTTAAAATTATTTTGTAGACTACTCGCCCTGTAGGACTAGTGACCAATTAAAGTTACTCGCCTGTAGTAAACTGTCCACGCCCGTACATTTTTCATCCTTTTCAATGATCCAGCTAAATTATCAAGTGGGGGGGGGGGGGGGAAGCTTTCAACCTATAGTTATGGGAGTTATGTTATACACATTCCGCCATAGAACATTTCAAAGATTGTAACTAACCTTTATTTACATTTTATGCTTGCTTTTATATTTTTTCCATACTGGGGAATACACATATGTATCAGACTTATACAGTTTTAGAATATAAACCATACCATGAACTTTATTTGTATAAACTATGTGGATACATGTACGTGACCTATCTGGAGCAATAGCTGGTCGAGTGGAATTTTACACCCATTACTGTATGTCAAACTGCTAGCCAGTCATAGATGACAATATATTTGGTTAAATGTAGAAATAGTTGCTTAGCAACACGACTCCCCTGAAATACCATAACAAGAGTTGTCAGAAGCCAACAAAGCTTGCCTCTGGGTGTCTAAGTCCAAAAAGGGCCATATCTGTGCCAAAGTGCAATCCGGAGTTATGGTTCTTGTCTCTGTGTGTTCAATTGATGATGGTGAACACACATGCAAAGTTTCATTCACATCCAATGAGTGGTTGCATAGATATCTTAAACTTAAACGCAAAAGTTTAACCTGGGTGTCCACAGACGACGCCGACGCCGGGTCATGGCAATAGCTCTCCTTGGACTTCGTCCCGGCGAGCTAAAAATTATCATGATCAGCATCGTTCAAGAGCCTATTAATCACCATAACATTCTATGGTTGGGCCAGTCTTGAAAAATTTCAGTGAGTAGGCAGGAGCACTACCAATTATTTTTAAAATGGCCTCGACTGCAAAAGCAAATAGTTTATTTGATACATACCTCGGCATTTACAAGCATATCGCATGCAAGAGTCCATGACGAGTCCGTTTCTTTCTTGCATGATTTTTCTAATATGTCATCAAATATATCCAAGACATCTGCCCAATGGTACAGCTCACACTAGTACATGAAATGGGGACAATTTATCATTATTTAATATCATTTCAACATAAAAACAAGACTCCTTAGAAATGTCCACTGTTCATTGATGGCAACATCTTGTTTCAATAAAAAAAATCATCCTGGACAGTGTATTTCAGCATGAGTGACAAAATAATGAAACAATCAAACATCTGCAGTTATTCAGCTTATCAACATATCTTATATTACAGACAATATGAATAAAGCCATCATTAATATTATATAATAAATTATTTATATTATTATTACATTAAGTGTCTCTGGATATACAGAAAGCTAGACTGTAAAGTATCCCTTACCAATTTTGACTAAATTTACAAGAAGGCCATTATTCATTGTCATAATATGCATGCATGCAATAAAAAAAATCTGACAAATGAACATAAGAAATAGCTGATACCTTTCCAAAAGTTGTATTCTTCAATGATGTCAATTCCGACAATAAATTGTCATATGTTGTATTCTTCAATCTTTCTATGATGGGTCTACAATCTGCAGGCTGATGATAAAAAAATAACAAATTGAACTTATACAGTATTGTAAGAATCTTTAAAAATTATACAAAACACATGTGCTGAGAACCTGGTGTTACTTGCAAATTCATTAACATTCCATTTGTTATAACTTCTGGCAAATAAACCAGTTTTTAGATATGTTATATTAAGATATGTCACATGGTCAGTCACAAAACTGAAATGACTTGCTTTAAAAAAATAAGATTTTTTTTTTATGTCAAAAAATCGAGGGCTGGCACATTATTGGAAGAAGTCAAATAATTTTGCAAACTCTTTAATATAGGAAACTCTGTGCATTTGCAGTGTACCAATACAAAACTGACCACAAATTCAAGGCAGATGTTGAGTATATCCATCTCTGTATATCAACCCATTCAGTCAGATATGATGTTCTTAAACAAAAATATATACCTAAGGCTGACTATCGAGGCCAATTTCAACTATTGCGATAGTGTCACTATCGACAGGTTACTATCACAATACTATTGATATCGTTGTGTAACTATCGCAATACTATTGCGATAGTTGAAGATTTTAGAAATTACTAATTAGAATACATTTACAAGATAAAGGTGTTGCAACAGGCTTATCAATGTTCACGAGTGATGTTTGCATCTTTAAAAATATCAGACATTGCACTGCTTTTTTTTCTGATGCAAGCCTACCGCATCTGGGTTCACATCAGGGTATTTCCGTATTAACAATAAACGAACATGCTTTAATTTGTTAAAAAATAAACCGTTTTAAGTGGGGACTTTATTCTAGCTCTGTTGAATAAGATGCTGAGAATGCATTGTTTTGTTTACTTGCATAATGCCCTTACTTATACACTGCCATCCATTTTTAGTTGTCTTGATCCGAGAGCTTCGGTCGGGGTTAAATACTTTAAGTATTTCGTTCTGATTGATTACATACATATTGCACAGTCATGAAGCGTGATTCAGAGGCTAATGAATCAAGTGAGAGGTCATGCGCAAAACAATTTAATGCCGACACCTTTATCAATAATCTATTTTTAAATCTCCTAAAAAACAATCTCATAACAAGCAATTTTTTTTAACAATATTCTATATTAAGACGGAGTAACCTTCAAATGCCTCGTTCGGATTGGCTTACCTGTACACATCTCCAGTTCACACTTGCGGGTGATTGACAAGTCTGTGACATTGGTCAATTAATCATTGTGGTAGATCTTGCATGTCACTTGTTTATTAAATGATGTGATTATTTAATGTCGGGGCAATTAAGGGATGTTGTTAATCAAACATATTTTTTGAAGGGATGTCACATGCACATGCGTCATGACTGGGGGAAATGTGTATTGGCTCTAGCCCGTGCTCGGTACAGCCGACACTTAGTCATTCAAAAAGGGGAGACTACTCTGTAAGGTATGTTTTGAATGGTCGTTTGCTGGAAATCTAGAAAAACAACAACGGACAATGACTGGCAATTAAATGGATGGGGAAATCAAATAAAGGTAAAACAATCGAAACGATCAATAGTTCATGAAACTATCGCGATAGTTATTGTTATTTAATACTGACTATCGATAGAGTAATATCAACATGTAACTATTGCAATGCATCGATAGTTTGATCTATCGTTACACTCCTTGTTATATCATACTGATCATCTTCTGAACAGGGATATATAAGAAATACTTTAATGATATGAGAATCAATTGAAAAATGCTTTGTCTCTGAAATAAGTGTAAAAGCAATAAAATGCATACAATAAACCAAACGTACCACATCCGTTGTAGACTTCTTTAATTTGTTCCTGTCAATCTTCATCTTGACAATTTTATCTAAAACAATAACAGTTTAATATTACAATGATATTACATTTTTGGTATATAATGAATGTATGTAAATGGAATAAAAAAACAACTAACTTCTATGAAAAACACACACCAACAAATGAAATGAATGTGTTGATTGCCAGAATGAACCTAGAACCTTGATACCTGCAGAGCGGCAGTTTCAGCAAATTATTATTAAAATTATATTATTAAAATTCAATTTGTACCCACTCGAGATATGCATGAACTACATATGTTTTATTCTTGCCATCATTCTTTTGACATCCTCAAACCACATTTCTATTATGTGTTTATTACAATAACTAATACAATAATTTTAGTTAATCGCATTGCTACATTTTCTTTTGAAGTATTTGGGATTCTAAATTCAAGTATCACCATGGTTAACTATGCTCCAACTTCCATAGGACATGTGTATCACCCAGTTGTAAGTGCGCTTTGTTACGAACTTTGTGATAAATCAGTTAGACAATATATTATATACAGTCAAACCTGTCTTAAGAGACCACTAAAGGGAAATCTGAAAAGTGGTCTCTTAAGGCAGGTGGTCTCTTATTGGGGTAAAAAAAAATTTTGTTGGTCTTTTCTTTTTGTCTTATATAATGCATGTACGTTTCCATCATTGTGAGGGCTTTCACCCGCTGTTCTAATGTTAGACATTTTCTCTTTGCTGAAAATATGGCAATGTTGATAGAATTTCGCAGTATGAAACCACAACATTGAAACCCAGTCAAATAAACCTTGATATTCATTGTCTTACGTTTACTCATTTTTGTTGTAAAAACTTTCAAACCGTCCATGAAAACAATGACAAACTGTTTTGTCTTTAGTTTCAAATTTAATCTAACCATGAAGCCGATCAAATAATCAAACATAATTATAATTTTTAATCATAATAAAAAAATATAAAAACAAACGGCACACTGTCCAATTTCAATTTTCCAATTTAACCTGATCAAAAAGTCTGATCAAACCTATTTAATCTTTTTTGTCGTAAAACAAACAAACAACAAACAAACCTCAAACTGTCCAATCTTTAATTCCAATTTTATTTAAGTAATTGACGATCCTTTAATCATAATAAAACTTATTCCACCCAAACAATGATCAAACGTTGATATATAATTGGGGTTAAAGTGTTTTAACTCTATAACTTGTTATCGAACAATTATCGCTTTTTACCACGAGACACTGCAGTATTTGGCCTCGGGTTACTTTTAGCACATTACCTCAGAGATCGACAATTTTACACTAACACATTTGTCACGTACACAAAACATGATGCTGAAATTTCACACCTTGTGTATTCGTGGTCGTATGTTAAAGGATATTTGTTGAAATTTGATCGATTTAAGCGGTCGCTGGTCGCAGAGAGCAAGTGGTCGCTTATTGCATGTGTAATTATGAATGAAATTCGTTGGGGGGGGCTTATAACAAGTGGTCGCTTCTGCAAGTTTGACTACACTAACTTGGAATCGGCAAGTATTATCAATAATTCAGGCTTGGGGGTATCTCGATGAATGTAATATGGGATCAAACTTGTTTTTTTCAAGATTTTAAACAGTCCTATGGATTAAGGATGTATTACAAATTAAATATATTGAGGTAAGCACTTAACATTTTACTGTTGTGTTTGGCCACCTTTCCTTCTTGGCCAATAACCTTGGACACAAAAAGTTTTTATTAGGGTCTGGGCTACAATTAAGACAAATATGATAATCTATATGGCTTTACTTTTTACTAATTTAATTAAGCCAATTGTGAGGAAAGCTTGTAAGAACCATTCTCTAGCCTCCTTCATGGGTAGAACCAGTAATCAGACATGTGAACTCTCCCACATTGTGCAGGAGTCTCCCGGAATCAAAAGAGAAAACCTACCACTCCTGGACAGGAGTCAAAATCTCCTGCAATCACAGTATCCTGTGTATTATATTTTCACTCCAGTGCAATTTGTTGTAAAAACAAACTAATTGCATTTTTTTAAAATTCCAACAACGTCCAATCGACTTGCCCAACATAGAGCAACTGTTGGCTAAAATGTATATCATCAGCATGGTTTGGGCAGTAGTGCAATTCAGTGTAATATATCACTTACTAAATTCTTCAAATAGTAATATATATATATCCTATACCAGAGACACATATACAGAGATAAGTGATTGCATTTGTTTGTCTAAATTTCGGATTGCACATTTGACGCTCGACTCCCCACTGACAGTTAATTTTGTGTGACCATTTTCAGTCCATTTTTAGAGTAGGAAATGGCAAAAAAAAAAAAATCTTTATAATTTTTTTGCCATCCATCGAAAACGTACTTCTTCATAGTTCTGCAAAAGAATCTCTGATGTGTTGTCAAAATGTTTTTGTTAAAACAACTACACAATACCGTTTGAACTCATAATACTTTTATAAACGGAAGAAAAATAATTGGAAATAGACAAAAACTTTATCATCTTTGGTACCAAAATTGTTAAATCCAGACAAAGGTTCAAAAGTTTTTAAAGGATTAGTATAAAGGTGTCATCCGAAATTTCAGCCATGTATGTTGCACTGATATAATTTTTGTATTGTTTTTCCTTATAAAATTTAAAGTTATTAAACACAGAACTTATCATATCATATAGCACTTATACTAATAAGTACTACAAAAAAAACATAAATTAATGTAAACTGTTCGATTTAAGCTACACAAAAATAGACCGGCACCGTGCATTCTTTGATTTCATAATATTAAGGCATCTGTTGTTATACAATATGGTGACAATTCATTCGGAACACTCGATGTCAGATGATAATGGCGGACAATACATATTCATCTGAAATGGGACCCCTCTCATGTTTGAGATTGGTTTATCGGTATACTTAGCATGCACTGCATATAATTTTATCACGGATCAATGTATTTAATGTTAAATTTTCAATTCTCATTCATTATATGTCAACTGTTTGGATTTTAAAGTCGTAAAACCTTCCCAACAGATTCCGTCGGGAACTTCCAGTTAGAAAAATTGGCTCGGGAGATGATGCACGTCTCAGGAGACGCAAAAATAAAAAATGTCAAAAGGCTCCTTAGAGACGTGCAATATGTCGCACTAGAGAATATCAAACAATACTCTGCTAAATAAAATATGCTAGATATTTGTTAATGTTTATTCACATTAAATAGATAGTTATCAGTAAATATAACTGTCAATTAAGGAAATATACCAGGTTTAATACACCAGAGCAAATTTTTCCCGATTTTAAAGAAAACATCGCTAAAATTCCCAATTCCAAGGGTATGGGTCATCTTCCCAAAATGGTGAAAAAAAACACTGTGACATTACATGTATTTTATTACACAGGGCCATAAAAAGTAATCAATCGAAAGAAACCAACTAGAAATATATATTGCATACATGAGCTCCATTTTTATCCCAAAATTTAAAGAAATATGCATGAAAATAGGAAAACCCAGGAATTCGATCAGCATAATTAAAAATGCAGATCTTTATAATCTTACACTGCAATGTTATTTATAAGAAATATAATATTCTGATCATTTTTAAAGTATAATCATACAATGTCAGCATAATATAACCCGTAAAAACGCACGATATGCGAAATTATGCGGCTTTTTCTAGAACAAAATCAAAACGAAAATGGCGGAAATTTGCGCATGGGCGTGATAAAGCAGGAATTAACTCTTCTCATCAGTGAAACTGTTTGACATTCTCGCACAAATATATAGAATAACTCTGCTTTCTAAAAAATATTGTTATTGCTTATCTGACTGTATATTACTGAAGTTACCAAATTGGAACTAAGAAATCACCTCCAGACGGCTGCCATGTTGAAGATTGAGAAATACCCGGATGAATACCGCTTATGATCATAATAAAAGAAAAAAGGGTTGATCAAAATTATTATGGTGGGCCGATATCAAATGGGTCCATTCAATTTTTATCAAGGTGCATGGAGTGTTTTCAAGTTAAACATTTTTTTGGCTCTAATAAGCAATTTCATTACTAAAATTAACATTTACTTCAATTTAATTATATCTGTTTTAGGTAAACACACTTGTTATAAAATACTTTATGACAAATACAACCAGAGACATGTAAATTTATCAAAGACATATGAACAGAGGTCTATATGACTCCAGGCCTATGACTAAAATAACGGTGGCCCATTTGACATTTTCCAAATCCTTCAAACTCAACTCAGCTTGAACAAAGCAACATATTTCTTTATGATTTTGGTATCAAAAGAAAGGGATTGGTTGTAACTTTGCGTGGTGAACTTTTAAAGAAATTATTTTTTTACGATTACAGTTACTTGTTTGTGATAATTTTCTCATTTTATCCCATTTTTAAAGTAAAAAATAACAACAAAAAAGTTGATTTGAGATTTTCATCACTCATATATAACTTGTTTCTTCACCTTTCTATAAAAAAATATATTTCTATGATGTGTTGTTAAAATGTTTTTTGTTAAAACGGGTACACTTCCATTTTTGCTTAAAATAATCATTATTTCATAAAAAACCCAACATTTTTCGTTTTCAACCCGTAATAAGTTAAATTCAGAAGAAAATTATTTAATAACTGACAACTGGAAATAGTTAACATTTTTATCATCTTTACTGTGGTGTAAAAACTATTAAATTCAAACAAAGGTTAAAAGAAGTTCAAAGAATTGATTAAGAAATTCCAGCCATGTATATTAACTGGTATAAGACTGTCAGTCTCTGTTAGTAAGTATCATCAAGCTTCTGCAAACACAATGTCAATGATATCATCAACTTTAGGATTTATTATTTTTTACAAATCAAAACGTTTGCCCATCGCATTAAATGTTGTTGTCATGTTCATACACCGGTGGCCTTCCACAAGAAGGATGTGTAATTATGCCTTTTTCACATTTGGCCTGCGTTGCGTTTACGGACCCCGTATATTGCCTGTATCCTCCTTTCCATGCGGAGACAGGAGGTGGCCGTGAGATTTTCGTACAGATTCACAGGCTCCGCGGTCTCAACAAGTTTGTTTAGCGAGAAGTTATACAAATTTGAAAATAATCGTAAGCCCGTAGCCCATGGACATGTCGTAGGTGGCATTGTGCAATCCCCGCACGGGTACCGCGCGGAGACCGCGCCTGATCGTGCAGAAAACGCAAAATTTTAGGTGGACATTGGGGGTAAAAAAAAAAAGTAGGGATATTGTAGACTCTTGGGACAATTGCACGGCCCTAGCACAGCTATCGCAAAGTTGCTGCTCGCTGCCCGTGCAGTAACCCTGAAATCGCACGGATATTGAGCAGTCATCCCGCTGCAACTCACTGAAATTGCACGACTTTTGTACAATCTCGGTGCAGCCTCTGTACGGATTTGCCATGGCCTGCCCCCGAGAGCCCATACAAGAAATCACACGATGCTCGTACACAATGTGAACACAAACTCCATAGCCCGTAACTACCTACGATGCCTCAAAAATCGTACGGGAAATCGTAGACCCATTTACCGCACGGCGCCCAGAGCAAATGTGTACCAGGCATAAAAGCAAGTCAATCGTGAAACATTGGGTATTTCCGTATCCTGCATATAATACACCTCGTGTATAGCTCTAGAATACATCAACAATATCCGCCTGTGTTACAAGTCTGTGTTTATTCGCGTGAAAGTAACAAATTACATATCCGTCATTAAGTTGAATATATGGCGTTATTATATTGATTTTTTAATTTATACACTCGGCATTGGTTATGATTATAGAAAATTTAAAACAGCAGTCTTGATTAACCAACGTTTATGTTTTCAACGAACATGCATAGAAGCTGGTATAAGGGGGTCGCCATGTGACCGAAAGTAGTTTCAAAAATGGTGCCTTATTATGTCAGAAGTCTATTGCGTAGCATAAAGGTCGAGGTGATCAGATTGAAAGGCAAATGTCATTCTTGTTGTTTCTGCCGTGTTCATACGCAGGTGGACTACCATTATATCCTACAATAAGATGAAATTGGGTAGTGAAATACTTGGCATTGTTATCATGTGGAGCGCGTGATCTAGTGGTAGAGCACCGAAACCATGATCGGAGGGTCGTGGGTTCGATCCTCCGCCACGGCTATGTGTGGTGTCCTTGAGTAAGACACTTTTTTCGCATATGCTTTGTACTGGTTCTACCCAGGAATACTTCGAGCGTGATTTGTCTAAGTTTCACAATCGAAGTAAAATAAAAAAGTTTAAACTATGTGAAAAGTTTAAACTATGTGTATACGTAGATGGCAGTGGATAGTTAGGTGACATCCTTAATTTCCTGTCACAGAATGGCAGTGGAAATTCAGGTGTCGTCCATGATGTTCTTGGCATGTTCATACATAGAGAGGCTTACCACAATGTGGCAGTGGAAAGTCAGATGTAGGTGACCTACGACAAGATGGCAATAGAAAGTCAGGTGTCATCCTTGGCTTCTTGTCAGAGGATGCCAGCAGATAGTCAGGTGATATCCTGGGGGATAATGTTATATTCATACGTAAGTGGTCTACCGCAAGATGGCAGTGGAAAGTCAGATGTCGTCCTTCATGTTGTTGTCCTGTTCATGCGTAGTTGGTTCAAAACGGCAGTGGAAAGTCAGGTGTAGTCCTTGGTTTTCATATGTAGGTAGCTTACCGCAAGATGGCAGTGTAAAGTCAGATGTCGTCATTCGTGTTGTTGCCGTGGTCTTGCGTAGGTGGCTTACTACAAGATGGCAATGGAAAGTCAGGTGTCGTCCTTGGTGTGTTGTCTTGGTCATACGTAGGTGGCCTACCATAAGATGGCTAGTGTCGTCCTTGATGCTGTTGTCGTGTTCATGTGTAGGTGGCATACCACAAGGTCGCAGTGGACAGTCAGCTGGTGTCGTCCTTGGTGTTGTTGTCGTGTTCATACGTAGGTAACCTACCACAAGGTGGCAGAGAATAGTCAGCTGGTGTTGTCCTTGGTGTTCTTGTCGTATTCATACGTAGGTGACCTGCCACAAGATGGCAGTGGACAGTCAGCTGGTGTCGCCATTGGTGTTGTTGTCATGTTCATGTGTAGGTGACCTACCACAATGTGGCAGTGGACAGTCAGCTGGTGTTGTCATTGGTGTTGTTGTCGTGTTCATGTGTAGGTGGCCTACCATAATGTGGCAGTGGACAGTCAGCTGGTGTCGTCCTTGATGCTGTTGTCGTGTTCATGTGTATGTGGCCTACCACAATATGGCAGTGGACCGTCAGCTGGTGTCGTCCTTGATGCTGTTGTCGTGTTGATGTGTAGGTGAACTCAGCTGGTGTTGTCCTTGGTGCTGTTGTCATGTTCATACAAGGGTGGCTTACCACAATGTGGCAGTGGAAAGTCAGATGATGTCCTTGATGTTTTTGGCATGTTCATATGTAGGTGGCATACCACAAGATGGCAAAAGAAAGCTAGGTGTCGTCTTTGGTGTGTTGTCTTGTTCATACCTAAATGGCCCACCATAAGATAGCAGTGGAAATTCAGGTGTCATCCTTGAGGTTGTTTTCGTGTTCCTGTGTTGGTGACCTACCACAAGGTGGCAGTGGACAGTCAGCTAGTGTTGATGTTGTTGTCGTGTTCATGTGTAGGTGACCTAACACAAGGTGGCAGTGGACAGTCCGCTGGTGTCGTCCTTGGTGTTGTTGTCGTGTTCATAAGTAGGTGATCTACCACAAGGTGGCAGTGGACGATCAGCTGGTGTCGTCATTGGTGTTGTTGTCGTGTTCATACGTAGGTAACCTACCACAAGGTGGCAGAGGACAGTCCGCTGGTGTCGTCCTTGGTGTTGTTGTCGTGTTCATACGTAAGTGACCTACCACAAGGTGGCAGTGGATGATTAGCTGGTGTCGTCCTTGGTGTTGTTGTCGTGTTCATGTGTAGGTGGCCTACCACAAGGTGGCAGGGGACAGTCAGCTGGTGTCGTCCTTGGTGTTGTTGTCGTGTTCATGTGTAGGCGACATAACACAAGGTGGCAGTGAACAGTCCGCTGGTGTCGTCCTTGGTGTTGTTGTCGTGTTCATACGAAGTGGCCTACCACAACGCGGCAGTGGACAGTCAGCTGGTGTCGTCCTCGGTGTTGTTGTCTTGTTCATGTGTAGGTGGCCTACCACAACGTGGCAGGGGGCAGTCAGCAGGTGTCGTCCTTGGTATTGCTGTCATGTTCATACATAGGTGGCCTACCACAAGGTGGCAGTGGACAGTCAGCTGGTGTCGTCCTTGGTGTTGTCGTGTTCATGTGTAGGTGGCCTTCCACAAGTTGGCAGGGGACAGTCAGCTGGTATCGTCCTTGGTGTTGTTATCGTGTTCACATGTAGGTGACCTACCACAACGTGGCAGTGGACAGTCAGCTTGTGTCGTCCTTGGTGTTGTTATCGTGTTCACATGTAGGTGACCTACCACAACGCGGCAGTGGACAGTCAGCTGGTATCGTCCTTGGTGTTGTTATCGTGTTCACATGTAGGTGACCTACCACAACGCGGCAGTGGACAGTCAGTTGGTGTCGTCCTCGGTGTTGTTGTCGTGTTCATACGAAGTGGCCTACCACAATGTGGCAGTGGACAGTCAGCTGGTGTCGTCTTCGGTGTTGTTGTCGTGTTCATATGTAGATGGCAGAGGACAGTCAGCTGGTGTCGTCATTGGTGTTGTTGTCGTGTTCATACGAAGTGGCCTACCACAACGCGGCAGTGGACAGTCAGCTGGTGTCGTCCTCGGTGTTGTTGTCGTGTTCATACGAAGTGGCCTACCACAATGTGGCAGTGGACAGTCAGCTGGTGTCGTCCGCGGTGTTGTTGTTGTGTTCATACGAAGTGGCCTACCACAATGTGGCAGTGGACAGTCTGCTGGTGTTGCCCTTAGTGTTTATGTAGGTGTCCTACCACAATGTTGCAGCTGACAGTCAGCTGGTGTTGTCCTTGGTGTTGTTGTCTTGTTCATACGTAGGTGACCTACCACAAAGTGGCAGTGGACAGTCAGCTGGTGTTGCCCATGGTGTTGTGGTTGTGTCCATACGTAGGTGACCTACCACAATGTTGCTGCTGACAGTCAACTTGTGTCGTCCTCGGTGTTGTTGTCTTGTTTATACGAAGGTGACCTACCACAAGGTGGCAGTGGGCAGTCAGCTGGTGTTGCCCTTGGTGTTTATGTAGGTGTCCTACCACAATGTTGCAGCTGACAGTCAGCTGGTGTTGTCCTTGGTGTTGTTGTCTTGTCCATACATAGGTGACCTACCACAAGGTGACAGTGGACAGTCAATTGGTGTTGCCCTTGGTGTTGTTGTTGTGTTCATACGAAGTGGCTTACCACAACGTGGCAGTGGACAGTCAGCTGGTGTTGCTCTTGGAGTTTATGTAGGTGTCCTATCACAATGTTGCAGCTGACAGTCAACTGGTGTCGTCCTCGGTGTTGTTGTCGTGTTCATACGTAGGTGACCTACCACAAGGTGGCAATGGACAGTCAACTGGTGTCGTCCTCGGTGTTGTTGTCTTGTTCATACGTAGGTGACCTACCACAAGGTGACAGTGGACAGTCAGCTGGTGTTGCCCATGGTGTTGTGGTCGTGTTCATACGTAGATGACCTACCATAAGGTGACAGTGGACAGTCAGCTGGTGTTGCCCATGGTGTTGTTGTCGTGTTCATACGTAGGTGACCTACCACAAAGTGGCAGTGGACAGTCAGCTTGTGTTGCCCATGGTGTTGTGGTCGTGTTCATACGTAGGTGACCTACCACAAGGTGACAGTGGACAGTCAGCTGGTGTTGCCCATGGTGTTGTGTTCGCGTTCATACGTAGGTGACCTACCACAAGGTGACAGTGGACAGTCAATTGGTGTTGCCCTTGATGTTGTTGTCGTGTTCATACGAAGTGGCCTACCACAACGTTGCAGTGGACAGTCAGCTGGTGTTGCCCTTGGAGTTTATGTAGGTGTCCTATCACAATGTTGCAGCTGACAGTCAACTGGTGTCGTCCTCGGTGTTGTTGTCTTGTTCGTACGTAGGTGACCTACCACAAGGTGGCAGTGGACAGTCAGCTGGTGTTGCCCATCGTGTTTTGGTCGTGTTCATACGTAGGTGACCTACCACAAGGTGACAGTGGACAGTCAGCTGGTGTTGCCCATGGTGTTGTGGTCGTGTTCATACGTAGGTGACCTACCACAAGGTGGCAGTGGACAGTCAGCTGGTGTTGCCCATGGTGTTGTGGTCGTGTTCATACGTAGGTGACCTACCACAAGGTGGCAGTGGACAGTCAGCTGGTGTTGCCCATGGTGTTGTGGTCGTGTTCATACGTAGGTGACCTACCACAAGGTGACAGTGGACAGTCAGCTGGTGTTGCCCATGGTGTTGTGGTCGTGTTCATACGTAGGTGACCTACCACAAGGTGACAGTGGACAGTCAGCTGGTGTTGCCCATGGTGTTGTGGTCGTGTCCATACGTAGGTGACCTACCACAATGTTGCTGCTGACAGTCAACTGATGTTGCCCATGGTGTTGTTGTCTTGTTCATACGTAGGTGACCTACCACAAGGTGACAGTGGACAGTCAATTGGTGTTGCCCTTGATGTTGTTGTCGTGTTCATACGAAGTGGCCTACCACAACGTGGCAGTGGACAGTCAGCCGGTGTTGCCCTTGGAGTTTATGTAGGTGTCCTATCACAATGTTGCAGCTGACAGTCAACTGGTGTCGTCCTCGGTGTTGTTGTCTTGTTCATACGTAGGTGACCTACCACAAGGTGGCAGTGGACAGTCAGCTGGTGTTGCCCATGGTGTTGTGGTCGTGTTCATACGTAGGTGACCTACCACAAGGTGACAGTGGACAGTCAGCTGGTGTTGTCCATGGTGTTGTGGTCGTGTTCATACGTAGGTTACCTACCACAAGGTGACAGTGGACAGTCAGCTGGTGTTGCCCATGGTGTTGTGGTCGTGTTCATACGTAGGTGACCTACCACAAGGTGACAGTGGACAGTCAGCTGGTGTCGTCCTCGGTGTTGTTGTCTTGTTCATGTGTAGGTGGCCTACCACAAGGTGGCAGGGGACAGTCAGCAGGTGTCGTCCTTGGTGTTGCTGTCATGTTCATACATAGGTGGCCTACCACAAGGTGGCAGTGGACAGTCAGCTGGTGTCGTCCTTGGTGTTGTCGTGTTCATGTGTAGGTGGCCTTCCACAAGTTGGCAGGGGACAGTCAGCTGGTATCGTCCTTGGTGTTGTTATCGTGTTCACATGTAGGTGACCTACCACAACGTGGCAGTGGACAGTCAGCTTGTGTCGTCCTTGGTGTTGTTATCGTGTTCACATGTAGGTGACCTACCACAACGCGGCAGTGGACAGTCAGCTGGTATCGTCCTTGGTGTTGTTATCGTGTTCACATGTAGGTGACCTACCACAACGCGGCAGTGGACAGTCAGTTGGTGTCGTCCTCGGTGTTGTTGTCGTGTTCATACGAAGTGGCCTACCACAATGTGGCAGTGGACAGTCAGCTGGTGTCGTCTTCGGTGTTGTTGTCGTGTTCATATGTAGATGGCAGAGGACAGTCAGCTGGTGTCGTCATTGGTGTTGTTGTCGTGTTCATACGAAGTGGCCTACCACAACGCGGCAGTGGACAGTCAGCTGGTGTCGTCCTCGGTGTTGTTGTCGTGTTCATACGAAGTGGCCTACCACAATGTGGCAGTGGACAGTCAGCTGGTGTCGTCCGCGGTGTTGTTGTCGTGTTCATACGAAGTGGCCTACCACAATGTGGCAGTGGACAGTCTGCTGGTGTTGCCCTTAGTGTTTATGTAGGTGTCCTACCACAATGTTGCAGCTGACAGACAGCTGGTGTTGTCCTTGGTGTTGTTGTCTTGTTCATACGTAGGTAACCTACCACAAAGTGGCAGTGGACAGTCAGCTGGTGTTGCCCATGGTGTTGTGGTTGTGTCCATACGTAGGTGACCTACCACAATGTTGCTGCTGACAGTCAACTTGTGTCGTCCTCGGTGTTGTTGTCTTGTTTATACGAAGGTGACCTACCACAAGGTGGCAGTGGGCAGTCAGCTGGTGTTGCCCTTGGTGTTTATGTAGGTGTCCTACCACAATGTTGCAGCTGACAGTCAGCTGGTGTTGTCCTTGGTGTTGTTGTCTTGTCCATACATAGGTGACCTACCACAAGGTGACAGTGGACAGTCAATTGGTGTTGCCCTTGGTGTTGTTGTTGTGTTCATACGAAGTGGCTTACCACAACGTGGCAGTGGACAGTCAGCTGGTGTTGCTCTTGGAGTTTATGTAGGTGTCCTATCACAATGTTGCAGCTGACAGTCAACTGGTGTCGTCCTCGGTGTTGTTGTCGTGTTCATACGTAGGTGACCTACCACAAGGTGGCAATGGACAGTCAACTGGTGTCGTCCTCGGTGTTGTTGTCTTGTTCATACGTAGGTGACCTACCACAAGGTGACAGTGGACAGTCAGCTGGTGTTGCCCATGGTGTTGTGGTCGTGTTCATACGTAGATGACCTACCACAAGGTGACAGTGGACAGTCAGCTGGTGTTGCCCATGGTGTTGTTGTCGTGTTCATACGTAGGTGACCTACCACAAAGTGGCAGTGGACAGTCAGCTTGTGTTGCCCATGGTGTTGTGGTCGTGTTCATACGTAGGTGACCTACCACAAGGTGACAGTGGACAGTCAGCTGGTGTTGCCCATGGTGTTGTGTTCGCGTTCATACGTAGGTGACCTACCACAAGGTGACAGTGGACAGTCAATTGGTGTTGCCCTTGATGTTGTTGTCGTGTTCATACGAAGTGGCCTACCACAACGTTGCAGTGGACAGTCAGCTGGTGTTGCCCTTGGAGTTTATGTAGGTGTCCTATCACAATGTTGCAGCTGACAGTCAACTGGTGTCGTCCTCGGTGTTGTTGTCTTGTTCGTACGTAGGTGACCTACCACAAGGTGGCAGTGGACAGTCAGCTGGTGTTGTCCATCGTGTTTTGGTCGTGTTCATACGTAGGTGACCTACCACAAGGTGACAGTGGACAGTCAGCTGGTGTTGCCCATGGTGTTGTGGTCGTGTTCATACGTAGGTGACCTACCACAAGGTGGCAGTGGACAGTCAGCTGGTGTTGCCCATGGTGTTGTGGTCGTGTTCATACGTAGGTGAGCTACCACAAGGTGACAGTGGACAGTCAGCTGGTGTTGCCCATGGTGTTGTGGTCGTGTTCATACGTAGGTGACCTACCACAAGGTGACAGTGGACAGTCAGCTGGTGTTGCCCATGGTGTTGTGGTCGTGTTCATACGTAGGTGACCTACCACAAGGTGACAGTGGACAGTCAGCTGGTGTTGCCCATGGTGTTGTGGTCGTGTCCATACGTAGGTGACCTACCACAATGTTGCTGCTGACAGTCAACTGATGTTGCCCATGGTGTTGTTGTCTTGTTCATACGTAGGTGACCTACCACAAGGTGACAGTGGACAGTCAATTGGTGTTGCCCTTGATGTTGTTGTCGTGTTCATACGAAGTGGCCTACCACAACGTGGCAGTGGACAGTCAGCCGGTGTTGCCCTTGGAGTTTATGTAGGTGTCCTATCACAATGTTGCAGCTGACAGTCAACCGGTGTCGTCCTCGGTGTTGTTGTCTTGTTCATACGTAGTTGACCTACCACAAGGTGGTAGTGGACAGTCAGCTGGTGTTGCCCATGGTGTTGTGGTCGTGTTCATACGTAGGTGACCTACCACAAGGTGACAGTGGACAGTCAGCTGGTGTTGTCCATGGTGTTGTGGTCGTGTTCATACGTAGGTTACCTACCACAAGGTGACAGTGGACAGTCAGCTGGTGTTGCCCATGGTGTTGTGGTCGTGTTCATACGTAGGTGACCTACCACAAGGTGACAGTGGACAGTCAGCTGGTGTCGTCCTCGGTGTTGTTGTCTTGTTCATGTGTAGGTGGCCTACCACAAGGTGGCAGGGGACAGTCAGCAGGTGTCGTCCTTGGTGTTGCTGTCATGTTCATACATAGGTGGCCTACCACAAGGTGGCAGTGGACAGTCAGCTTGTGTCGTCCTTGGTGTTGTCGTGTTCATGTGTAGGTGGCCTTCCACAAGTTGGCAGGTGACAGTCAGCTGGTATCGTCCTTGGTGTTGTTATCGTGTTCACGTGTAGGTGACCTACCACAACGCGGCAGTGGACAGTCAGCTGGTGTCGTCATTGGTGTTGTTATCGTGTTCACATGTAGGTGACCTACCACAACGCGGCAGTGGACAGTCAGCTGGTATCGTCCTTGGTGTTGTTATCGTGTTCACATGTAGGTGACCTACCACAACGCGGCAGTGGACAGTCAGCTGGTGTCGTCCTCGGTGTTGTTGTTGTGTTCATACGAAGTGGCCTACTACAATGTGGCAGTGGACAGTCAGCTGGTGCCGTCCTCGGTGTTGTTGTCGTGTTCATATGTAGATGGCAGAGGACAGTCAGCTGGTGTCGTCCTTGGTGTTGTTGTCGTGTTCATACGAAGTGGCCTACCACAACGGGGCAGTGGACAGTCAGCTGGTGTCGTCCTCGGTGTTGTTGTCGTGTTCATACGAAGTGGCCTACCACAATGTGGCAGTGGACAGTCAGCTGGTGTCGTCCTTGGTGTTGTTGTCGTGTTCATACGAAGTGGCCTACCACAATGTGGCAGTGGACAGTCAGCTGGTGTTGCCCTTGGTGTTTATGTAGTTGTCCTACCACAATGTTACAGCTGACAGTCAGCTGGTGTTGTCCTTGGTGTTGTTGTCTTGTTCATACGTAGGTGACCTACCACAAGGTGGCAGTGGACAGTCAGCTGGTGTTGCCCATGGTGTTGTGGTCGTGTCCATACGTAGGTGACCTACCACAATGTTGCTGCTGACAGTCAACTTGTGTCGTCCTCGGTGTTGTTGTCTTGTTTATACGTAGGTGACCTACCACAAGGTGGCAGTGGGCAGTCAGCTGGTGTTGCCCTTGGTGTTTATGTAGGTGTCCTACCACAATGTTGCAGCTGACAGTCAGCTGGTGTTGTCCTTGGTGTTGTTGTCTTGTTCATACGTAGGTGACCTACCACAGACAGTGGACAGTCAATTGGTGTTGCCCTTGGTGTTGTTGTCGTGTTCATACGAAGTGGCTTACCACAACGTGGCAGTGGACAGTCGGCTGGTGTTGCCCTTGGAGTTTATGTAGGTGTCCTATCACAATGTTGCAGCTGAGAGTCAACTGGTGTCGTCCTCGGTGTTGTTGTCGTGTTCATGCGTAGGTGACCTACCACAAGGTGGCAGTGGACAGTCAACTGGTGTCGTCCTCGGTGTTGTTGTCTTGTTCATACGTAGGTGACCTACCACAAGGTGACAGTGGACAGTCAGCTGGTGTTGCCCATGGTGTTTTGGTCGTGTTCATACGTAGGTGATCTACCACAAGGTGACAGTGGACAGTCAGCTGGTGTTGCCCATGGTGTTGTTGTCGTGTTCATACGTAGGTGACCTACCACAAGGTGGCAGTGGACAGTCAGCTGGTGTTGCCCATGGTGTTGTGGTCGTGTTCATACGTAGGTGACCTACCACAAGGTGACAGTGGACATTCAGCTGGTGTTGCCCATGGTGTTGTGGTCGTGTTCATACGTAGGTTACCTACCACAAGGTGACAGTGGACAGTCAGCTGGTGTTGCCCATGGTGTTGTGGTCGTGTTCATACGTAGGTGATCTACCACAAGGTGACAGTAGACAGTCAGCTGGTGTTGCCCATAGTGTTGTTGTCTTGTCCATACGTAGGTGACCTACCACAATGTTGCTGCTGACAGTCAACTGGTGTTGCCCATGGTGTTGTTGTCTTGTTCATACGTAGGTGACCTACCACAAGGTGACAGTGGACAGTCAATTGGTGTTGCCCTTGGTGTTGTTGTCGTGTTCATACGAAGTGGCCTACCACAACTTGGCAGTGGACAGTCAGCTGGTGTTGCCCTTGGAGTTTATGTAGGTGTCCTATCACAATGTTGCAGCTGACAGTCAACTGGTGTCGTCCTCGGTGTTGTTGTCTTGTTCATACGTAGGTGACCTACCACAAGGTGGCAGTGGACAGTCAGCTGGTGTTGCCCATGGTGTTGTGGTCGTGTTCATACGTAGGTGACCTTCCACAAGGTGACAGTGGAAAGTCAGCTGGTGTTGCCCATGGTGTTGTGGTCGTGTTAATACGTAGGTTACCTACCACAAGGTGACAGTGAACAGTCAGCTGGTGTGGCCAATGGTGTTGTGGTCATGTTCATACGTAGGTGACCTACCACAAGGTGACAGCGGACAGTCAGCTGGTGTTGCCCATGGTGTTGTGGTCGTGTTCATACGTAGGTGACCTACCACAAGGTGGCAGCGGACAGTCAACTGGTGTTGCCCATGGTGTTGTGGTCGTGTTCATACGTAGGTGACCTACCACAAGGTGACAGCGGACAGTCAGCTGATGTTGCCCATGGTGTTGTGGTCGTGTTCATACGTAGGTGACCTACCACAAGGTGACAGTGGACAGTCAGCTGGTGTTGCCCATGGTGTTGTGGTCGTGTTCATACTTAGGTGACCTACCACAAGGTGGCAGTGGACAGTCAGCTGGTGTTGCCCTTGGTGTTGTTGTCGTGTTCATATATGTAACTTACCACAAGGTGGCAGAGGACAGTCAGCTGGTGTTGGCCTTGGTGTTGTTATCGTGTTCATATGAAGGTGACCTACCACAAGGTGGCAGTGGACAGTCAGCTGGTGTCGTCCTTGGTGTTGTTGTCGTGTTCATGTGTATATGGCCTACCACAATGTTTCAGTGGACCGTCAACTGGTGTCGTCCTTGATGCTGTTGTCGTGTTCATGTGTAGGTGACCTCAGCTGGTGTTGTCCTTGGTGTTGTTGTCATGTTCATACATGGGTGGCTTACCACAATGTGGCAGTGGAAAGTCTGATGATGTCCTTGATGTTTTTGGCATGTTCATATGTAGGTGGTCTACCACAAGCTGGCAAAGGAAAGCTAGGTGTCGCCTTTGGTGTGTTGTCTTGTTCATATGTAATTGGCTTACAATAAGATGGCAGTGGAGAGTCAATGGTGTCGTCCTTGTGCTGTTGTCGTGTTCATGTGTAGGTGACCTACCACAAAGTAGTGGGGACAGTCAGCTGGTGTTATCCTTGGTGTGTTAGCAGTGGAAAGTCAGGTGTCACCCTTGATGTTGTCATGTGCATGTGTAGGTGACCTATCACTAGATGGCAGGGGACAGTCAGCTGGTGTCGTCCTTGGTGTGTTGTCGTATGCATATGAAGGTGACCTACCACAAGGTGGCAGTGGACAATCAGCTTGTGTTGTCCTTGGTGTGTTGTCGTGTTCATGTGTAGTTAGCATACCACAAGGTGGCAGTGGAAAGTCAGATGTCGTCCTTGATGTTGTTGTCTTGTGCATGTATACGTGTACGTGACCTACAACAAAGTGGCAGTGGACAGTCAGCTGGTGTTTTTTCATACGTAAGTGGCCTACCAAAAGATGACAGTGGTACGTCAGGTGACGTCCTTGGTTTCCTGTCACAGGATGGCAGTGGAAAGTCAGGTGTCGTCCTTGGTGTTGTTCTCACGACCATACGTAGGGAACCTTCCACAAAAGGACAGTGGAAGACAGGTGTCATTGAAATTTATTGAAATGGAAAGTCAGGTGTCATCCTTGATGTTGTAGTTGCCATATACAGAGATCACCAAAATGTGACAATGGAAAGTCAGATGTCATCCTTGATGTTATGATTGCCATATACAGAGATCACCAAAATATGACAGTGGAAAGTCAGATGTCATCCTTGATGTTGTAATTGCCATAATATATATACAGAGATAAGCTAACAAATTGTTGCAGTGGGAAGTCAGTTGTCATCCTTGATATTGTAATTGCCATAATATATATACAGAGATAAGCTACCAAAATGTTGCAGTGGAGAGTCAGGGGTCATCCTTGGTGTTGTAGTATTTTTCATTTTCGCAAACAACTGGCAAAATATTTCACTTAAAATATTGCAATGCTATGAAAATCTCATACCTATGATGTATGTGGTGCGAGGCATTAGGTCTTCGACCATGCACCATCCGTACAAAAAATGCTCAGATGATTTTTTGTATACAATGTGACCAAAACATAAATCTTATGCTTAACTTATAACTGCATTGCTTTCCTAACATTGTGTTGGGTGCTGTTTTTAAAGATCATGGGTGTGATCCTAGGTTTGACCAGATCTCTTCTCAAGAACAAGACTCTGTACTAGTTGTTTAAAACAAACAGGCTTGAGAGTAATTCATATCAGATCTTAAGCAATTAAGCTAAAATAAATAAGTATGAACTAACTCTGGCAGGTCTCTGTAAACAATAATTCAATGCAGATAAAATGATCTCTATTAATAATACTACGTAACTTATCTGTTGGAATTGGTATAACAAACGAAACAAAACCTATGTTTTATTTTGTACATCAGTTTTATTATAATATCCAAAGTAACATGTTACTTTTGCTGCACCAACATAGAATATAAAATTTTGATTCATAAACATATATATTTAACAACAGTAAAAGTGTGGAATGTCTTTTCTGGAAATATAATGGACCCATCAATGTTTTCTCCACCTGTGGGTGGTGTGATTGAACAATGAAATCCCAATATGCAAGAATTAGACTGTCGCCGGTGGGGAATAAGCTATTTAAATAGATTCTGGGGAATTGACTAATGTTTCGTAACTAGAGAGGGGAGATAGACAAAAAATTTAGAAATGTCTTCCCCTGATTGCCCCTGCTGCTCCCTCAGTGCGGTAACAGATTGGAGGGTGGAAAAATATTTAAGTTATTTTTTCAAAGTTGATAACGGTAGATAGACTAGAATCAAAAGTTATTAGAAGATTAAAGTTATTAGCTGATTAGTGTTAATGATACAACACATTGATAAAAAAAGAAAAGGTATTTTCTCGTTAAACTTTAATATCTACTTTACATTGATTGTAAAATGAATTTTAACAACTGATCCAAATCCCAATATCCCACTGCATGTATATGTCTTGCTTCTAACACACGACCATAGTGAAGATTAAAGTTATTAGCTGATTAGTGTTAATGATACAACACATTGATAAAAAAAGAAAAGGTATTTTCTCGTTAAACTTTAATATCTACTTTACATTGATTGTAAAATGAATTTTAACAACTGATCCAAATCCCAATATCCCACTGCATGTATATGTCTTGCTTCTAACACACGACCATAGTGAATATCAAACCAACAACCCTGCTCTACTCCAGGAAGCCATTTCGCTAAGTTTTAAAGTTTACAAACTATCAAGTGTAAAATTTGAAGCTATGAAAACTGTAAAATTCATTAAATATTTCACTAATAACATAATCGGAGGGTTGTGGGTTTGATTCTCTGCCAAGGCTATGTGTGGTGTCCTTGAGCAGGACACTTTTTCCACATATGTTTGGTACTGGTACTATCTTGGAATATTTAGAATGTGATTTGTAGAAGTTGTAATAATTTGTTTCACAATCAAAGTAAAATAAATAAGTAACTAACATCATGAAAATAATTACCTAACTCTTGTAAATAATATTCCTTTCAAAATTCATAATAACTTTACATTAATGAAATGTCTTTAGGTGTGACAGTTAACAGTTTAATGAAATAGACTGCTTGTCTACATCACATTGATAATGCTTTCATTATTGTAAAAATAACCAAATGACACATTTGCACGACTGTTTTAATCGACACCACAATGCAAATGAAATCAAGGAACTGTTAGAAAAACAATAGCGACCTCCATGTGGCGAATGTTGTGTTTTTAACATGTGATCGTGAAGTTTCAATATGGCAGCGACCAGAGTCAATTTCTTAACTAGCCCTTATATAGAGAATTCGGTCACTCATGCAACCTAACCAAAAAATACACATACTTTAAATGTCTTACAAAAATAAAAGATTTTTAAAATGGATACAAAACATCTCATGATCATAAATAAATAAAATCTGAATGGTTTGGTATATCAACTCCACTGACAAAATAAATACTATAATTAAAGTGGTAAACTTAGAAATGAAATCCCCATTCTAAAAATAGACAGCATTTAAATACTGCTTGATAACCTTTGCATCATCATTCAGACTCTATCTAAGATGAAACAAATTCTACATGTAAACCAGTATGACAGATCAAATTAAATCAAAATGAAATCATTTGATACCTTGCAAAATATGATTCAATTTAACCCTTTACTTCATATAAACGCCTTTGGACACCTCTAATATAGATGCCTTTGGACCCTCTAATATTGAAGGCTTTTGAATTATTGGGTGAATTATGTTTATATTAACTGACAGAATGGAAAACAGTGAAGGAAGTGTTCAGATTGCTTGTCACATCAATCTGAACTCTTCCTGCACTGTTTTCAAAGGCCTTCTGTGATTGGTGTGGGAAAACGCGTGTCTATGGAGTAAAAAATAATAAAATGAAATGTGATTTCCTAATCTTGGCTTCTGTTTCACCAACATCTTACTTTAATAATTAACTAAGTTTTGACTGTTTATCTATTTATTATGTAGTCAATATCAATGAAACAATATGAAGTTTTACTGAAACCAGTCTAAACTTATGATCACCTGACTGCTTTTTTTAGATTGGAATTGAAATATTTAAGTATATATTGATGAGACAAGAACCAGGTTAGACTAAAATAGATATCACGCTTAAAAAGACATTTAAAGTGTGTGTGTTTTTCAGATGTTATTCCTTTAAAACAATATCTAAACAACAATTACTGGAAAAGAAATTAAAGAGCACAAGACATCTAAAATGTAAAAAATCTATGTAAAATACCTTATTGCAAATGAAACATAATAAATAGATATATAATGAATAGTATATATTACTACAACCAACAGTTTATTCACTAATAAGTCTTAACAAATGCCACAATGAATCCCAAAAATCCATATTTTTTTCATCACATACTATTCATTTGCTGGACCACTCTAATGAGTGGACAGCATTACCTCCCTTGAAAAGGGTCTCATCAACTATATTTACAACCAACTGCTTGACTTCTAAAGACTTTTAAATTTATTGACTTTATTTAAAAACATGTGAACATTTGACTTGTTGTAATTTAATATTGATACTGTGAATATTAAATTACAACAAGTCAAATGTTCACATGTTTTCAAATATAAAAGTCCAGCGAATATAACAACATTTTTTGAGTTATACAAAAATAGACATTATCAATATCAATAGATAGGTTCGGCTATCATGTCTGCTGTACATAATCCAACAAAATTTAATAATGAATGAATGGCATTTTACAAAACATCAACACATAAATAGATCGTTTTGTTCACGTAAATTGTACAAATTTATATTAAAAACACAAAATGTTTTAATGAAAACTAGATCTTATTTTTTTTTTTATATTAACCTCACAGTGGGGTCATTTAAAGTTAGCATCTGATGCATATATCTAAACAATGCCCCCCATTTCATTTTCTTCTTTCTTCCTATATAAATATGTGTTATTGCCATCTTGATTGTTTTATGTAAATAATTTATTGTTGAGAAAGGCCAATTTTAATGTCGGATGACTTGTGGCCCAAACCTTTTGCTATTTCATATACATGTAAACAAAAAAGCAATAAAATTTGTTTAAAGAAAAAATTCAATATTGTATACATAACTGTTACCGAACCTTATAAAATTTACATATTAACCCTTTATTTCATAAAGACACCTTTGGACACCTCTAATATTGAAAGCATTAATTCACCACATATCAGCAATATTAACTCTTCCTGCACTGTTTTCAATGGCCTTCTGTGATTGGTGCGGGAAAACGCGTATCTATGGAGTAAAGAGTTAATCTAAGATAGATACTTGTGCAATATAAAAAAAATAAATGCCAAAACATTTAACAAAAGAATGCCAATAACTACAACTTATAGAGAATACTATAAGGTTATTTTACAGTGTTTTGTACAATATGGGAATATACTGTACGAGTTTGTATTGTAGTGAAAATCATATTTTTTTAATAATATGATTTTCACCACAATACATACGAGTACACTGTAAAATGATCTTTTTATTCTATACCTTAATCTTAAAGTGAAGAAAATTCAAGACGCTATTAAATAAATAAACCGTAAGTTCAAAGCCAGGAGAGCGGCAGACGAAAATTTGAATTTTCTCAACGTCTTGATCGTCATGCGGAACATTTTGTCAGTTGTTTGTTTTTATCTTTGAACTTTCTACATTAAAAAAAAAATTATTTCCTTTTATTGTTGTAATTGCCATCTTGAATTTTGAACCATACAATATAAAAGTTATTGGATCTAATAACCTTCTATATATTGTACGGTCACATGGTAACATCTGGGGAAGCTGATTGGCTATACACTTACAGGTATAGAATAAAACCTTTTATTGGAGATGATAATTTATAAAAATAAAACATTACTGTAAAAACAAATCAGCCTTAGTAAATATGAACTAATAGAAAATTAGTATGGATTTATTTGGTGTTGACAGAAAAATATCTACTGTTTTGGGTGCATGTTTCAGTCAAAGTTTTTTTTTTATACAAAATACAAATCAGTGGCATATTTATAAAAATAAAGATATTAGGAGATACTTTTAGCGGTGAATAAAAATGTGAAATTTTGAAAATCTGTTTAGTTTTACAGCAAAAAATTATTTTGAATGAGAAAATGCAAATTAAGTGTTGTCAAAACAACAAATGTTCAAATATTTAACAATATAACTATTTTCATAGGCATAAAACTATGTTGAAACAACTGCAGCATTTTGTTATAACCTTTGGCATTTGACTTGACACATTTTAAATTTTAGTTTGATAGCGATGTATGCCTCAAGCTTATGTGAACTGCTCTGGAGTCCACTTCCTGGGTAACACCTTTACTTAGATTTTTTTAGAGGCATGGTATCGAACTGGGATCGAACTCACAACCTCTGGCTTGAGCGGCCAACACTCTATCCACTACACTACCACCTCACTTTTATTTAACCATGAGGCCCATTTAAACAGTTACCTTCGTTTTATTATTAAAATCCATCATACTCTTAATGTGCATTTACAATGAAAATTAATATCCATCTTTGTGTTTCCCTTTTAGTTTCCCCAATCATGTCTTCAGGCAGAAATTACTAACAACTCAGATAAAAAAGTACTATATCCTAAGTTCACACAGATCATAAACAAAAATAGGATATATTTCAAACTGAAATGAAATGGTTTTGCTCTTTCTCAAATTTTAACAAAATAGTCTACACTTAATATTATTATATGTTCGTTCTTAAATTGAGAGAACAGTATACAGTATACTTATGTATAAAGCTGAAATATTTGGTAATGAGCAAATATATATATATATATATAAAATGTCACATTCATATGACTTAAAAAAAACTAGTCTATACAAATATACAAAAGACAAGCTGGGCAATGATGTCAAAATTTAATGAATTTAACTGGTGTTATCTGTGTCGTCTGCCAGCACTCTGTGACCTTGACCGTTGAGTTCCAGATCTGCTGCTGCTATCACGCCTGCTAGTCCTTTCATGACCATCATATCTGTCTCTACTTTTATGATGCCTTCTATCATCATAGTCACTATAATCATCCTGCTCATCATAATAATCATGTTTTCTCCGCGAAGTTGAATTTGCTGAAGATGACCTATGTGATCTTCCAGCATTACTTCTCGACCTTTCTCGACCTCTGTCATAGTCTCTTTCAGAATAATAATCTCCATCACTGCGACTGTCTCTCTCCCTTGCCCTATTTCTTGTACTTCTCGTACTTCTAACACTCCCAGCACCACGAGAAGTTTTATGACTTCTGTCTTCATCGACTTCATCGAAAGATCTACCTCTCTGTCTGGTACTTCTTAAAGACCTTCTTATATTTTCAGCGTTTAATAATGGTCGATCATCCTTATTTCTATTTGACCTCCCTAACCCCCTATTTGACTCCTCCCTACCTCGACGGTCATCTCGCTTTGCCTGCTGTTGACTTAACAATTGCTGCCTTAAAAATTCCTTATCTCTTTCATTCCGTCTTTCCTGTCTGTCCAACCCTTTTTTCATTGCCTTAAATTCACCTTCAATATTTTTTACTAAAATCGACTTTGGCAAAGTTTCTTCTGACCCATTTACATTCTCACTATCATAACTTCTGGTGTCTATGGAATTACATTTTGGCGCTTTCTCGGATATTGAACGCTGTGTTCGGTAAGCTGGGTATGCAAATGCAGCATTTGAAGCCACAGTGCTGTGTTTGCTACTATGTACACTACCTCCATCCTTAAAAGTTGACGCATCTGTGAAATATACAATGTATTTATGTTTAGCTAGTAATACAAGTTTAAATTTGCTTCAGTTTTAAAGGGAAACATGACAATGTTGAAATCAAGTTTTACTCGTGTTCGCTATCAAATATATATAATTATTAACTTATGAATATATTACGCTTAATGGCTCATTAAATTTCCGAAGCGACAAATTTTTGTTTCTAATTTCTGTCTTTTTTTACTGTTTCATTTCATAGTTCACATGTTTATTTGACCCCTGAGAGAGTAAACAAATATATAAATAAAATAAGTATTATTTTAAATAATTGCAAACGGGTGTTTGTTGTTTACAAATCAATGGTCATTTATTTCCGATAAACACGTTGGCACAAAACCACAAACTATGAGTCCGTTCAGAACAACAATGGATGGTAGTTTATGTGCAAATCGATTTGTGTACTTCCGAACATTGGCGGAGGAAAAGTCGGAAAACAAAAGAGTCATAATGGAATGTCAAACATGTAAACAATAATTAAAAGCTTGGTCCACTCTTTTAAAAAATACACATTTAGATCAAAGTTGTTTATTTACAGTCATTAATGGGTCTTTATAAATGGTTTTAGCAATACTATAAACACATTTAATTACATTCATTTTTGTTATTATCAAAACTGCATTTCGGAAGTTTAATGAGGCTTTAATGTAATTTATATATAAGGGTCCTCCGTGGCCGAGTGGTCTAAGGCGCCGTCTCAAGATCACTTACCTCTCACCGCTATGGTCGTAGGTTCGAGTCCCGCTCGCTCCAAAACCTTTATGTGAGAAAGTTTCCAGTTACTTGCGGAAGGACGGTGGTTCTACTCAGTCTGACTCAATCTGAGGTCTTCCTCCACCAGTAAAACTGGATATGCCATATATAACCTGAAATGTGTTGAAAATGGCGTTAAACCCCATTCAAAAAAAAAAAAAAAATGTAATTTATAATTATATTTCTGTCTGAAATTTCATATTTGAGAAATTATCAACAGTTTTTATAAATTTAGTAAAGTCAGGCTGGTTTTGAAAATATGGGTTTGTTTGTTCATTTGAATAATAACCTTACTTTATGTTGCTGAAGGTCATCAGACAATTAATTATCACTCTTTTCTGGGATCCTGGAAGGTTAACCAGTACTCAAGCACACCTTGAAATTAACTGATTAATTTCTCACTCTCATCGAGAGAAAAATTACATTCAGACACAATATTGTATAACAATCATCATGGAGATTGTGACCGCGGAGGGATTCAAACTAACACCCACTAAAAACCCAATTATCTTTGCAGTCAGAGGTAAGTGCTTTTGAGACTAAGTACGAGACCACTCTGCCATAGTGGACCATTTATAACTGAACAATGCATCTTTTAGGCATGACAAGTTTACTTTCAGTGCAATTTTTAGAAAATTCCTTGCATATAAACTTAACACAGTACTTTTTTTCTATCTTTAATTGTTTACATGTCCGCTTTAATGAATAAAAAAGTGGTACATCGTCAGGAGAAAAAAATTACAAGATTTATCTATAAAAGTTCACAATATTAATGTTGAGAAAGTAAGACAAAATTCATATTCAAAAGATCATGACAATTGATTTATTTCTCATACTTACCAGTATATTATTGTATTGTACATATACAACATGTTTGAATGCAAACAAATGAATGAAATATGTTTAAAACTAAACTATTTGAAAATCTGCACATCTTTAATGCTATGCAGAAGTCAGAATAATAACCAATTTATGCAGCTTCCTTGTCAAACTTTTTCTTCATCCGTCAAATATATGCAACTTATTTTTGTACCCAAGGATATCTAGTAGTAGTAGATAATTTTGTAACCACCACATGTACAGATAATCTAGAGCAATATCTGTAATATTCAATTTGGTTTTTTGGTTTCTTTATATACATTTGTACACTCAAGAGATATGAAACCGCAACACAGGAAGAGATATGAAACCGCAACACAGGAAGAGATATGAAACCACAACACAGTGTTAAGAGGGAACTTGGAAATGAAAAAGTGACACCAATGCAGGAGGTACCAAATTATTCAGTAACATCTTAACTAAACAACTTGTAACATCAACAGACAGTATAACTACTGTAGGATATGGATAAATACTTTTATATGTTGCATTTTCATATCTCTTGTTGTGATATGTTTTCATATCTCTTTCTGTGTTGTGTTTTCATTTTCATATCTCTTCCTGTGTTGCATTTCAATATTTCTTTCTGTGTTGCGTTTTCATATCTTTTTCTGTGTTGTGTTTTCATATATCTTTCTGTGTTTTCATATCTCATGTGTGTATTAAATCAACAGAGTGATCTTCCTTTAACATAGAAATACTCACTAGATGGTGATAGTATTGACATTGAACGAGCCATCAATTCCTTGTCCTCTTTCCTTCTCCTGTATACAATAACACAGTAAATCACCACGCCAACTACTACCACAATGACAAGCACGGAAGCTACCACCACACCAGCTATAACTCCAGCAGTTATACCGGTCTCTTCATCATCAATCTTTCCAACCGCACCCCCACTTATATCTGGACCTGTAATACATACACCAAAACACTTTAATGACATAACACTTCAATATAATTCAATTTGTTTTTTATTATATGGAATACAGTGTATTTTATTTTGAACTCCACTTTCCAATTCTCTCACATACAATTGATATTCAGGTCACTTTTTTCTATTTCTGGGAGCTGCTTTTCTGTCCCAATTTTAATGGCAAATAGTTTCTTTTTTCCCAAATCCAAAGAAAATATTTGGTATAAAAGTTTGACTTTTTTCAAATAATATTATGACAAGGTATAGTCCTCAAGAGGAGAATCACATTTTTTATACATTAAATATACATTACATATGTATTAGTACATGTATGTATATTAATTTGTTATTTTCTCAATATCTTTTAAAACAATCCCAAAGTCAGGGGCCCTGAACCCATTCCCAAATGTGCAAGCAAATTAATATGCCCCTGACACATTATATAATTATTATTATTACTAAATCATTGATCCATTAAAAAGATCAGATTTCTCAGACCAACAAATACATTTCGCATGTTCATATTATGGGAAAAGAACTTTTTCATGACAAAATTTGAATATTTCAAGAGGTAAAACTGACCAAAAAAAACAAGTATTCAGGTGCAATGTAATTAAATTCTAAATTAGTCCAAGTAGCATTTAAAATGCTACACAGTTTGGAAAATATAAGGATTAACGTTAGGAAAATATAAGGCTTAACGTTATTGGTTATTGCCTGGCATGTAATCAAACTGACGGATATTATATTAATTACTGACCCGTGACCATTTGTGAATTTTAGAAGTGAGGGTGATCTGCCTTGTAAGAGTGTTGTTGTTGTTGTATGGTGTTTAGCTTCGCTTTCAACAATTTTTCAGTCATATCACGATGGTGTCTACTTGAGACAGTATTCTAAGCGCTGTCACAGTGGAGTATCATGCCGCAGACACATGGTATGATACCCCACCCAGTCACATTATACTGACACCGGGCTGACCAGACCTAGAACTCTCCTCTAAATGCTGAGTGTCAAGCGAGGAAGCTTCTAGTACCAGTTTTAAAGTCTTTGGTATGACCCAACCGAGGATTTAACCCCCACGAGCTTCCGCATGCGAGGCGGATGCTCTACCACTAGACCACGCCGCGGTCTTGTAAGAGTGAAATAATTATTTCTTGCTTTCAGAAGGGATGTGCTCAAGTACTAGTTAACCTTGCGGGATCCCAGGAAAGAGTGGTAAGGTTAACAGATCATGAATGGAATAAAAATGATGCTAAATATTTAATCAGTCAATCAATCAATAAATGCGAGTGTGACCTGCTTTGTATGAGAGAAAAATTTACATACATTTCTTGCTTTCAGAATTCCCTTTTTTTTACCACACATCAAAACTAGTTTGACCTGTCATACTGTATTTTGATGGAACTGATTTATTTGTTTTATTTGGTATCCAAGAGACAGTATTGTTAGTGATGCCGCAGACACATGGTATGATACACCCACCCAGTCACATAATACATACACCAGGTCAACCAGATCTAATACTATCATCTAAAAGCCGAGGACGATTCTAGTACCATTTTTCAAGTATTTAGTATGACTCGACCAGGGATTAAACCCATGACCTTCCGCATGCGAGGTTAATGCTCTACATCTAGATCTAGCTGCGGTATTTGTCTAAGTTGTAAGAACTTGTTTTACAATCAATATTAAATAAATAAGTTTAAAACAAAAACAATACAAACAAATATAAAGAATATGTACCATCCTCTGTGGCAAGTCGTAAGAAGAACTTATACCCTGTACTTGCCGCATCTGGCTTCTCCAAACTGACAGCAACTTCAGAATTAAATGACGTAAACAGTTGTCCTGTAGCTCCACTGTTGCAACCAAATTGATACTGTAAAAACAATAACTCATGTAAGTTTTGATGTTTAAGATCTAATTTATATTCAAGTTTGTATGTTCAATATTTAGTACCAGGATAAAAGAGATTTTACAAAAAAAAGTTAAGAGTGCATAATGTTTCGTTCAATTTTCCGACATTGCAAACTGGTCTTGAAAGTAAAAACATTTCCATTTGAGACAAAACTTAAAAAATATATTCTTGTTTTGTTGTGGCAGTATACAAAGTTTGCAAATAAAAATGTCTTAAACAATTTTGAACATGTTGGCCTATTTTGTATGAAATTTTACTCACAAAGTAAAATATTTTATTTGTATTCCTGAAATTAATAGCTGAGATAACTGAAAATGAGATCTTTCAAGATTTTAACTGAATACTCTTGGTTTCATAAAATCTCATTGCTTAACAGTCAATATCACTATACTGAAGTGATGAGTTTTTATTGCTAAGGCCATAATAAATAAATTGCTAGATTATCATCCCCGTCTGCCTCCTTATTTTCATGCCACCCTGACTCTTTTCATTTTCATTTTCATAAAAAAAAAAAAAAAAAAATATTATTAAAAAAAAAACATTAAAAATTTTAAAAATAAAAAATAAGATTCTACCGCCCTCCCCATTTTTTAAGAAAAATTTGGATGATAATCTAGCGATTAATTTATAATGGCCTAATTTAGGTTTTTGTTTTGAGCATCTATCATTGTTCCAGGAATCACACCAGTGTTATCTCCCTTGAATACTCCTGACCAGATGGAGGAGGATTTTCTCCTTTTTTCAGGACTATATTGCAGTGATTTATTTATTCATGTCACATGTTAAATGAGACCGCGGCGTGGTCTAGTGGTAGAGCGTCCGCCTCGCATGCGGAAGGTCGTGGGTTCAATCCCTGGCTGGGTCATACCAAAGACTTTAAAAATGGTACTAGAAGTTTCCTCGCTTGACGCTCAGCATTTAGAGGAGAGTTCTAGGTCTGGTCGGCCCGGTGTCAGTATAATGTGACTGGGTGGGGTATCATACCATGTGTCTGCGGCATGATACTCCAGTGTGACAGCGCTTAGAATACTGTCTCAAGTAGACACCGTCGCGATATGACTGAAAAATTGTTGAAAGCGATGCTAAACACCATACAACAACAACAACACATGTTAAATGAACAGTATTAAAGAAATCACCACTGAAAATTTGATGATGATATTAGAATTCTTGCCAATTCTGTGTTATTTTAGAATTGAGGGGTGAATCGTTGACATATTATTACTCTAGAAATTGATAGGAATCACAAAACCATTGAATTTAAAAAAAACAAGAGCTGTCGGAGGGACAGCGCGCTCGACAATTTTAAGCAGTTTTATGTTCTAAAACAACAGCTGTTTCAGGAACCAAGTAGCAAATGGGAGACAATTAACGTAAAAAATTAATATAAATTAGCAAAATAATTCAACAACAATATTAATTTTCATTATCAAATGGTTTTTTATGAAAACAACAAAGTATATGCATGGCTTATATTGCCTTAATGTTATTTAATTGAACATTTGGTTACATTTGTCATTCAAACATTAAAATTGCTTTATAAATTCATTAACCATTGCTGACAAATAATCTGATAGGTATGCCAATACCTAAATTAATTAAGGCACAGCATGTACATAATATAACCCTAAATATTACAAATGCATGAATAAAATAATATAAGTTGGTAAAACATTACCTGAAATAATTCCAACAATACTAAAATATAGCGTAAGCTATAGTTAAGATAATATTCTTTTTCAAAAATAGTTTATCAATGTTTTAAATTTGCAATATATGCACTACCTTCAAAACATATGGTAATATACGAGTTCTTAGTAAACTGATCTGTGGTCTTGTACCAACACATACAGTTTATCTATGCTGGATATCCTTTCACATTCTACGTTGTTTCAACGTTTTACATATACAATAAAATGCACTTACTTCACATCATACCGCTATATAGTCGTACCAGTTCATGAAAATGGATCAGTAGTTGAAATAATCTTGTACCAGCAAACACAGTTTATCACAGCTGGATACACTTTCACATTCTCCTTTATTTAAATGTTTTACATAAACAATATATGCATTAGCTTCAAATCATAGGTAGTTCATCTAAATGGTTCTTTATTTAAAATAATCTCATACCAACACATACAGTTTATCATTGCTGAAGATCCTTTCATTTTATTGAAATAAAATAGAGACTAGCCCGTCCACAAGGGCCATAGCTTTGCCAAAATGCAACCCAGAGTTATGGTTCTTGTCTTTTTGTGTTTCATTGATGATGGTGAACACACATGTGAAGTTTCATTCATATCCAATGATTGGTTGCATAGATATCCAACCTGATGACAAACTTTAACCTGGAAAATAATTCAATGCCGATGCCGGGGTGGGTACAATAGCCCCCCCTTATTCTACGAATAGTCAAGCTTAAAACCAACCCTGTCAAGGTATGATTTTTTTGTTTGTAATTACAGATCTTGAACTAGTGAAGCATTTGAGCCCAAACATATGCTACAAAATTTGTTTTTTCATTGCGTTTTGGACATTAATTCATAATAAAGCACTATTGGAAATGTAATAGTGGTGTGAGACGTCAATGCTTGCTACAAAAGTGAATTTCATTTTGTCAGATATCAGAATTTTGTACTCAATTAAATCTTACCCTGGCTGAATTAAGTTGCATATCCCCATCGTACATTTTAACAAAAATCATGCACTCTCTAAACACCATCTCCTTAATAAACAGCTTAATCTTGCGACCATTTTCACCGATAAATTTGACTGTACATCTGTCTCTTGTGCCTGTGAAGTTGGAAATGAAATATTTAAGGACTGGTTTATAAAACAAAATTTATTCCTCGAAAGACATTGCGGCTTGACTATTTTTTAATCTGACAAAGAACTGGAATGAAGACAACATCAGACCTATTCTTATGCGAGGCTTAGAGGGAATATATTAGGATTTTCCAAAATTTTGAAAGCGGCAAAATTATTTTTTTCCAATATATCATGCCTACCAGTATATATACTTACTGACCCTGTATTGCTGAAAGGATATCTTTTTAAACATGCCAACATATTTTGTTAAATGAGTCACATGATTTCAGTTTGATTTTAATTTGATCCGTTATACAGGTTTACACGTAGTAAAAACTAGTTTTATTTTAAAAGAGACTAATGATGACGCGAAGGTCATCAAGAAGTATTTAAGTACTGTCTATTTTTAGAATGTGGATTTAAATATTGATTTTGTCCATTTTGGTGTATCTGACATAACAAGCCATTCGGATTTTATTTATTGCTGATGATGAGAGTCAGAGATGCTTATTACCCATTTTCATAATTATTTTATTTTTCAAGACATTTATAGTTTTTTTTCTGACATACACCCTTTATTGCTACAATGGGAAATGGCTCCTGTATCATCAACATATACTTAAATACTTAAAATCTTAACCCTGAGAAAAACATCCAGGTGATTTTGATTTTAGATTGGTTCCAATAAACTGCATATGGGTTCATTGATATTGACTATATAACAGATAAATAACCAGTCAAAATCAAGTTTAGTTTTTAAGTATTTAAGTAAAACAGACGTCTGGTCATAAAACTATCACCAATGATGATGTGTAAGAAGGGCGTGTCCAAAAGTCACCCTTAAGCTTCAATAGTTAAGCTAAAATTATGAACAGTGATTCGTTTCAAATATTTTTATTCATGCCTTGAATCAAATACAGAAAAGTCTAAAACATATTAATTCTGTGGAAATTGGTCCACCTTTGCCGAGTGGTCTAGAGTGCTGTCATCTTTCGATATTAAATTTCAGCAAAATATTTTTAGTGTGAAAGTTTGGTAGTTAAACAAGGCTTGACAGTTGCTGTTCTATCTCTAAATGGGTATAGATCTACACATGCATCTCAGATCTTTCACTATCAATTAAACTTGATACTATGTATGTGTTGAAAGTGGCATTAAACACTTAATTACCCTATCTATAAAGAAAGTGGCATTAAACACTTAATTACCCTATCTATAAAGAAAGTGGCATTAAACACTGAATTACCCTATCTATAAAGAAAGTGGCATCAAACACTGAATTACCCTATCTAAAAAGAAAGTGGCATCAAACACTTAATTACCCTATCTATAAAGAAAGTGGCATTAAACACTTAATAACCCTATCTATAAAGAAAGTGGCATTAAACACTTAATTACCCTATCTATAAAGAAAGTGGCATTAAACACTTAATTACCCTATCTATAAAGAAAGTGGCATTAAACACTTAATTACCATATCTATAAAGAAAGTGGCATTAAACACTTAATTACCCTATCTATAAAGAAAGTGGCATTAAACACTGAATTACCCTATCTATAAAGAAAGTGGCATTAAACACTTAATTACCATATAATATTTATAACGAAAGTGCCATTCAACATTAAATCACCATAAACCAGTACATGTAATTTTATAATGGAAGTAGCATTAAACACTTAATTACCATATCTATACTGAAAGTAGAATTAAACACTTAATTACCATATCTATACTGAAAGTAGCATTAAATACTTAATTACCATGTAATATTTATAATGGAAGTAGCATTAAACACTTAATTACCATATCAATACTGAAAGTAGAATTAAACACTTAATTACCATATCTATACTGAAAGTAGCATTAAACGCTTAATTACCATATAATATTTATAATGAAAGTGCCATTCAACATTTAACTACTATATCATTTTATAATGAAAGTGGCTTAATTACTATATCTCTAACGGAAGAGACACAAAACCTCATTCATCATGTGGATCAAATTTTATCATTTATCGTCCCTACCTCTGCCGTCCTGTGGCGGCTCGGCAAAGATGTTGTAAATATCCTGTTGACGGACAACCACCGCCCTTGCCATTGTGCACACAGCTGTATTCTCCATATTGGCTGAAATATGAAATAAATACCTTTATGTCTCAGCTTGATGTGCACGCTGAAGATACAATTGTAATTACCTTTAGCTTAACCAGACTGCTAACCATCAGTTCTGGGTCTGTATTGTTTGGTTCTCTGATAATACACTCTTATTAACATCATCCTTTCTAAATGATGTTGTTGTATGTTGTTGAGTGTTGCTTTCAAACTATTTTCAGTCATATTGCTTCTGTGTCTGTTTGAGAAAGTATTCTAAGTGCTGCAGACACATGGTATGATACTCTGCCCAGTCACATTATACTGACACCGGGCCAACCAGACCTAGAAATATCCTCTAAATGCTAAGCACACGGTGAAAAAGCTTCTAGTACCATTTTTCAAGAATTTGGTATGACCCGGCCGGGGATCAAACTCACAACCATCTGCATGCGAGACGGACACTCAACCCCTAGACCACAGCTGCAGTCTTTGTAAATGGTAATAAAATTATTCAAATACAAGAAAGAAAAATTATTTCACTGAAATTCTACCCCAGTCAATACACTCTTAAATATTAAAGTCATTCTTTCTGAATGATAATGAAATGATTCAAACACAAGGATAGAAGATTATTTAACAGAAATTTTACAAGTTATGGGTAATTGTTAAATGGAATGATGATTCACTAATCAGACAAATGACTGCCCAATTTCTTGCCATATCATGGTTGCAATAATGCCTTTGTCCATAATCGATGGTGTTTCTGTCAAATCTATGTGATTGTTTTTTTAATGAATAAAACATTAGAAATGTATATAATATTATATAAATGCTCAATAATAATCTAAAATGAAACCATACCGTTAAATTCGTCTGCTGTAACGTACGCAATAATTGCGGCAATCAGGCAAATTGTTCGTGCCATCACCGACATATAATAAATGGACATCTTTTTCACATATTTTAATAGACTGGTTTTTCAAACTGTGTCACAGGTAGTTAACTTTCGAAGTTGCTTCAAAATGTTGTATTGTTACTTTCCAACACTGAAAATAGAATATAAATATAGTCAATAAGTCATTGAGATAGAATCAGAGTTACTTTAGTTAACAGACTATTTAGACAGTCAAAACATGTAATATTGATTTTTAAGACATTCCTCATAACACATATAGTAATGTTTTTTAGACAGTCTTAACACAAACTATTGATTTTTGAAACAACCATAATACATTGATCAGTGAGACTGTAATAACAAGTCATATAATATGGACTGCTGAGATGACAGGAATTACACATAATATGGACTGCTGAGACAGCTAGAAATAACACATAACATAGTCTGTTGAAACAGCCAGATATAACACATTATAATATTGACTACTGATATAAAGCATAACACTTGATATGGACTGCTGAGACAGACAGATATAACACATACTATAGTCTGTTGAAACAGCCTGATATAACACATAATATGGACTGCTGATATGGAACAGACAAAACACATAATATGGACTGTTGAGATGGAACAGACAAAACACATAATATGGATGGTTGAGGCAGACATAACAAATACTATGGACTATTGAGATGAACAGTCACAAACACATAATATGGAATGTTCAGACAGACAGACATAACTAATAATATGGAATGCTGAGATGGTCAGTCACAAACATATAATATGGAATGTTCAGACAGACAGACATAACTAATAATATGGAATGCTGAGATGGTCAGTCACAAACACATAATACGGAATATTCAGACAGACATAACATGGACTGTAGGGACAGATATACATAACACATAATAATATATCAACAGGTTAGACAGACAGACATAACACAGACTGCTGAGACAGACAGACATAACACATAATATGGAATGCTGAGATGGACAGACATAACACATACTATTGAATGCTGAGATGGACAGTGTTGAGACAGACAAACATGACACATAATATCATGGAATGCTGAGATGGACAGACATAACACATAATATGGACATGTGAGACAGACAAACATGACACATAATATCATTGAATGCTGAGATGGACAGACATAACACATAAAATGGACTGTTGAGAATGACAGACAGACAGACATAACACATAATATGAACTGTTGAAACAAACAGACATAACACATAATATGGAATGCTGAGATGGATGGACATAACACATAATATGGACTGTTGAGAATGACAGACAGACATAACACATAATATGGAATGCTGAGATGGATGGACATAACACATAATATGGACTGTTGAGAATGACAGACAGACATAACACATAATATGAACTGTTGAAACAAACAGACATAACACATAATATGAACTGTTGAAACAAACAGACATAACACATAATATGGAATGCTGAGATGGGTGGACATAGCACATAATATGGACATTTGAGAAATTTGAGACAGACAGACAGACAGACAGACAGACAGACAGACAGACAGACAGACAGACAGACAGACAGACAGACAGACAGACAGACAGACAGACAGACAGACAGACAGACAGACAGACAGACAGACAGACAGACAGACAGACAGACAGACAGACAGACAGACAGACAGACAGACAGACAGACAGATGAACTGCTGAGACAGATAGACATAACACATAATATGGAATGCTGATATGGACAGACATTACACATAATATGGACATCTGAAACAGACAGACATAACACAGACAAGACAACACACATAATATGGACTACTGAGACAGACAGACAGACATAACACAGACTGCTGAGACAGTCAGACAGACATAACACATAAATTGAAATGCTGATATGGACATCTGAGACAGACAAACATTATACATACTGCTGAGACAAACAAGACATAACACAGTCTGCTGAGACAGTAAGACAGACAAAACACATAATATGGACTAATGAGACAGGCAGACAGACATAACACAGACTGCTGAGACAGTAAGGCAGACAAAACACATAATATGGACTACTGAGACAGACAGACATAACACAATCCTTTTATGTGTATCTACGGACCAAAATACATATGTGAAGGCCAAAATTTCATATCAATTATAGGTTATGATACAGTGTTTTCCATTAATGTTTAGAGAATTATCAGTATAAAAATCAGTCATTTCACATTTTTTCTCTAACGACCAATAACAACAAGGCAGCTACAGTTAAAATGCCAGGTGCTTCCTGAATAACAAACTCGGGGCTTTGGACCATGCATTACTGAAGTGAAAGCTTATTGTTGTTGACAATATGCCAACGCACACCATACAATTTTTGAAGACATGATTGAAAATAAACAAAATATGACATGACAAAAGTATATGTGACTGGCTGTAAGAGTAATGTTGGATGGCTGCATTTGTACTTGAAATTCCATTGGCGGATTTTAAATACGCATTTATCAGTGTTAACTTTGTTTTTACCATTTTGGGAAGATGACCCATACTCTAACCTTGGAATTGGGAATTTTAGCAGCGTTTTCATAAACATTGAGTAAACTTTTGCATTAAATGATTATATTTGTTCAACTTCATAAAAATGTGTACACTTGATTCTCTGGCCATTAAATTAAAGAACCAATGTCATACTCAATACAGAATAGGGGAAACTTTATTTTATTAGTTTCAATTTACAATTATTGAAGCTTTCAGCTGGGAATTTTTACCACTGAATTGGAAAAAAAAGATACTGTTTGCCATTGGGAATATTACTCAACAATGGCTATAAAAATGGCCAGAAAAAACACTGTTTATTCAGCTTTTTTTCTCACAATTATTAATTTAACCAAAAAAATGGAAATGATTATGACCAGATTCCTTGATATGTGTTCTTCTAAATTTGTAGAAAATACTGTGACAGCACTACACTGTCAATATTTTGACAGTTGTTGTTGTTGCTGTATGGTGCTAAGCATCACTTTCAACAATTTTTCAGTCATATCGCGATGGTGTCTACTTGAGACAGTATTCTGAGCCCTGTCACACTGGAGTATCATGCCGCAGACATGGGGTATGATACCCCACCCAGTCACATTATACTGACACCGGGCCGACCAGACCTAGAACTGTCCTCTAAACGCTGAACGCCAAGTGAGGAAGCTTCTAGTGCCCTTTTTAAAGTCTTTGGTATGACCCGGCCAGGGATCGAACCCACGACCTTCCGCATACAAGGCAGACGCTCTACCACATTTTGACAGATCAATGTAAACACTCATTTAGAAGTGATATTCTAAATGAAAAAAAACGAAACTATCGGTTCGATGGACTAAATAAAAAGACGATCAGAGCCTATTGAAATAATAAGCTATCTATTTAAGGCACACTCGGTGAGGGTATTTAAAGACAAGTTCATTAGAAAATAACTAACTTAATAATTAATTAAATGAATACCTTATTCACCTAAAGAGGACTTGCCTATACATTTCATGTCCACAAAATAATCCAACAGTACACAGCAGTGATTTTTTACCACATTAAACAGAGACCTCATGGTGATATTGGAACATGGCGATATAAGGCCCAAGGTTGTATATCACTTTCATGGACCAATATCACCATGAGGCACATCCATCCCAGTTAATAACCTCTTTATATGGACAACAGAGACAAACAGTCATATTGCACGTGTTTCTAAATATATTAAAATATTTACACTAAAATTCATGTCTTATCACTACTGAAATGAGCTCATAACCACCTGTCTCACAAAAATCCACATGGGTTCTCCGCAGGCTGAGGTATGCAAGAACTCACATACTCCAAGGCCTCACACCAAAACATTTTCAAGGGATGTGTAGAGCACTCATTAAAATTGATAAACATTAGTAAAACTGGGTATTATGTCATCTGAATTAAGTAAAGATCACGTTTTTTGACCACAAGGAAAACAGTAAAATTGATTGATCCAATGGAGACGAAATTTGTCGGATGAAATGATAAACAAATGAAATAACTTTTTGCAAAAACAAAATAGACATGCCTATCATAACGATGCTCTTTTTCAAAAGTTTATTAAGAGTGAAAAAAGACAAATGAAGAAGAAATCATGTAGAAGAAAATAAAATGGGCCTGTTATTTTGAAAACAATAACTAAAATCAAAACATTCAGGAAGTTCCAGCTCTTTGAAAACCAAGAGTTTAAAAAGAGCAAGAACATAGAACAAGAAATATAAAGCCGATTTTTTTATAGCATTACATAGATACATGGTGAGTGTTTGAATACATTTTGATTTATTATTTCACTTCCATTTGCAATGTTAACAGATCAAGAGAAGCAACTGCTTAGTGATCAATATTTTAAAACCAGAAATCAACAACTACATTACCGGTAAATATCATTCTTGTGTTGATATTCTGAAAAGTGCAGTATGCTAATCCGCAGGTCATATTTTATCAATCTGAATATCGTGTATTCAAGGTGCACTAATACCCTAAACAAACTTTTTTTTAAATCCTATTAGATCTAAAGTATAAAGAAAGGTATGTACACAGTTTTACAATATTTAGTACCATGTGTAATAACGAGGTTAACAAGTGCATAATAAGTCAATAAATGTATGGTCACCATATAGTGATAAAGACCCTCAGGCTCAAGCCCTTGGGGTCTACGCAGGGCTGTTTTCACTACAAGGCACTACCTACCCATATATTAACCTTTAGTATCATACCTCATTTTCATATTTCCTTCTTTGGTCAATGTCATCCGGTCAATATATTAGTATAAATTATGAGGTCAGCCTATCTAATACATAAAACGAGCAAGATTTTCAATATATATATACAATTATACTTTTTAAGGAAGCATTCTGTGTTTCAAATAAAATGGTTTGTGTTTTTTTTTCAGTGGAGTGACAAATTTATTGTCTTCATATTTTGTTTGATAACATTTGGTATAATATAACAATGTCAGTTAGTTTCTGAAATAAGCATAAATTTGATTGTGTGTCAAAGTTATTCAAATCGACTCCTTAATGGCAGGTTGCCTTATTTTACTAAGTATGTTTTTTTTGTATGATTCATTTTAAGCGGCAAATATAATTGTTCTCGCCAATTAAAATACAGTGATACAGATGCTGAAAGTCCTTTACTCAGGAGAGAAGTATAAAATTAAAAATATACTTTTTGAGCATGTGACACACAAGCGGTGAGGAAGCCAATATCAATTAATTATCAAAAAAACAGTTGTAAAACAACTAGAAAACTCCAAATTATTTATGCAACTTGGTAACTTTCAAGACCTGATGAGAACAAATGTATTTCTGTATTGCTGCTAGTGCGGGGCATTGCTAGTCTCTTAAATTAGGACCATTTTGAATATTTTTTATTTTGTATCTCCCAAGACGTGGTTATGGACAGGAGTGGTCAGTTTCACAAACCTTTGTAAGTCTTAAGACTTTTCTACGAACAAATAATGACATCTACTAGTAACATCTCATTTGAGCAGTATTTTTGTGGTTATTTAAAACAAATATTATAAGCAATATTATATTTATGAAAGTTTCAACAATTTTGAAGGTGAAACACTTAATGAATTTCCAGATTCAACTAGAAGAGAATACTTCCAACACAGGATAGAAATCAAGGGACTGGAACATCTCTCATCCGGAATAGGGTCTGCCACCTCGCTGGACGAGTTCAAATTCCTCTTTAGGCTATAATGTGTCTGACTGAACTAGGAAACAAAAAAATGTATATATTTTTAAATTGTTAATAGCCATTTGGAAATGCTGGACACCATCCTTATTCTTCTTCTTCTTCTCCCTATACTGAGCTGGGCTCTCAAAGAACGTCGATAGCTCAACGAGACTGGGTCTGCATGATGGCATGCAGTCTCAAAGTTAAAATGGTAAAATTTAAAGATAAAATTATGTACAATGTTGTCCTGTTTGGTGATGTGTGGTCAGGTCACCCCGCGAGGAGAGTCCTGAAGGCTTCCAGAGTTGTAACTGTCACTACGCTAGTGGGGAGACAGTTCCACTCTCTTATCGTCCTTGGGTAGAAGGCGTTGGCATAGGTAACATCGTTGATGTGTTCTTGGAAGAAACTGTGTTGACCTCAAGTGCGGGTGTCGCTGCGCTGGAGATACCTGCCTGAGGGGATGTCTACAAGGTTGTTCTGTATCTTGTACATCATAGCTAGTCTGCTGCGTCTTCGGCGACATTCGAGGGACTCCCAACCAAGGTATTACATCATATTGGTGACACATCCTGGGGTCTTGGTAGAATAGTCGTTGAAGACGTATCTGGCCGCTCTCCTCTGCACCTGTTCGAGGGTCTGAATACTGGATTTGGTGTTGGGGTCCCAAACAGTTGAGGCGTTTTCCATAATGGGCCATTCTATGGCTTTGTAGGAGGCATCCTTGACTGTTGGCGTGCACTCTCTAAGGTTCCTACGGAGAAAGCCAACAGTACGGCTGGCTTTGCTGGCAATGTTGTTCACGTGTGTGTCCCATGAAAGTGAGTTTGTGATTGTCACACCCAGGTACTTGCTGGCTTCAACGACTTCCAGTTGTTGCCCATGGAGGTAATACTCTGTGCTGATGACCTTCTTTCGGCATTTGACAGTGCATTTGGCTGGGTGGAAACTCATCTGCCAGGTTTCTTCCCATTGTTCCAGGGCTGATAGGTCCTCCTGGAGCTGATGTCTGTCTGATGCGCTGCCGATGACCTTGAACAGCATGCTGTCGTCTGCGAACAGCTTGGTCGATGATGACTTAATGGATTCTGGGAGTTCGTTGATATATGCAAGAAAAAACAGGGGGCTAAGTACTGTACCTTGGGGCACGCCGGACAACACCTCTGATGTCTCTGACTTAGCGCCGTTTAGAATGACTTGTTGTGTTCTGTGACCCAAGAATGATTGGATCCACATCTTGAGATTACCTCGGACCCCGTAGTGGTCAAGCTTATGCAAAAGGCGATTATGAGGAACCTTATCGAAGGCCATCACGACACGTTTTTAATCACTGATCTATTTACGATCTGGAAATATCCAAGTTCATTATTAGAAAGAAGGAGACAGATTTAAATTTAAAATCGAACTGTTCATAATGCTATTCTAATAGGGAAGTGCATACCTGTATACAGGTAAAGTTGTCTTTTACCCCACCCACCAACATTTTCATGTGAAAGTGATGTTTTAATACTGTTTATTTCAGCGCAGGATAAACTGAGAACTGCTAAACTGTAGTAAGAATAGAAGTTATATCAGCAATATAAATTAAATATATTAAAGATTTCTTAAAATATTCCCTATTGTTGAACACACCTGTATTTATAAATTTACCTGTCGCTTTCTGACCCACATTTCCGTAAACAATGATTGTAGCTCCCTCTGGGTAATTTTTGTTTGTTACTTCCCTTGTGTTTTGATGATGCAATGCTGGTTTCCTGCTGATCAGATGAAATTATTTTCGCATGCAGAGAATCAGTAGATAGTTTTCTATTGGACAAACAAAAGCACACCTTCAGTTTTGGGTCAAGGACGAACAAGAATGGCGACTGCAGCTTGTAAAAATCTTAGATTTTCATCTAAATTTTCAAAGTGTGTAGCAAAAATTTTGAAAGCAAATGAAGGACATTTACAAGTTTCACAAAAGCGTTATCTAAATATCCAGGTAATTTTTTAGCTTTATTCGGAATAGATAAAATAATTGATTGATTTTTGACACTTCAATGTCAGTGACATTTGTTTTGTGTCACGTAAAATCAGCTGAGCAATGCTACGGGGTAATAAATTATAATGACAAAAGATAACTCTTGTTTTTCTTTTATTTAATATAAAGTTATTTTGCTACAAATTTGTTTTAGGTACATAATTATGATTATTCCACATATCGTTGTTGAAAACCAAACAAAAACATTTTTTTATTTGAAACTAGATCTATATTTATACTATATTTATAAATTCAATAATAATACATATCTATTTTATACTATATATTGTGCCACATGCCCTTGGTTATTCCCAAACTCATTTGCAACTATAAATATTATTACAACACTTAATACTTTGACAAAATCTCTTGGCAAAATAATAAGTTGATTATAAAATGAAATGTTTATAACTTATGAAATTTAAGATTTGTAAGTATTTTGTTATATATTCAACCCAATTTATCTATCATGGTCTGGAATAAGTTATTGTCAAGTTAATGCATATTGCTAAAATACGTTAATTCATCTAAAATCATTTATATTAATTGTAATGTTGCAATTATTAACTTTGCTAATTTTACTGTATTGATGCCATTGACTGTTTGATAGTTATTTAAAGTGAATTGTATTCTGCGTACTGTCAGTCTGATGGACCATTTGGTCTTGATTATATTGAAATAAACCATAAACTTTAAGTTAATTCATTAAATAGAAATTCTATAATTATTGTCATAGAAATCCACAATTATAGTCAATGCTAGATCTGGGGATGTAGATCTTCTTTTCCCATGAAGATATGAATTTCCTTACAAAATGAAGTTTATAAAGAAAGTATTTTAAAACTTGAACAAAAAAAACCATAGTAAATAGCTATAAAATGATTTCAGTTCAAGAATTCATTTTTGCAGGCCTGGTTAGCTCAGTCTTTTACGTGTGTATCAATCAATCCAGGGATCTTGAGTTTGGATCCCTCCCAGACCACCATCTCTGTAATGGTTGATATGTGACATTGCATCTCATTTTCATAAATCTCTCACCACTGATTCAAGTGAGAAAGTTACTGTTGAGATGGATGTGCTCAAGTACTGGTTAACTTTCCAGGATAACATGAAAGAGTAGGTAGGGTAGTGAGCCCTTGATGGCATGAAAATGATGCTAAATATTCAAACAATAAAATATTTGTAGGAGACTGTCAGCAATCTAAAATACAACTTTTGTTGATACTTAGTGCTTCATGTACTTTTTGGCCCCTTTTAAAATGAAACTTAGTGCTTCGTGTATAATACTGATTATAATTTCACCCTTTGATTCATAATTTCAGAGCGGAAAAGCTGTGGATTTCGGCTTCTTGTTTGATATTGATGGCGTTATTGTGAGGGGAAAGAAACTTCTCCCGTCTGCGAAAGATGCATTTAAGTTATTGGTAGATGGACAAGGAAAATTCAAAGTTCCGGTTTTGTTTGTTACAAATGCTGGAAACACTTTACGACAAAAAAAGGCAAAGGCCCTGTCAGAATGGTTAGACATTGAGGTGAGATACATGCATGTAATCAATGTTAGTTATTAAAATACAATGGTACCCTACCTTACTCCAAACTTACATTTATTTATTATGAGAAGAGTTCACCATTACAGTGCTCCAAGAAAAAAAGAAATTTGGGACTAGCCCAGGGCAAGTAGATTGAAAAAATCTACTTGCCCTGGCTGAAAAATAACTTGCCCTGATCAACAGTTCACATGCCCAGCTTTTTATTACCAATACACCTTGCGGTATAATATGAAATATGTAAACATAGACTTAAATGTATTAATTTTATGTAGGGTAAGCTCCCCATAACATTATGCATGTTTAAATCACAAGTTTTAGAGTTTGAATAAGACCGGGAGAAGTGAGAGAATTTCGGGAGAACTGACTATGTCTCTAACAGTATGTTGTATTTAATCTTTGTTATTTATTAGCATAAAAAAATATGCTAAATATTCAATCAATCAATCACTCAATCAATTGTTCTTTATTGACTATCATTTCTGTTCTGTCGATTCAGTGGCAGTGTGGGAGCAGGAGTATATTTAAAACATTATTTTAAATATCTTTGTCTTGTTTTCTAATTATTGCTGTCATAACGTACAATAATGGCAATGTCAAGCCTACAAAGCTATTCAGTCTATCCAAGAGAACTTGGCAATATGATAAATAAATACAGTCTATGAAAGCCTTCAAATATCTAGAAAGTGCAACTAGTCAACTATATTTCAAATATTAAAAAAAACCACAAAATTCATCTTAATTGTTGTTTTCAATACTATATTTAAATCATACCAAAAAAAATATATGCTGAAACTACACAACCAAAAAGCAATGTTTATTACTATAATACCCCACCCACATTTATCTTTACCATAAACTCAATTTCAATATCAACTTTCACGTTTTCACAGAAGAAAATTTATATACATACAGTTCCAATTATTGTAAATCTATGAAATATTTATAAAATTACCAGAACCTAACGCTGACATTTTACATAACGCGATCAATTGCAAATTATCTGCAAAAACATAATCAGATTTTAGAAATCGTTACCATTTTGGCAAAGGGAGGTAATTTTATACTCTTCATAATGGAGAATTTGAGAAACACCCGCGAATTACGTCATCATCTTTTTTTTAGTCTTTGCTTGGGTAGGTGGTAAGAAACGTGTTGCCTTGGGCGTAGATATCCGACCAATCAGAGCGGTTATTAAAAATAAATTACTTTATATTCAAAGCTATCCACCAATCACTTTAGAGAAATTAAAATAGATAAATGAATATGCATGAGAGGTTTTCCAAAGTTGCATTATCGGGCATGTGGTATGATAAACACCGCAGGGGTCAATTGTTTATATTGATTAGTTACGGTCTTAAAACAACAGTTTGACCTGTGTCGTTTCGAATAGAGATATTTGCAGACTTGTGTATTGCGAAAACTAGCTTTTTCCTATTTTTAAGACAAGCCCGACGGGCAAGTTACTTTGAAAAAGGCACATGCCCGGATTCAGATTTGACAAGCCCCGGGCATCGGGCTATCCTATTCTTGGAGCACTGCATGGTTTAAGTACCACTATGCACCACTGATATTGATACTTTGTCTCTTGAGACATGATTTTAGTACCACTATGCACCACTGATATTGATACTTTGTCTCTTGAGACATGATTTAAGTACCACTATGCACCACTAATATTGATATTTTGTCTCTTGAGACGTGTTTTATATACCAATATGCACCACTATTATTGATACTTTGTCTCTTGAGACATGATTTAAGTACCACTATGCACCACTAACATTGATACTTTGTCTCTTGAGACGTGTTTTAAGTACCACTATGTACCACTCATATTGATACTTTGTCTCTTGAGACATGTTTTATATACCACTATGCACCACTCATATTGATACTTTGTCTCTTGAGACATGTTTTATATACCACTATGCACCACTAATATTGATACTTTGTCTCTTGGGACATGATTTAAGTACCACTATGCACCACTGATATTGATACTTTGTCTCTTGAGACGTGTTTTATATACCAATATGCACCACTGATATTGATACTTTGTCTCTTGAGACATGATTTTAGTACCACTATGCACCACTGATATTGATACTTTGTCTCTTGAGACATGATTTAAGTACCACTATGCACCACTAATATTGATATTTTGTCTCTTGAGACGTGTTTTATATACCAATATGCACCACTATTATTGATACTTTGTCTCTTGAGACATGATTTAAGTACCACTATGCACCACTAACATTGATACTTTGTCTCTTGAGACGTGTTTTAAGTACCACTATGTACCACTCATATTGATACTTTGTCTCTTGAGACATGTTTTATATACCACTATGCACCACTAATATTGATACTTTGTCTCTTGGGACATGATTTAAGTACCACTATGCACCACTGATATTGATACTTTGTCTCTTGAGACGTGTTTTATATACCAATATGCACCACTAATATTGATACTTTGTCTCATGAGACATGATTTAAGTACCACTATGCACCACTGATATTGATACTTTGTCTCTTGAGACATGTTTTAAGTACCACTATGTACCACTCATATTGATACTTTGTCTCTTGAGACGTGTTTTATATACCACTATGCACCACTCATATTGATACTTTGTATCTTGAGACGTGTTTTATATACCACTATGCACCACTAATATTGATACTTTGTCTCTTGAGACATGTTTTATGTACCAATATGCACCACTTGTATTGATACTTTGTCTCTTGAGACGTGTTTTATATACCACTATGCACCACTTATATTGATACTTTGTCTCTTGAGACATGTTTTATATACCACTATGCACCACTAATATTGATACTTTGTCTCTTGAGACATGATTTAAGTACCATTATTAGTGAATTTTTAAAGAAACTTCTGGTTGAAATATGCACTCAAAACAAGGATCTTTCATATATTTTGTGTTGAAAATTTGTGTTGTTAAAACCTTATTTAAACATTAAATTTTGATTTAATTCTTAAATGTTAATATTATTTTTTTAATATTTTAATAATTGAATGCTTCTCATTAATACAATACTTATAATGACATAGTCCGAGCCTTCTCTGACCCTTACACAGCCTTTTTTACGATTTCATTTTGCTGTGTAGCCTAAGCTGCAAAAAAAAAAAAGAAAAAAAAAGGCTATTAGGGTCAGAGAAGTCTCGGATTAATAATGACACATTAATTTTTTGCTAAATTAGATAGATAAATGTAATGCCAAAGGTGAGATGATTTTAGAATAACATTTTAATAATAGAGATTACAAAAAAATTGACTTTTAACCAGGTCATTGGTACTTAGTCAGTAACTGGAACAAGGTCTCCATTAGACTGATAAAACTATTTACTGTTGCTAAAGGATGGTCGGTATTAAGTGCAAGGTGGTCAAGGTTATTTTTTGTTTACAGTGGTTTTAATGATCCAGGTGATTCAACGGTTTGTTGACCTAATTCTTGAACTTGAATGATAAGGTTTAAGGGTGCTATGCAAGTTCCATATAGGGTGTTCTTAGTTTCCTATTTGGTGTTATTTGTAGTGTGTGTGTTGTTGACTTCTTGATCTTGTGTTGTTTCAGTTTTTTCCACTCATTTCTAATCTAAAGTATATAGTCAAGAATTATCGTCAATATTCTAAATATACAAACAAACAAACAAACTTCAAAATATTTTTTTTTTGATTGTTTGTATATTTAGCGTCATCACAATGCCATCGAAGGCTAACCACTCTTTTCTGGGATCCGGGAAGGTTAGCCTTAGTTTAAGTTATTACAACATATATAAATCATGCTTGAAGTATTCCTGGGTAGAACCAGTACTAAGCATATGCGGACAAAGTGTCTTGCTAAAGACTCCACACGTAGCCATGGGGGAGGATCGAATCAACAACCCTCTGATCATGGGTTTGATGCTCTATCACTGGTCTAGGGTAAAACAGTACTGAAGCACACCTATCTCTGCAAGTAACTGATAGTTTTCCCACTTGAATCAGAGTTGAGAGACCAATGGCAATGAGACACAATGTCATATATCGATCAAAATGGAGACTGTAACTGGATGGAGATTCGAACTAGCGATCGCTGGATTGATATCAGACGCGAAATCAACTGAGCTAACCAGGCCTAATTTAACTTTTGTAAGTTAAATTTGTACTTATAGTTCATTAACTTTGTTGTTAGCAATAGTTGTCTTGATTGGATAAAAAAGTAAACCTGTCATAAGGTACTTAATTTGAAATTTAAAATTCATCTACCTTACACCTAAGGTCATGGTTCGAGACCAGCTCTTGGCAAATACTTGAGAAAATTTTCTGGCAACTTATGAAAGGATGATATTTGCTCTCAGATTCATTCTAAATCTTCATTTACCAATAGAACTTGGTACCATACATATATATTAATCTTTTGAAATTGGCAATACATCCAAACTCCCTCCCTGAATAAGTAAAGAATATATGGATAAAGAATTGGACATGACTGTTGTTTTATCATAGTTTCAGATAAATTGCATGTTGTATATTATGAAATTCCGTATTATTTGTGTATATACATGGATCTGAGTAGAACCACCATTCTTAAGTTCTGTAAGTAAACACTGGCAAATTTCTCACTTATATAGTGTTTGGACCGAGCTTGGTTTCAACCCATGACCTCAGCAGTGAGAGGTAGAAGGTACTAGAACATTGGTAGGTTTTAGGTAATTAATTTCCTTCCCTCAGAGGTGACTGTCTATCAGTCAGCTATATCTCAACCATAATATTAAAAACGTTTCTGTTCTTGCTTAAATTTGTCATAAATTGTTAAATATATGCAATAACGTTTTATTTATTTATTCAATGCTTCAGGTGTTTTAATTATCTTAGTTAAGTTTTACATTTCAACTGTTTGTGTGAAAAATTAAATATAGATTTATCACTGTAATAAATCAACTTGTTTAGTTTTATTGTCTGTCCACAAGGTGGTGGCTTTATTATAATTATTATAGAAACACTTGAATCATTTTGTCATAAATATAGATTTCATAAATGATTTGGACCTCTCATTACATATATGTAAAGGGCTCTATTTTCCCAGTTTTTTTGGGCCATTATCCTGCCCCATTTCCAATGGCAAATAGTATCTTTTTTTCCCAATCCAATTCTTATCATGGTGATTTTTTGTTTGCGTGTGTGACGTAGTAGAGTTGATGTTGAATTGGTGTTTAGTATAGAATTAAACAATCTTTCAGTCATATCGCAATGGTGTCTACTTGAGATAGTATTCTGAGTGCTACCACACTGAAATTTCATGCAAGGGATACCTGGTATGATACTCCGCTCAGTCACATTATACTAACACCAGGTTGACCAGACTAGAACTATCTTTTAATGCTGAGCGCCAAGCGAAGAAGCTTTTAGTATTATTTTTCAAGCCATTGGTATAGCCCAGCTGGGAATTAAATCCATGACCTTACACATGCGAGACTGATGCTCTACCTCTAGACCACTGCTGGGGTGGCGGGGTAGAGGGGATTTGCTATATTCAGAAGGCTTCACCTGTATCTCAGGTATCTTTGAGAGTATATTTTACATGTAAGCAAAAATGACTTCTCCATAAAATATATATTGTTTTTTAGAGGGTTTATTGAATTGTAGTATGTGTGTGTAATGCAGACTTCATGATTGAATATTGACAAAATAATAAACTGCGACCCGCGATGATAATGTCATATGCTGTGTTTCATATAACAAACTAAAATATGTATTAATAAAATAGAAAATACCAGCCGTTTTATTCATGAATTTCTTACTCATTTATTAAATAAGATGAACCACAATGATGTATTACCAGCGATTGTGTACTGATTTCATGCTTCTTGATTCAGTAAACTTAGGATCTTTATTCTGATGAAAAGTTAGAGCTGACTGTGAGGTCTAACTTTGTTTATAAATCGAATACTAAAATAATGATCAAAGAAATTCACATTACATTTTTTGTCAGATTTGGCCATTTCTGAAAATAATTTCTTGTTTGTCTGTTATGAAAAACTATTGAATGATTTTTAGATTTCCCAGGGTCCTTTGTGGTTGTGTCATCTAAGGCACTGTTGTCTGATGGTTGTTACCTCTCTTCGATGACATCCTGGGCTGCATTCAGCATCATTAAACAGCAAACACGTTTAATGCCTGGTTCCCTAAAACTATCTCATACTGTGTGCAAATATGAGGTTGAGTCAGTGTCCAGGAAAATATGTTGGCTTACGTTATCAAACGCTTAACTGAACTGAACGCAACCTTGGTTTCCAGCCCAGATCTGACAAAAATTGTATGAGGAAGTTACCCAGTACTTGCGGAATGATTGTTTAGGTCTTTCTTTATCAATAGAAATGAATATGCCATTACCCATATACAACTAACCAGGTTGCCGGTAACATTTGTTGAAAAATGGCATTGAACTAAAACCTAAACTTCCCGCATTAACCAAATTTTTTTATTCAATTAAATAAATCTATAAGTTGATTCCAAGACTTCCTGTTTGAGGTTTCATAGTTCAAATAATACAATTGAAAGATATTCGAAAATATGAAAAGAAATAAAAAGTTCAAAAAGATTTTCTGACAGACTTCCTGTTTGAATTACATAGAACAAAACAACAGTAAAAAAACTGGTTACACATCACAAAATTGGTTATTAAGTTGGATTGCCTTCCTTGTAGCCTGATTTGCCAATGGACTGATTACGTCAGTGGTCTCTTTGTGTCAAATGAATGTTTGTACCAAAGCATAGGCTTCACATCTAGGTCAGACTAGTGTCTTTTTGACAGTTTTTGTAATTACATTTTTTACAATGTATGGTAAATACCTCCTCTACCAGTATACTTTGGCCTTTCAAATCATTACTTCATTGTTTTCTTTAAATTATAAATTCTTTAGGTTTATCAAGACAATTTCTTTTTTTCAACAGTATTGCATTTTATTAAATACAGCCAGTTTTTGTCTATGATCCTCTTGGTGGTAAGCAAGTACTAGACAAGTACTATACACACTTTTTCTCTGCACGTTTGCATAATATAATTGACTACTTCACCACATAATCAGAGGTGGAAAACTGCAGGGTTTTCGCTCATTCGGTAATGCATGTCGGATTCGACTGCTTCAGATTTGAAAGTTATTTGTGACATCTTTGAAACTCATGGTGGTAGAACAAATCGTCATAAAGACTGTGGCTAGACAGGGATTCAAAATCACGACGCTTAGATTGACAGTCAGATGCATTACAGATTTTTTTAGAACAAGAATATGCACTTCCTAACAAATTTAATAGATGGATGATACGGCATTGGCCCAGATAAAATAATTTTGGGGGTATTTTACCCTAATGATTTAGCTAAATACCACCTAGTTTTCAAAAAACAGATGTAAATTTACCCCCTGATTTTAAAAGTTGGGGGTAAAGTTACTACTCCAACACAAATTTTCTATAAAAACCTTGTTTAAAATACATGTATAATGATTTCATATCTTGGAGACCCATGTGTCTTAGATAGCAAATGAAACTGTAAATTACTTAATTTAAATAATATTATGTAAGTAAGTAAAGTTTTTAACTAAAATAAATAAAAATTCTGAATTTTGCAATTAGTAAGGTTTAACTCTTTACTTCATAGAGATATAGCAGCATTGCCTTTCCTACCAGATACAGGTAGAAGGAAACAGATGTCAATAAACCAATACCCAGCTGATAAGGTTTCTGCACCATTCCCATAGGGGATATTTAAAAATACATGCCGATTGCACACCCAGTTCATTAAAGTCATTATTTCAGTAAGAAATATTGATTTTATACTTTTTTTGTGTAATGTATCTTACCACTGTATGTTTCATAACCCTTACCTCTGAAAATCTCGGAGTTAAATACCCCCATTTTTTCATTTTTTTTTGGGGGGGGGGGGGGGGGGGGGGGGAAGGGGTAAAATACCCTGTTATCAAAACTGTTATCTGGAGCACTGTATGGGAAGCTCTTCTGCAATAAATAAGTAAATTATATGAGCTAAATTGTTAACTAATATCCTATGATTAACATAATTTAACAACTTGAGGATTTATCATGTACATGTATTTCATCTTCTGAAGTCCTGGAGCAGTTTGAAAGTAGGTTCAGAGAGTTGTGGGCAGAGCATCGAATCTAGATTTGGGGAGTTGAAGGTTTAATTTCATGCCACATCCATCTGTGGTGTCCTAAAGCAAGACTCTTGTCATGATTTGTTAACACAAAGGCGGTGTGGTAGTGTAGACTAGTGGATAGAGTGTTGGCTACTCATGCCAGACATTGCATGTTTACCCTCAGCTTGACCTGATGCATCTGAAATAACAACACTCAGAACTAGTTTTACCTTGAAAGCAGACCCCAGAGTGGTTCATTTTAGCATGAGCTTTCTTTGCAATCAGGCTAAAACTAACCTGAGATTTTATTTATTAAGAAGCGGCACACTGTTATATACAAGTTGAATGCATGGACTGTTAGTAGAGCTTTGCTGGGTTTTATGTCATGGGCTCAGTACTTCTGGGTTGATGGGTATGATACCCCTTAATTTGATGTTATGTCTTTCTCATAATATATGCTTAGTAATGATTCAGCCTGGAAGACATTAAACATGATTTGTATAAATTAAAAGAAATTGTTTCACAATCTTTGTAAAATAAATAGATTTAATCTAAGTACAATGAGGGGAATTCGAGGAGCACTTTGTTGGTGTTATCAATTATTTCAATGCCTAAAGTATACATTCGTGTTGTGTATTTTTATAAAAGTAAAAGTATCGTTGGTTATTCAATAACAGCCAGGCCTGATTAGCTCAGTGGGTTACACGTCTAATTATCAATCAAGGGGTCATCAGTTCAATTCCTCGCCCAGCAACAGTCTCCGTGATGATTGATATACAACATTGTGTCTTATTATCATTCATCTCTTACCCCTAGTTCAAGTGGGAAGGTTATCAGTTACTTGCGGAGATGAGGTGTGCTGGAGTACTGGTTAATATTTCAGGATCCCAGGAAACAGTGGTTAGGTTAATTGATCATCTGTCAGCCCTCGATGGCATAAAAATGATGCTAAATATTCAATCAATCAATCTTTTCAATAACCTTGGTCGTTCCGTGAATAAACAGCCAGGCCAGTCACCTACACTAACAATGACAAGAATGTGGCATGTAGGTATGACATGTGAGACGAAACAAAAAGTGCATGAAAACCGAATTTTCTGTAGTTATATTTGGAAGCATACCTGGCAAGTGCATCTCTCATTAACCACATTCTGCTGAATATTGTGTGTCGTTTTTTTATTATTTACCTGCTGACTTTTTTTTATTGTTCATCTCACTTTCTCTGAAGGACTGATGCACTAAAGTTATAGCATTCAACAGTTGGAAATTCGGTGAATATTATCTGTTTTTCAGAGATATGTATGTATTATATCAATAACGAGAAAATATCAGAAATATGAAAATTGTTTGACCCTTTACTCCATAGATACGCGTTTTCCCGCACCAATCACAGAAGGCCTTTGAAAACAGTGCAGGAAGAGTTCAGATTGCTCGTAACGAGCAATCTGAACACTTCCTGCACTGTTTTCCCCTCTGTCAGTTAATATAAACATAATTCACCCATTGCTGATATGTGGTGAATTAATGCTTTCAATATTAGAGGTGTCCAAATGCGTTTATATGAAGTAAAGGGTTAAATACCAAAAAAGTAAAAATGGTAGTTTAACCCTAGACTTCATAAAATTTGAAGAGAAATGTTTATGTACAGTCAAACCTGCCTTAAGCAGCCAGTCAAGGGAAGGAATAGACTGGCCTATTAAGACAGGTTGTTGCATAATACAGGTTGATTTTCTCTGAAAGCATTGAAATGGGAAATAGCAAATGTGGTTGCTGAAGACAAGTGGTTGCATAATAGAGCCTGTGACTGCTTACACAGGTTTAACTGTATTGGTGAAGGATGAATAGTACAGAAAATATTTTGTCTCAGGGGACTTTAAGATTCTAAAACAGGTTTTAACACACCATTATATTACCTAACATATTTCATTTTCTTTCGATTGCAATTTGGAGATATGCCATATATATATCTTAAATATGTTAAGGTTTGAATTTAATTTTCATTTAACTGTGTCTATCCGCAATGTGTGTCAAACTGGTTGATGTAAGCCAGTCACAACATTTAACCATTACCAGAGCTTCAGATTTGTTAAAATGGATATGTATAAAAATACGGGTCATGTTTTATTAAACTATTTGATAAAGGGAGTGTATCAGGGTTAAGTGTTATAATGTCTTAAAAAATAAAAAAAAATATCAAAATGGATTGGAAACAAATTGGTGACAATTTGGCCGAGGTACGATCAATCGGCAATATTTGCTACGATCTGCATTTGCACTTGCATACTGTGATCGCTCTTAAGACTCGTGGTAGGTCATCATAAGATTGGTGGTATGCAAGGTCGTGCGATCATCAAAGATTGGAGAAGATCGATCGCAGTCATAGGTAATTGTGCGACTAGTAGTAGTGATAAATGACCGATCGTTCAGTCAATCCTGGCGACCTGTGGCCACTTGCATGATCAATCGCAGCCAGTGTAAGATTGGTCACACAATCAGAAATAAAGGCCACGATAGTGTGTCATGTGGAGCAGCAGTTCATAGAATGTGCACAATTCCATGCACATGAAATTCGTAAAATTGACCTGTGACACCCTCTCTCCAGTTCCCGCATTAGGTTGACATACATAGAAAGACCACCTCTCGATCCAGGGATGCACCTATTACTGGCACCTTCTTCCTCTTGGCGCTGTTTTCTTCTTCAGAGAAGTACAGCTGTGGCCAAATTACTCAGTTGTTGTGCTTTGCAGTTTGCACAGCAACATAAGTTTTAGTCTTCTCGGCGGCACTGGTACATGCACCATAGTGATATGCATTTTTGGGTTGTATTGGAAAGTGAAATGAACACCAGAAGTCACTCCAAATATATATATATATATATATATATATACTGGTCTGCGAGCTAAAGACCAATCATAAGGTCGTGTAACCAGTCGCACTTTCAATTGTGAGGTCGTACGAAAGGTGGCACCACCAATTGTTGGGTGGTGGTCGTGCTACGACTACTTGACCCGTGGTCATGCTCATGTGGTGTGCGACTGGTGGTACAACCATGTTAGACCTGTTTGCGACTTCTGACGATTTCGAATCGTAGGTCAGAAGTTTCGAACATGACCATCAACCTTGCTGCGACTGTTTTTGCTCTGGCGATCACCCGCAACCTGTGCGACTAGTTGCACGCTCTTTCTACAATTTGCCCGCGATTCCAACATTTTTAGATCACAGTTAGGTCTTAACTTGGTCGCAGGCCCAAGGTGACTGGGGCTTTAGCCTATCCATGTATATACTTTAATTTTAATAATGCATGATATTATTTAGTTAAAGGTTTCGGAAGTGATATGATATTGAAACCAGGGGTGTCCCTGAAATGTATTGCTTGATAAATGAGTGCTACCATCCAGTATAATTAATTGCATTTGCGATTTGGATTTCAGGTTGTCACAAACTTGACACCATTTAATCAATAACAAAGACAATTGGTAGCAATGTATTTATAATTTGATCAGCTGTATAATTGTACCACGGTTAAGGATCTAGATAATCAAGATTGTCTATGACAGACACAATAGCCCAATAATTTTGTTTTGTTTATTGAATCTATTTTAATCATACTAAATTATATGATCTTTTGTAATTTATGGTTTAACCCATCAAAGTAAGTCCTGTACTTCAATCAATTGACTTGACGTGAGAACGACTATTGCTCCGCCCATTGGCCACGTGTTTATCAAAGTTAATACAATGTAATGTTTACTTAGACATCATTTATTTGTCCAAGGAAAATGGCGGCGTAGCAACCAGTATCAATCGCTGATTGGATTATCAAATTGTTTGATTGAGAGTCTGCATGAGGTCAGTTGTGTTACGATAGTAGAATTGGAATGAGTACCCGGGAACCAGTTTGGGCAATTATTGAACCTGGGAACTATGGTGTATTATATAGAAAGTGTACACTGTATTGGTGTTATACTGCAGTGTTGATTTATAACACAATATCTATGGGCTTGTGGCAACTGCATACCAATATTCTAAACAGAATTCCAGATATCAAATCAAAGTTTGTCCAAACTACTGTCTTGTTTGCCATTGTGATTTGGTAAAATATAAAAAGGAAAGCTCTGTTATCAGGCGGTTGCAGCGTGGTCTAGTAGTGGAGTGCGGCCACAGTAGATTAACAAAATTAAGTCTCATTGTCATTTGTCTTTCACGGCTGTTAGTGGGAAAGTTATCAGTTATTTGCAAAGATTGGTATACCATAATACTGGTTAATCTTCACGGATCCCAGAAAAGAATGGTTAGGTTGACTGATCAACTGGTAGCCTCCAAAGGCATAAAACGTCGCTAAATACTTAACAAAACAAACAAGTATATTTCATATTGTGTTGGGTTTTTCCAGGTTCAGTTAAGTGGAAATGAAGTCAGATTAGTTGTAACTGTCATAGTGTTAAGTGCACTTCATACATATATGTGTATGCTAGTAGTTTATACATGTTTGGAAATACACTAAAAAAATTTGAATGAGACTGTACCTAGTTAATGTATTAATGATTCACTTATAGCCCATTACTAATATTGGATGTTGTTTTTGAGTGGCCGTCTTGTAGTGTCTAGGATTGAACCGGAGACCTGGCATGAGTAACCAACATCCTTTCCACTATACCACCACCCTTCTTGAATAATCAATTTTTAAATACCTCAGCTGCAAAATGTGCAAGTTAACTAATTCATGCTAACAATGACCCCGGCGTGGTCTAGTGGTAGAGCGTCCATCTCGCATGCAGAAGGTCGTGGGTTCAATCCCCGGTCGGGTCATACCAAAGACTTTAAAAATGGTACTAGAAGCTTCCTCGCTTGACGTTCAGCATTTAGAGGAGAGTTCTAGGTCTGGTCAGCCCGGTGTCAGTATAATGTGACTTGGTGGGGTATCATACTGTGTGTCTGCGGCATGATACTGCAGTGTGACAGCGCATAGAATACTGTCTCAAGTAGACACTGTCGCGACATGACTGAACATTGTTGAAAGCGACGCTAAACACCATACAACAACATCAAGCAAACAACCTGTTTATTGAATGCATGCCAACATCAGATAGCACTGCAACCATTTATATAAACCTAACTGTGCAAATTGTTCCATCATGGTTATGATGATTTATTTCCACCTGTTGCATAAAACAGCCACTCCCATTGATAATTGTGTAGATGAGTGCAATTATCACATTGTTAACTGTTTCAAATCATTATCGTAATTTTATAATACAGTCAAACCTTAATACAGGTTGATTAAAACGAAGAAAAAAAAAAGTGGTAAATAGAAAATGTAGCTGTTTAAGACAAATGGTTCTTTAATAAAAGTGACCACTAACACAGGTTTGACTTTATTAACTTAAAAAATGTTTTAAAATATATTGAGTGCCAAATTGGAACTGATCATTTTTCTTTAATTCACTTACAGGTTAAAAATTTGATTAAAATTAATTACTTTATGCAAAATGCACATAAAGAATGAAATACACTGATTTCTCCCATTTCTGTTCATATAGAAGGTACAGGTTTTCCCCTTGGAGGCTAATTGTTATTTTCCAAGACACTATGCCTTATTGCTCAGTTGACCTGGCAAAAATCTGAGAATATAATTGACTTTGCCATCTAAACTAAACGGCCGACAAATATTGGAAATAAGCAAACAGAAAAAACGAATTGCCAAACACTTAATCTACAGAAACCATATCTAACAGAAATAAAACAAAGAATGATTCTGGAGATTCAGAAAAAAACAGCTGTTGATTTTGGCTGTAACACTTGATACAAATATATACAGTATTGATGTATGTTTTTATAGTGGCACAGAGTTTGGCACACAGGTTAACTTCAGTTGTATTAATTATTGCAAAGGAGCAAGCCAAGACCAGCACGTTTACTATAGTGCATAAGTTGAAAAAATAAGTATTGCAAATTCACACTGATATTGCATCTTCATGTGATGGCTGGTATGTGCATAAAATCGTAACATATTTAATATGAATATTTGTTTAATTTAATGTTATACATGTCAAGGTTAATGAAATTATTTCATTTTAATGCGTAGCAAGCCATAATGGTTTGATTGCTGGGTATCAGAATCGTTTAATGCGCAGAATTTTGATCTTTACAATATATCAAATATATTGAATTTGAAAAATATGAAACAATAACAATTCGACTATTTGAGCTCATCGTTAAGTCAGACAGATGTTATTGCATGTAAACATACTTAAACATGGAGATGATTGGGTATAGTAATTATTTGGTATATCACCATCAGTAGTTGTATATGTGAAAATAAGGAAATGTTGACCCATATCAGAAGGTAACTTGAAATTTGGCCAGATTTTACATTCTTTCAATCTCGGTTAATAAATTGATACTTGCACCCCTTCTGAATTGTAATGGAATGGTCAAAAGGCAATGGTGGATGAGTCTCTTAAATGAAATAGTTTTGTTTCGAGGAGATTTGGTAGAGAGTTTAAACTTTAAGAAGACCACAAGTGCGGACCGTGTGGTATAGTGATAGAGTAATATAACCAAGGATCAGAGAGTCGTGTGTTTAATTTATAGCCAAACCCATGTGATGTGTTCTTGAATTGGACACTTTGTTTGCATGTGCCATTGTGGTTATGACTAATTCTACACAGGAATACATGGAGAGAGATTCTCATCAAAACTTGTTTCAACATCAATATAAAATAAATAAGTTGAAAATAAGACCATGAGTTTTGTCTGAAACACAAACTCATGTGTGTAAGAATGTGTGTATTTCAGATTGTAGCAGACCAGGTGGTGATGTCTCCCTGAAGATGCATAAACAATTCCATAACAATTGTATATTTGAAACACAAACTGTTGCAATGTTAGAATGTCTGTATTTCAGATTGTTGCAGACCAGGTGGTGATGTCCCACAGTCCCTTGAAGATGTTCCGGCAATACCATGACAAGCATATACTTGTATCAGGGCAGGGCCCCGTCATTGAGATTGCCAAGGGTCTTGGATTCACAAACATGGTAACTGTTGACACTGTTCGTCAGTGCTTTCCACATTTGGACATGGTCGACCACGTACGAAGAAAACCGGCAGTGAGTTATAAATTTATTTTTTTTTTGAACAGATTTTCTTTTGTTTCAATTTGTGTAGAAGATTTTTTGAATTATGATTTATTTACCGGTTATTGATTTGACAATGAATTTTATATGTATGATATGGTCTGCTATCGAGTTTCATTGAATTTCAGAAATTGAAATATGGGTATGGGAACTTGATTTTTCTTGCCATGAGAATCACAGATAGTGTGAGAATTACCCTCCTCCATTTAATTTATATTGATATGTAAATGCATGTTTATATTCCATCAATAATGCAAATTGGTAGGCTTGCTAATAAATCACTTTATATTTTAAATTTCTTTTTTTTTCTTTTTTAAATTATTTAATTGGTTCAGACCATCTTTTATGCATCACATGATTTCAAACAGGATTAGAAAAAAAAACATACTGTATTTAATCTTCTTGTTAATATCAAGTACTTTTTATACTTTTAAATTTATATTTTGAGATTGTTAAATTTTTGTTTATGATTTTTTAAAATAAATTAAGATTTCAATTCAGTTGTTATGCATTAAGCTGTCATCAACAGTTTAAACATGGACTGCTGGTATTATGGATCTTGAAGTAGCCGAATTGCCAAATTTAACTGTAAAACGATTATTAAAGACTGAACGCATAGTTTTTCACAAGATAAAGTTCATGTACAGATTCAAAACAATTCAAAGTCAATATTTCAACATTACTTACCTCTCATCACTGTGGTCATGGGTTAGAGCCCAGGTCAATTAAAAAATCTTCATATAAGAAAGTTTGCAAGTTACTTATGGATAGAGGTTGGTTCTGTTCAGATTCATCAAACATGAATCTGACGTCTTACTCCACCAATAGCTATGCCAGGTTAGCTCAGTTGTTAAAGCATTTGACTGTCGATTGAGGGGTTGTAAGTTTATATCCTTGGCTGGCCACATCTCTGTGAAGATTGGTCATGTATTTTATTCTACGGTCATGCATCTCCCTACTCTAAATATGTGGGGAAGTAGTCAGTGACTAGTCAGAGATAGTGTGTGTAGTAATTGTTAACTGTCTTGTGAATCCCAGGAATGATGATTGACTATGTTCTACTGTCATGAGTCTCCCACCTCTGAATATGTGGGTAAGTAGTCAGTGACTAGTCAGAGATAGTGTGTGTAGTACTGGTTATCTGCCTTGTGGATCCCAGGAATGATGATTGACTTTGTTCTACTGTCATGAGTCTCCCACCTCTGAATATGTGGGGAAGTAGTCAGTGACTAGTCAGAGATGGTGTTTGTGTGTAGTACAAGTTAACTGTCTTGTGAATCCAAGGAATGATGATTGACCATGTTCTACTGTCATGAGTCTCCCACCTCTGAATATGTAGGGAAGTAGTCAGTGACTAGTCAAAGATAGTGTGTGTAGTACTGGTTATCTGCCTTGTGGATCCCAGGCTGATGATTGACTTTGTTCTACTGTCATGAGTCTCCCACCTCTGAATATGTGGGGAAGTAGTCAGTGACTAGTCAGAGATAATGTGTGTAGTACTGGTTATCTGCCTTGTGGATTCCAGGGATGATGATTGACTTTGTACTACTGTCATTAGTCGCCCACCTCTGAATATGTGGGGAAGTAGTCAGTGACTAATCGGAGATAGTGTGTGTAGTACTGGTTAGCTGCCTTGTGGATCCCAGGAATGATGGTTGACTTTGTTCTACTGCCATGAGTCTCCCACCTCTGAATATGTGGGGAAGTAGTCAGTGACTAGTCGGAGATAGTGTGTGTAGTACTGGTTATGTGCCTTGTGGATCCCAGGAATGATGATTGACTTTGTTCTACTGTCATGAGTCTCCCACCTCTGAATATGTGGGGAAGTAGTCAGTGACTAGTCGGAGATAGTGTGTGCAGTACTAGTAATCTGCCTTGTGGATCCCAGGAATGATGATCGACTATGTTCTACTGTCATGAGTCGCCCACCTCTGAATATGTGGGGAAGTAGTCAGTGACTAGTCGGAGATAGTGTGTGCAGTACTAGTAATCTGCCTTGTGGATCCCAGGAATGATGATCGACTATGTTCTACTGTCATGAGTCGCCCACCTCTGAATATGTGGGGAAGTAGTCAGTGACTAGTCGGAGATAGTGTCTGTAGTACTGGTTAGCTGCCTTGTGGATCCCAGGAATGATGGTTGACTTTGTTCTACTGTCATGAGTCTCCTACCTCTGAATATGTGGGAAAGTAGTCAGTGACTAGTCGAAGATAGTGTGTGAAGTACTGGTTATGTGCCTTGTGGATCCCAGGAATGATGATTGACTTTGTTCTACTGTCATGAGTTTCCCACCTCTATATATGTGGGGAAGTAGTCAGTGACTAGTCGGAGATAGTGTGTGCAGTACTAGTTATCTGCCTTGTGGATCCCAGGAATGATGATCGACTATGTTCTACTGTCATGAGTCTCCCACCTCTGAATATGTGGGGAAGTAGTCAGTGACTAATCGGAGATAATGTGTGTAGTACTGGTTAGCTGCCTTGTGGATCCCAGGGATGATGATTGACTTTGTACTACTGTCATGAGTCTCCCACCTCTAAATATGTGAAATATGTGGGGATATAGTCAGTGACTTGTCGGAACTAGTGTGTGCAGTACTAGTTATCTGCCTTGTGGATCCCAGGAATGATGATCGACTATGTTCTACTGTCATGAGTCTCCCACCTCTGAATATGTGGGGAAGTAGTCAGTGACTAGTCAGAGATGGTGTTTGTGTGTAGTACAAGTTAACTGTCTTGTGAATCCAAGGAATGATGATTGACCATGTTCTACTGTCATGAGTCTCCCACCTCTGAATATGTGGGGAAGTAGTCAGTGACTAGTCAAAGATAGTGTGTGTAGTACTGGTTATCTGCCTTGTGAATCCCAGACTGATGATTGACTTTGTTCTACTGTCATGAGTCTCCCACCTCTGAATATGTGGGGAAGTAGTCAGTGACTAGTCAGAGATAATGTGTGTAGTACTAGTTATGTGCCTTGTGGATCCCAGGAATGATGATCGACTATGTTCTACTGTCATGAGTCTCCCACCTCTGAATATGTGAAATATGTTGGGATGTAGTCAGTGACTAGTCGGAGATAGTGTGTGCAGTACTAGTATCTGCCTTGTGGATCCCAGGAATGATGATCGACTATGTTCTACTGTCATGAGTCGCCCACCTCTGAATATGTGGGGAAGTAGTCAGTGACTAATCGGAGATAGTGTGTGTAGTACTGGTTAGCTGCCTTGTGGATCCCAGGAATGATGGTTGACTTTGTTCTACTGCCATGAGTCTCCCACCTCTAAATATGTGGGTAAGTAGTCAGTGACTAGTCGGAGATAGTGTGTGTAGTACTGGTTATGTGCCTTGTGGATCCCAGGAATGATGATTGACTTTGTTCTACTGTCATGAGTTTCCCACCTCTGAATATGTGGGGAAGTAGTCAGTGACTAGTCGGAGATAATGTGTGTAGTACTGGTTATCTGCCTTGTGGATCCCAGGAATGATGATCGACTATGTTCTACTGTCATGAGTCTCCCACCTCTGAATATGTGGGGAAGTAGTCAGTGACTAATCGGAGATAATGTGTGTAGTACTGGTTATCTGCCTTGTGGATCCCAGGGATGATGATTGACTTTGTACTACTGTCATGAGTCTCCCACCTCTGAATATGTGGGGAAGTAGTCAGTGACAAGTCGGAGATAGTGTGTGTAGTACTGGTTATCTGCCTTGTGGATCCCAGGAATGATGATCGACTATGTTCTACTGTCATGAGTCTCCCACCTCTGAATATGTGAAATATGTGGGGATATAGTCAGTGACTAGTCGGAACTAGTGTGTGCAGTACTAGTTATCTGCCTTGTGGATCCCAGGAATGATGATCGACTAAGTTCTACTGTCATGAGTCTCCCACCTCTGAATATGTGGGGAAGTAGTCAGTGACTAATCGGAGATAGTGTGTGTAGTACTGGTTAGCTGCCTTGTGGATCCGAGGAATGATGGTTGACTTTGTTCTACTGCCATGAGTCTCCCACCTCTGAATATGTAGGGAAGTAGTCAGTGACTAGTCGGAGATAGTGTGTGTAGTACTGGTTATGTGCCTTGTGGATCCCAGGAATGATGATTGACTTTGTTCTACTGTCATGAGTTTCCCACCTCAGAATATGTGGGGAAGTAGTCAGTGACTAGTCAGAGATAGTGTGTGTAGTACTGGTTATCTGCCTTGTGGATCCCAGGAATGATGATTGACTTTGTTCTACTGTCATGAGTTTCCCACCTCAGAATATGTGGGGAAGTAGTCAGTGACTAGTCGGAGATGGTGTGTGTAGTACTAGTTAAGTGCCTTGTGGATCCCAGGAATGATGATTGACCATGTTCTACTGTCATGAGTCTCCCACCTCAGAATATGTGGGGAAGTAGTTGGTGACTAATCGGAGATGGTGTGTGTGTGTGTAGTACTGGTTAGCTGCCTTGTGGATCCCAGGAATGATAGATAGATGTGCTTATCCCCATTAACTGAAATACTGTTGTAAAAATTGCGAAAAAAACCATATAAACAAACAAACAAATTCTCAACACAATAACCTGTAATGTATTGAAAATGGCATTAAACCCTTTCTGCACAATGTAGTTCACTCCTTGGGAAAAAATTATTGTGATAACCTTCAAGTTGTTTTTAAGTGTAATAAAGTTCTGGATTAAATTTAGATAGGTTAATATAAATTAATCTCTTTCAAATTGAATGTTCATTTAATACTTTAATACATGGAAAATAATAATAATATACATCAGGAAGATATATTACAACAAAAGACTGAAAAATACAAGAACTTGTCACAATAGAATTGAATACAGTACACTGAAGAAATGAAATTGTCACAATAGGATTGAACACAGTAGAATGGTCCTCCATGGCTGATTGTCAAGATCACTTACCTCTTACTGTTAAGGTCTTAGGTTCGAGTTTGCTTGCTCCAAAAACTTTATGTGAGAAAGTTTGCCAGTTACTTGTGGAAGGATGATGGTTCTACTCAGATTCATTTTGAGGTCTTCCTCCACCAGTATAAAACTGGATATGCCATATATAACCTGAAAGTGTTGAAAATGGCATTAAACTCCATTAAAAAATACAAAAGACTAAAATACAAGAACATGTCACAATAAAATTGAATGAAATTGTCACACTAAGATTGAATACAAGAAATTGTCACAATAAGATTGAATACAAGAAATGTCTCAATAAGATTGAATAAAAGAACTTGTCACAATAAGATTGAATAAAAGAACTTGTCACAATAAGATTGAATAAAAGAACTTGTCACACTAAGATTGAATACAAGAACCTGTCACACTAAGATAGAATACAAGAAATTGTCACAATAAGATTGAATACAAGGAATTGTCACAATAAGATTGAATAAAAGAAATTGTTGCAATAAGATTGAATTAAAGAACTTGTCACACTTAGATTGAATACAAGAAATTGTTGCAATAAGATTGAATTAAAGAACTTGTCACACTTAGATTGAATACAAGAACTTGTCACAATAAGATTGAATACAGTAGACTGAAATAAAAGAACTTGTCACAATAAGATTGAATACAAGAACTTGCCACAATAAGATTGAATACAGTAGACTAAAAATCTAATTGGTATCTAGTGGTGTGAAATTTTTCCTAAGTGATGAGAAATTAACCATACAAATGCTTGTATATTTACTATTATTTGCTTATTTTTGGCTTCTTGTCCAGTGTAGTGTTGGACAGAAGCGGAGATAACTGACTGCAACTTGTGTTCATTTTCAGCCATGTGCATTTGAGAAGTATTTCCCAAGGATAGAGGGTATGTATTGTGGTCCACATTGTATTCTGTAATTCATTGTATCTTTATTCATTACAGGTTTTGTATTAAGATTGAAAGTCCCTATGTCTGTAGTTAGCTATAAAATACCCGGCTTCTCCACAGGCCATTTAAGCACAGGGGCACTCCAGCGCTTGAATGACAGAAATGGCATGCCCCCAGCGCTTGAAATCTTAAACAGTATCTTTCAAAAACTTACATTTCTTTAAATCTTCATTTTTCTCTTAGCGTTTTTTTTTTTTATTTTAATAAATAAAATGAAACAAACTAAATCTAATGACTTTTACTGATAAATTTATACCAATTTTTCTATTATAAATGTACCGGTAAATCTATTTTAATGAGTGCTCTATACAGCTTTTGGGTAGACCCTTGAATGTGCATGCTCTTACCCCAGCGCTTGAATTTTAACTTGTGGAGAACCCTGAATACTAGATGATACAAAAGCATCAATTTGGTGACATCGTATTATATATGTACTACCTTAAATGGTGATAAGAATTTGAGATTATATTGAGGCTTCAATGCGATACTGCTCTATGTACATGTAAATAAATAAGGATATAGAGCAGTGCTATGCTGACCCATTTATACAGTCCCATCAGAAGATATTAGATACTAGAACTTTTCTACAATTTGCTAAACTTGGTTCTCTTATTTCAACTTAAGGAGCAAACAGTCACTCACCTTTGTCATTAAGGGTTATTGGGTAGTGTTAGTTTTCGCCTGAAGAGACAAGATGGAGGCACTCACCTGTGACATTAAGGGTTATTGGGTAGTGTTAGTTTTCGCCTGAAGAGACAAGATGGAGGCACTCACCTGTGACATTAAGGGTTATTGGGTAGTGTTGGTTTTTGGCCTGAGGAGACAAGATGGAGGCTCTCACCTGTGACATTAAAGGTTATTGGGTTGTGTTGGTTTCCACCTGAGGAGACAAGATGGAGGCACTCACCTGTGGCATTAAGGGTTATTGGGTTGTGTTGGTTTTCACCTGAGGAGACAAGATGGAGGCACTCGCCTGTGGCATTAAGGGTTATTGGGTTGTGTTGGTTTTCACCTGAGTAGACAAGATGGTATATTTCTATATTTGTAAATTGCCTTCACTATGAAACCAATACTTTTTATTTCTCATTTCCTGTGTTTAAGCCAAATGAATATTTTCATATGCTTGATTTTGTGTTGCCATGAGATATTTTTTTATGTACCAGAATCTTAATATAAACTCCATGGACTGGAACATTAAGAAGATGAACTGTTTTATCATATTTTGTCATGTTCATTATTATGGTTAAATTGCTGACCCCTGTGTGGTTCCAGTTGAGTGATGGCAAGAATAGGACCACTGTCGCTAATGCATGTCATAACAGGCGTCAATTTAAGCACTTGGATAGAATTGTTTGAAACTCTGGGCAGTTCTGCAGGTATCAATATTCTAGATTCAGTCTGCATATTCGTTTGTTGATTTTTTCTCTCAATCTGTATGCTTATTTGTTGTTTTTGTACAGGTAGAGTGTGCATGGAATCTTCCTTCCTCTTATCATTACATAACCTATACTATGTTGGTTATGGTACTGTGTAAAACCCTCTTTCATTCATTCTCTGGTTTGATATAACATTTCGTAAAACTTGCAAAGTAATCGCTGTCTTTAAATTAGATTAAATTTTGTTTATAAATAGAGCTCACATCTGGTTAACTGTAATTGCTAAACAGTATGTTACAGATGTAGGGACTTTCATTATTTCTTTGGGCATACTTTTCTCAAATATTACGTTTAGTTATTCATGTAACTGATAAACGTATGTAGGGATTTAAATTATATTTCCTTGAATGTTCCTTTCACAAGTATAACATGTAGTTATTCATATAATTGATAAACATATGTAATGATTTTCATTATATTTCCTTGAATGTTCCTTTCACAAGTATTACATGTAGTTATTCATATAGTTGATAAACAGATGTAGGGACTTTCATTATTTCCTTGAATGGTCCTTTCACAAGTAAAACATGTAGTTATTCATGTAATTGATAAACAGATGCAGGGACTGTCATTATTTCCTTGAATGGTCCTTTCACAAGTATTACATGTAGTTATTCATGTAATGGATAAACAAATGTAGGGACTTTTATTATTTCCTTGAATGATTCTTTCACAAGTATTACATGTAGTTATTCATGTAACTGATAAACGTATGTAGGGATTTTCATTATATTTCCTTGAATATTCCTTTCACAAGTATTACATGTAGTTATTCATATAATTGATAAACAGATGTAATGATTTTCATTATATTTCCTTGAATGTTCCTTTCACAAGTATAACATGTAGTTATTCATGTAATTGATAAACAGATGTAGGGACTTTCCATATTTCCTTGAATGATTCTTTCACAAGTATAACATGTAGTTATTTATATAATTGATATACAGATGTAGGGACTTTCATTATTTCCTTGAATGTTCCTTTCACAAGTATAACATGTAGTTATTCATGTAATTGATTAACAGATGTAAGGACTTTCATTATTTCCTTGAATGATTCTTTCACAAGTATAACATGTAGTTATTCATATCATTGATAAACAGATGTAGGGACTTTCATTATTTCCTTGAATGTTCCTTTCACAAGTATTACATGTAGTTATTCTTGTAACTGATAAACGTATGTAGGGATTTTCATTATATTTCCTTGAATGTTCCTTTCACAAGTATAACATGTAGTTATTCATGTAATTGATAAACAGATGTAGGGACTTTCATTATTTCCTTGAATGATTCTTTCACAAGTATAACATGTAGTTATTCATATAATTGATAAACAGATGTAGAGACTTTCATTATTTCCTTGAATGTTCCTTTCACAAGTATTACATGTAGTTATTCATGTAATTGATAAACAGATGTAGGAACTTTCATTATTTCCTTGAATGTTCCTTTCACAAGTATAACATGTAGTTATTCATGTAATTGATAAACAGATGTAGGGATTTTCATTATGTTTCCTTGAATGTTCCTTTCACAAGTATAACATGTAGTTATTCATGTAATTGATCAGATGTAGGGACTTTCATTATGTTTCCTTGAATGTTCCTTTCACAAGTATTACATGTAGTTATTCATGCGATTGATAAACAGATGTAGGGACTTTCATTATTTCCTTGAATGTTCCTTTCACAAGATGACATGTAGTTATTCATGTAATTGATTAACAGATATACTAGGGACTTTCATTATTTCCTTGAATGTTTCTTCCTCAAAATTTTATATAACATGTAGTTATTCATGTAAGGTATTGCTCAAACTTGAATGTTACTCTGTTGGAAAGTATTGCATGCTTAAAGGGACACAGAGCAATTTTGATAATTTTTCAACTAATGTTATTACTACATTATGACAATTTGAAATTAAAATGCCATAGTAGGTAGGTAGACCTTTCATTTCAATTGTTTTTGGTAAGGGGAAGAACTCTGGTTAAAAACATGGTTAAAAAGACCTTCTCTTCCATGTAATTTTCTGGCCATCTTTTTAACTAAAATTGTAACATATAATTTGATTTCAACAGGTTTTGTCAGTATGAAAAGAAAAAAAAAAAATTTAAAAAAAAGTGTGCACACATTTTTTCATTTAATAACTAGAGTTGCTGTCATATCACTTGCTTTATAAAATCTAAGTTATTTCTTAAACATGAAGTTTTAGAAAGTATTACATGTATTTTGAGATTGACTTCAGTGCTTTTTATTCAAAAATTTATTTTTTTTTGGGTGAGTTTGTGAACTTTTTTAAGGGGATAAAATTACTGGATATGAAATATTATTGTAATATGTGATAATTAATGGTTGGAACATGCAGCACTTTATTTTCCAATTTGATAAAGCGTTTAAAAAAATCCCAATTTCCCCACAATCACACATTTTCCCCCAATCTCGAAGGGATGGGGACACAAGTGTATGTTTATAGTTTAAAAAAATGATTTGGTGCATAGGATCATAGTAAAATCTTTTTCGATATTACTCTGTGTCCCTTTAATAAGTTTTTGGGTTATTTCTGTAGAACTGCGGATCAGTGTTATTGATTCAATAGTATATTTTCCTTTTTGATTATTTGTATTCTTTCAAAATTTAACTAATAGTAATTTATTTTATATGCGAAAGCTTACGATAAGAAATAAAAGTTAGTCAGAAAGTTTGAATGAGAGAAGTAACTTGTTGTAAGATGGGGAGTCGACGTATAACAGTATGTGTATTACCTTTCATTTGCTTAAATTTGATTTTTGCTATTGATCGAGTTCTGTAAAATTGTTTGTAATATGTTTTTGACTATCATCATCTTCGAAAACTTTGATGTGTTGGCTCACATTACAGTGATGTCATGTTCTCTAATATCGCATATATTTCTACCTTTACAGCTGTGATATTGTTTGGTGAACCTGTACGGTGGGAGACCAATTTACAGCTGATTATAGACGTCCTTCTCACAGATGGTAAACCGTGCACTGCCCCTAGAGAGATACCCTATCCCCATCTACCTGTCCTGGCCTGTAACATGGACCTTTTGTGGATGGCAGAAGCCTGCATGCCCAGGTCAGCACTTTATTTATACTCATTTATTTTGCCGGGCCCAGTTAGCTTAGTTGGTAGCACATCTGACTATCAATCCAGTGGTCTTAAGTTCAAACCCCGCCTGGCCACAGTCTTTGTGATGATTATTATAGGACATTGCATCTCATTATCATTCATCTCTTACCACTGATTCAAGAGTTACTTGCAGAGATGGGCGTGCTCAAGTATTGGTTAACCTTCCACGATCCCTGGAAAGAGTGGTTAGGATCATCTGTTAGTCCTTGATGGCATAGAATAATGTTGAACATTTAAACAAACAAACATATTTATTTTGGCTAGATTGTAAATCACAGAGTTCTTTTTTTAATCACTCTCAACTCTGTTTCCTGGGTAAGTCAGTACCAGTTGAAAAGGGAAATACAACAAAAATGCAGTGATTTTTCTCCTTATATTTGTAATTAACTCAACAGGCACGATTATCTCAGTTGGTAACGCATCTGACTATCAATCCAAGGGTTGTGAGTTTGAATCTCCTCCGAGCAACAGTCTCTGTGATGATTGAAATACAACATTTTGTCTCATTATCATTCATCTCTCACCGCAGATTGTGAGAAAGTTTCAGTTACTTGCGGAGATGGGGTGTGCTTGAGTACTGGTTAACCTTTCAGGATCCCAGGAAACAGTGGTTAGGTTAACTGATCATCTGTTAGCGCTTGATGGCATAAAAATGATGCTAAATATTCAATCAATCAATCAATTGTAAGAAACTGCAATATAGCAATTTTACAAAATAAAACATCTTTAATGTTTGTTATCTTTCATTGTCTGCTGATAATTATGAGCTCATCCTGTCCCAACCTAAAAAAAGTAAATATTATTCAAAATCATTGGTTATTTTGTAGGTTTGGTCATGGATGCTTTCTGCATAGTTTAGAGAGTTTGTACCAGGTACGTATCAAACGTTACTATGTAGTATAACTTTTACGATAGTAATTTGTCCTATCACTTTGTCCTCACACTTAAACAAAAACATGTAGGACCTATGTTGAGAATTGCTTACACATCTCTTTAAATGTAAATATTTACAACAACAGTTACTACAAATTGGTTCAAATTTTGCAATAATTGTTTCAAAATGTCTTGTATACTGGTCAGTATTTTAGACATGTTCACATGCAGTCAGACCTGTGTAAGCAGCCACCTGTTTTGTACAGCCACTTTTCTTGAGCAGCCACATTTTACTATTTACCATTTTTATGCTTTTAGAGCAAATTAACCTGTATTAAGCAACAACCTGTCTTAAAAGGTCATTTTTGCTTTGATCCTTGATCAGCTTCCTAAGACAGATTTGACTGTGCTTTGGTCATGTATTTAAGTTTTGGGCTGTAAACTGTTTTTCCCTATTAAGCCATAAGCTTGTGTTAACTACTTCTGTCCGTCCACCCTTACAGGCACCAGCTTGGTAGCAGTTGATTGGATTTTAATAAAACTTTGCACTGATCCCGTAGTATGATGTAATGAGAATAGTAAGAATTCTCAGAATCACTTTTAGGCCATAATGAATTAATTGTTAGATTATCATCCCAACCCACCCCCTAATTTTCATGCTGCCTCGACCCCTTTTTATTTTCATAAAAAAAAAAAAAAAAATAAAAATAAAAAATATAGAAAATAAAAAAATTAATAAAAATAAAATCCTTCTGAACTCCCCATTTTTAAGAAAAATTTGGAAGATAATCTAGCAATTAATTTATAATGGCCTTGGTTATTCAAGAGATTTTGCTCTTATTTAAAACTGTTATTTTAATAATTAACTCCGCCTTCTACACACAGAAACTTTCTGGACGTGAGCTCAAATACACGGCTTTAATAGGAAAACCAAGTGAAATAACATATCACCATGCAGATTTCTTGTTAGATAAACAAGCTAGAAATATGGGACTACAGGGAATCAAAACCATCTATTGTATAGGGTAAGAATTACAAGTATAACCATCTATTGTATAGGGTAAGAATTACAAGTATAACCATCTATTGTATAGGGTAAGAATTACAAACCATCTATTGTATAGGGTAAGAATTACAAGTATAACCATCTATTGTATAGGGTAAGAATTACAAACCATCTATTGTATAGGGTAAGAATTACAAGTATAACCATCTATTGTATAGGATAAGAATTACAAGTATAACCATCTATTGTATAGGGTAAGGAATTACAAGTATAACCATCTATTGTATAAGGAATTACAAGTATAACCATCTATTGTATAGAGTAAGGAATTACAAGTATAACCATCTATTGTATAGGGTAAGGAATTACAAGTATAACCATCTATTGTATAGAATAAGGAATTACAAGTATAACCATCTATTGTATAGGGTAAGGAATTACAAGTATAACCATCTATTGCATAGAGTAAGGAATTACAAGTATAACCATCTATTGTATAGGGTAAGGAATTACAAGTATAACCATCTATTGTATAGAGTAAGGAATTACAAGTATAACCATCTATTGTATAGGGTAAGGAATTACAAGTATAACTATTGTATAGGGTAAGAATTACAAGTATAACCATCTATTGTATAGGGTAAGAATTACAAGTATAACCATTGTATAGGGTAAGAATTAAAAGTATAACCATCTATTGTATAGGATAAGGAATTAAAAGTATAACCATCTATTGTATAGGGTAAGGAATTACAAGTATAACCATCTATTGTATAGGATAAGGAATTATAAGGAATTACAAGTATATCCATCATTGTATAGGGTAAGGAATTACAAGTATAACCATCTATTGTATAGGGTAAGGAATTACAAGTATAACCATCTATTGTATAGGGTAAGGAATTACAAGGAATTACAAGTATAACCATCTATTGTATAGGGTAAGGAATTACAAGTACAACCATCTATTGTATAGGGTAAGGAATTACAAGTATAACCATCTATTGTTAAGGGTAAGGAATTACAAGTACAAGCCGAGCCTGCTTAACTCAGTCGGTTATGCGTCCAACTATCAATCCCGGGGTCGAGAGTTCGAATCCCCCGTCTGGCAACAGTCTCCGTGATGATTGATATACGACATTGTGTCTAATTATCATTCGTCTCTCACCACTGATTCAAGTGGGAAAGTTATCAGTTACTTGCAGAGATAGGGTGTGCCCGAGTACTGGTTAATGCCAGGAAACAGTGGTTAGGTTAACTGATCATCTGTCAGCCCTCAATGGCATAAAAATGTTGTTAAACATTCAATCAATCAATCAATACAAGTACAACCATCTATTGTATAGGGTAAGGAATTACAAGTACAACCATCTATTGTATAGGGTAAGGAATTACAAGTACAACCATCTATTGTATAGGGTAAGGAATTACAAGTATAACCATCTATTGTATAGGGTAAGAATTACAAGTATAACCATCTATTGTATAGAGTAAGGAATTGCAAGTATAACCATCTATTGTATAGGGTAAGGAATTACAAGTATAACCATCTATTGTATAGAGTAAGGAATTGCAAGTATAACCATCTATTGTATAGAGTAAGGAATTGCAAGTATAACCATCTATTGTATAGAGTAAGGAATTATTGTAAGTGTCCTGTCTTTCTGGAAAAATTGATTGTGTTAACATGACTAAGATTCATCAGTTGTCTTACCTTTATGACAACCCTGTGTTGAGTTTAACCAATACAAATGTCTCAAATTCATAAATTGTACCTCATCTTAACATTAAACAAGAGGGTCAGTATGGCCCTCAATCGCTCATATGTGGCAGAGGCGACAATGCCAAATTTTTGCATGTGCTAGATTGATCATATATTCACATAATGCAATTTTTGCCAATTCAAGGACCATAACACCCGGCATTTTTTATCCTATTTGTCCAGTTCAAGAACTTGTCCAAGATATTATGGTTACATAACAATTGTGTAAGTTTAATGAAGATCAAATATAAACTGTGAGTGCTAGAGTGCACACAACATCAAATACACACAATCTTTGACAATTCAAGGGCCATAACTCTGACAATATTTATTCGTTAGGCCATTTCAAGAACTTGTTCAATAATTATGTTGTGCTTAAATGATAAATGTGTAAGTCTGTCGAATACTAAATTAACAGTGAAAGTGCTAGATGCATACAAGGTCAAATAACACAATTTTTGACAATTCAGTGGCTTAGCTCTAACACTAATAATTCAATTTGGTCAGTTCAAAAACTTGTCCTAGATGTTATAGTTATATAACTACTGTATTAGTTTAGTGAGGATCAAATAAAAACTGAAGGTGCTAAAGTGTACACAACATCAAATAACACATTTTTGATGATTCCATAGGCCATAACTGTGACTGTAGTTATTAGATTTGACCAGTTTAATAAATTGTCCAAGATATTATGGTTATATAACTACTATGTAAGTTTGGTTGACATCAAGTGAAAGTTGCAATAACTAGAATGCACACATGGTCAAATAAGGCAATTTTTGACGATTCAAGGTTCTTTACTTGGACATTAATTACTTGATTTGGCCAGTTCAAGAACTTATCCAAGATATTATGCTTATATAACAACTTTATAAGTTTGGTGAGAATCAGTTGAAAAATGCTGGTCCTAGTGTGCACACAAGGTCAAATATTGCATTTTTTAATGTTTATTATTAATCCTATTTGGCCAGTTCAAGAACTTATCCAAGACATTATGGTTATATAACTACAGTTAAACCTGTGTAAGCAGTCACCTCAATTAAGCAACCACCTGTCTTAAGCAACCATATTTTTCTAATTCCCATTTCTATGCTTTCAGAGTAAATCAACCTGTATTAAGCAACAACCTGTCGTAAACGGTCACTTTTACTAATTCCCTTGACTGGCTGCTTAAGACAGGTTTTACTGTACTATGTAAGTTTGGTGAGAATCAAATGAAAAGTCTGGTTTGTAACCTATGGCCTTAGGCCATTTTATTAATCTTTGGACCTATAACTGAAATAACCAGAGGGTCCTCTGTAGCCAAGTTGTCTCAGGTGCCATCTTAAGTTCACTTACTTCTCACCACTAAGGTCATAGGTTTAAAACACGCTTGCTCCAGAACTTTATGCGAGAAAGTTTGCCTGTCACTGTGGGAAAGACGGTGGTTCTACTCAGATTCAAACTGAGGTCTTACTCCAACAATAAAACTGGGTATGCCATTATATAACCTGAAATGTGTTGAAAACGGCTTTAAACCCCATTGAAAAAACAGTAAAGAAATAACTGGTATTAAAGCACTGAATTAATAGTATACATGATTGCAATATTTCAGTGACAATATACAGCCACACCTGTGTAAGTGGTCAACTCTGTTACCATAAGCAGCCACTTGTCTTAAGCAACCATATTTGTTATTTTCCTGTTCTATGCTTTCAGAACAAATTAACATGTATTAAGCAACAGCCTGTCTTAAACAGTCACTTTTGCTCCATCCCTTGACGGATTGTTTAAGATAGGTTTCTCTATACATATATATGTTTGTAATATTTCAGTGACAATATACATGCTTGCAATATTTCAGTGACAATATGGATGATTGCAATATTTCATGGACAATATACATGATTGTAATATTTCAGTGACAATATATTACATGATTGCATTATTTCAGTGACAATATACATGATTGCAATATTTCAATGACAATATATTACATGATTGTATTATTTCAGTGATAATAAACATGACTGCAGTATTTCAGTAACAATATACATGATTGCAATATTTTAGTGACAATAGACATGTACATGATTGCAATATTTCAGTGACAATATATTAGACAATTGCAATATTACAGTGACAATAAACATGATTGCAATATTACAGTGACAATAAACATGATTGCAATATTTCAGTAACAATATGTTAAATGATTGCTATATTTCAGTGACAATATACATGACTGCAATATTTTAGTGACACTATATTACATTTTAACAATATTTCAGTGACAATCCAGAGTCTGATATATATGGAGCAAACCTCTACAATAGATACCTACAGAAGCGAGTTGTTCGCAATGTTTACAAACGCAGTCATCAACAGAACATTGGCTCTCAGGTCGTCGACATTGACGACTCCGATGACTCAGATATGGACGCGGATGTGAATATAAACAAGAATGATATTAACTCGGTATTCGCACAGAGCTGCGAGTCTATACTTGTGTGCACTGGTGTTTACTGCTCGTCCAGAGACTATGTGTCGTACGGGCGCAAACAAACCTCTAATCACAATCACAGAGACTTCGTGCTTGATCCGCAGCTTACTCAGCCAAAGTATGTCACTCAAAACGTTCACGAAGCAGTGAAACTCGTCTTTCAAAAAGAACAGGTTGTCAGGCCGTCCAGTTGATGATGGCCGCAGCTTTAGGAGTGTTGTAAATGTTTTAATTGTTGTGGATGTTTTGTTTTACTAAGGCCATTCTAAAAAAAGTATTGTTTGCTGTTTTCCGGCGCAGACTTTCTGAAGTGGGTAGGTTAAATTGCTGTATCCTGGCTTCGACTTTCAGATGTGGGTATGTTAAAGTGCTGTTTTACAGTCCAGGACCCAGTTTTCTGAAAATTCTTTTAGTCCATTATTTAATTAAACTCATATAGTGTGTTCAATTTTAGTATTAAAGTGTTAAAGTATTTCCCTGAAACAGGTGCCAGACTTTCAGAAATGGGTAGGATAAATTGCTTTTTTTTTGGTCCAGGCTTTCAGAAATTAGTAGGATAAGTTGCTGTCTTTCAGACGTTAAATGCTGTTTACCAACCTAGACTTTCAGAAGTGGGTAGGATAAATTGCTTTTTTCCGGTCCAAACTTTCATAAATGTAGGATAAATTGCCGCTGTCTGAGCCAGGTTTTCCGAAGTGGGTAGGTGAAAGTTCTTTTTTGTTTGTGCTTTTTTTCAAGAATGTAAAGTAATTCATGTAAAAAAAGAACAAATTTAAATAAAAGCAAATAGATTTATTTTTTAAAAAAGAGCCATGAAATCTAGCCCTTTTTGTATGAGTAGGTACAGATACAGCAAACATTCAGCTTTTTTTATTTTTGGCCTTATTTTATGATATTACAGAATAGATGACAGTCTCAAACATCGGTTGATATTCTCAAGTTATAGAAATTTTAGTTTTTGTTTACACATGGATGAGTACCATGCATTGTTCATTTGTTTGTGAATGTCATTCTATTTATTGATGCGAAAAGTATGACCTTCACAGTTGTATAAAAAGCAGTTACGATAGCTAAACAGTCTACGAAATGGGAATTTCAAATCACAATTTTTGAGATCAAATACATTTTTAAGTACATGTAATTATTACTTTGAATGTCAAGAAACATTGTTAGAATATGTATGTACCTTATCTAAACTTTTACAAAATTGGAAATTTTGGTAAAAATATGAATTATAAAATCTAACTTGACGGATGGTCAAGCTAACAAACCTATATACAACTGGACCCAGGTCTGCAAAATGTTTTCATGGTGTCATATATCATTATACATATATACATTTCATGGAAATATGATGTCACAAACTAGCCACATGTGCTATAACTACTTTAGTTTATCTATTTTAGTTATTGCTTAAAACCAATTAAATGTGTCACTGAAATTGTATATATAAAAGCTGTTTTTTTTAATACTTAAAGATCAACTCAATTTTGACTGGTGATTTATCTATTACATATTCACTATCAATGAAACCATATGCAGTTTAACTGGAACCAGTCTAAAATCAGGATCTCCTGGCTGCATATCTTAGATTTAAGTTTTTATGTTTATGCTTAAATATGTTGGTAAAGCAGATGCCAGTTATTATTTAGAACCCCCACTCATTCCCTTGGACACTTCAGTAAGGGTAATATAGGACCACTACATGTCTGCAAAGGGGTCAGAATCATCTTATGAGTGTCCATTTTGTCATTTGTTGATTCCATTCATTATTGTGGTCTAGTTTTCGCATCCTGTGTGATTAAAAAATGAATGATGGGAAGTTTAGGACCACTGTGGCTAATGGATGTTATAAGAGGTAACAAATAGAGAATTTGCAGAAACTCGCAGTTCTACAGATATCAAGGTTCTAGGGTGTGTTTTTATTTATTCATTTGTTGATGTGTTTTATTTTATCAATCTCCATGTTCTTTTTTGTGTGTGTGTTTTTTTTTTACATGGAGAACGGGTTGGAATCTTCATTCCTGCTGGTGTCGTACTTTTGTTATGTTTTGTTACTCTGTAAAAACCAAATTCATTCATTCATTCATTCATTCATTTATTCATTCATTCTAACCTCACTTAAGAAACATTTACTAACATACATTCATCCTCTCTCATGCAGCTAACCATTCTTGTAATAGACTTAATTAATCTTTTTCCAAAAAAAGTAAACATCAGAAGGAAAAAGTATCTCCCTCCCCACCAATCATATTCAATGGTGCTGTCATTGATATAGAATCTCATATTAGTGATATAATATAATATATAGTTTTTATCATGATATACACATATAAACTATTCTTTCATCTTTTACATACTCTCATTAAATATTGAAAACACACTTTTGTTTATTTGAAACAAGAAAATAGAAAGCCCGGTTGAGGCTGTATAACTTTTAGAATCTTTATAAAGAGGCCGGGCCTGATTAGCTCAGTCAGTAGTGAATATGCCAATCAATCAAGGGGTCTTCAGTTCGAATCCTTGCTGAACCACAGTCTACGTGATGATTGATGTACGACATTCATCTCATTGTCATTCGTCTCTTACCATTGATTCAAGTGGGAAAGTTATCAGTTACTTGGTGAGATGGATATGCCTGAGTACTGGTTAACCTTCAAAGATCCCAGTAAAGAGTGATTAGGTTATCTGATTGTCTGTTAGCCTTCGATAGCATAAAATGGCGCTAAGTATTCAATCAGTCAATCAAACAAACATATTTTATAAAAAAGAATCATTCATGATTTTGGTCCATTAAAAATATATATATCTCTAATCATGGTATCATTGTCACGAATGGACAGCTTAGATGTGAGTTTTTCATGAAACGTATTGTTGAATGTGTGTTTGTTACAAAGCGAATACAAGCTCTATTATGAATTATTATGATAAAAGGGATTTGTAGACTGGTCTGGTGTACTGCAGTATAAGTTCTATTATGAAAATGTTGAAAGGGATTTGTAGACTGGTCTAATGTACTGCAGTACAAATTCCCTTATGAAAATGTTGAAAGGGATTTGTAGACTGGTCTGGTGTACTGCAGTATAAATTCTATTATGAAAATGTTGAAAGGGATTTGTAGACTGGTCTAATGTACTGCAGTACAAATTTTATTATGAAAATGTTGAAAGGAATTTGTAGACTGGTCTGATGTACTGCAGTACAAAATGTCAAAAATGAATGTAGACTGGTCTTATGTATTGCAGTACAAATTTTATTATGAAAATGTTGAAAGGAATTTGTAAACTGGTCTAATGTACTGCAGTACAAAATGTCAAAAATGATTGTAGACTGGTCTTTTGTATTGCAGTACAAATTTTATTATGAAAATGTTGAAAGGAATTTGTAGACTGGTCTAATGTACTGCAGTACAAAATGTCAAAAATGAATGTAGACTGGTCTAATGTTCTGCAGTACAAATTCTATTATGAAAATGTAAAAAATGATTGTAGACTGGTCTAATGTATTGCAGTAGACTGGTCTTATTTATTGCAGTACAACTTAAATAATGAAAATGTTGAAAGGGATTTGTAGACTGGTCTGATGTACTGCAGTACACAATGTCAAAAATGATTATAGACCGGTCTGGCGTACTGCTGTACAAATTCTATTATAAAAATGTTGAAAGGGATTTGTAGACTAGTCTAATGTGCTGCAGTACAAATTCTATTACGAAAATGTCAAAAATGATTGTAGACTGGTCTAATGTATTGCAGTAAAAATTTTATTATGAAAATATTGAAAGGAATTTGTAGACTGGTCTGATGTACTGCAGTGCAAAATGTCAAAAATGAATGTAGACTGGTCTGATGTAATGCAGTACAAATTCTAATATGAAAATGCTGAAAGGGATTTGTAGACTGGTCTAATGTACTGCAGTACAAATTCTATTATGAATATTTAAAAAATGATTGTAGACTGGTCTGATGTATTGCAGTACATATTTTATAAGGAAAATGTTGAAAGGGATTAGTAGACTGGTATAGTGTTCTGTAGTAAACAATCAGAATAGTTATCAGGTATTGTTATCGTGTTCGTTAGAAATTAATGTGCAAATATGCTTTATTGCATATTGTTGAGTGTTCTGTCTAAATAAGATAAACATGTATTGATGTCATTTATTGGAGACACCATTTCAAAGGTGAAATGAGCTATTGTTATAGTTTATATATACATGTATATGTTCAAATATGTTATTCCTCATTAGTCAGCATTACTTACATGGATTTGCTACAATGTTAGTTATCAAGTGATTTGATAAAATGTGAACATGTGTATTCAAACAAAGCTGCCAGTAACATGGTGATTGTGCGGGACATGATGGTAGCTTTGATCATCACATATTAAAGCTATTCGTATGATAATTGTTAAAGACATTAGATGAGCTATTCACACAATAATTGTTATAGACATTAGATGAGCTATTCACACAATAATTGTTATAGACATTAGATGAGCTATTCACACAATAATTGTTATAGACATTAAATGACATATTCACATGATAATTGTTATAGGCAGTTTATGAGCTATTTACACAATAATTGTTATAGGCAGTAGATGAACTATTCACACGATAATTGTTATACTATTCACATGATAATTGTTATAGGCGTTAGATGAGCTATTCATATGATAATTAGCCCGTGTGGTTCCTGCTAAGAATAGAATCACTGCCAATCTCTGCAGAGGGGTAGGAATCCTCCGAATGGGTGTCATGTTCATTTTATAATTTTTTGTCATGTTCACTATTGTGGTTTAATTATGAACCCCTGTGTGGTTTCATGGAGCCATTTGAGTGATGGCAAGAATAGGACCACTGTGGCTCATGCATGTCGTAAGAAGTGACAATTTGAGTAATACAATAGAATTTGCTGAAACTCTGCAGTTCTGCAGGTATCAAGGTTCTAGGTTCCTTATGCATATTCATTTGTTGGTGTATTTTTTTTAAATCTGTATGTTGATTTGTTATTTTTGTACATGTAGAGTGAACCTGGAATCTTCCTTCCTGTTGGCGTCGCATAACCTATAATGTGTTGGTACGCCGTAAAACCCTATTCATTCATTCACATGATAATTGTTAAAGGCATTAGATGAGCTATTCATATGAAAATTGTTATAGACATTAGATGAGCTATTCACACGATAATTGTTATAGGCATTAGATGAGCTATTCACACGATAATTGTTATAGACATTAGATGACCTATTCACACGATAATTTTTATAGGTTTTAGATGAGCTATTCATATGATAATTGTTATAAACATTAGATGACCTATTCACATGATTGTTATAGACAGAAAATGAACTATTCACATGGCAATTGTTATAGGCAGTAGATGAGCTATTCACACCATAATTGTTATGGGCAGTAGATGAGCTATTCATATGATAATTGTTTTAGGCATTACATGAGCTATTCATATGATAATTGTTATGGGGGTAGATGAGCTATTCACTCAATAATTGTTATAGGTATTAGATGAGCTATTCACATAATAATTGTTATAGGCCTAAGATGAACTGTTAACATGGCAATTGCTATAGGCATTAGATGAGCTATTCACACCATAACTGTTATGGTCATTAGATGAGCTATTCACACAATAATTCAATTCATTTCAATTCAATTTGTTTATTTCGGCTCAAACATATTTACATATTTATCGCCAACACTTGGTGGCAACATAATTATAACATGCATAGGAATATATGAGAATATATGAGAAGAGTATAGTACAGTACGAGTATAAATCAAATAAACAGAAGTGTCTTTTTTAAAAACTTATACCATTCAAATGAAGTAATGTTTCTATGAACACATGTATTAAAAATTTACGTTGTCTTAAGCAGTTTGCTGAATTAACTAAGAGGTATGTATTTAATACAGTTTAACTTAATGTATTAATATAATACAATAACCTCTTCTTAATATTGTAATATATTTTATCAAATACAGTCAATAAAATCAAGTATTTACTTATAGATTTAACATTAGCTAATTGTTATGGGCAATAGATGAGCTATTCATGTCATGATATTGTTATGGGCAGTAGATGATCTACCGGTATTCACACAATAATTGTTATAGGCATCAACTGAGCTATTCACTTGATAACTGTTATGAAGATAGAATGTGCTATTTTATAATTTTACAATAAAGGGCATGATTGTAGCTATTCCCATTATCACTGTTTTGAACATTAGATAAAATATTCACAAAATAAGATACTCGCACGCTGTAAAACACTTTTTATTTATAGTGAGATCTATTACTATAACTATTTTTGCTATTATTCTCGAGTTTCAACCATCGCCGATTCAAAGATTTGGCTAAAATTACAATCATGTTCACTATCCAAATGTTTACAAGATTCAACAAAAAATGCATTTCCTGCGGTTTCTTTTTTCAACATTTTGCAAATAAACTAGGACAAATCCAAGCGAATTTGCAAAGTTCATGTGCATTTAAAGTATTTTACAGTAGTAATTTCTATGGACATGGCATAAGCTGTCTACATGACTATTCTCGTGGTCATTGCTAATGATATTCAAGCTATTAACATTAGATAATCTATGAAGTATTTACAAGGTTATTACTTTGCCCTTGGAATAAAAATAATTTAGCATTATAATTGTTACTGGTGAGATATGACCTGTTGGATTGGTGTCCTTTATCGATGTTAAATAAGCTGTTACTGATTATTGCCATAGAATGTTGAATTACTTGAGCATATTCGGTTGGTGTGCTAATCAAAGTTCGGTTGATTCAAATGTTTCATTAATATGTTTGGTGAAATACTCAAACTACATGTATATGCAAGTATTGCCAGTAGTAAAGTACAAAGGCTATTCTCTGTTCTCATATATTGTTAGCCTTTTTATCTGCAAATTACTGTTTATTTATTGTTCCTGTATACCTTCATCTCCTCTTCAGTTAATCAAACAATAATTGTCATTTTCATCTCCATTATTTTATTGGACTGAGTAATTGGCAGTTAATTGATGTAGGTTGTTAGAGAATTTTTTCTCCCATTTCTGCTCATGGAGGAAAACTCTTTTTCATGTCACACCTTGTTCCTGCATGTAATTTTGACCCCTCAGGTAAAAATTTTCTTTCTCACATAGATACTCATGATGGATTCTTATAGTCTCACCTCTTGCTTGGTATCCTGATTTAAACAACTCAATTATAACTTTATATTTTTGTGAAACTGATGCTAATGGAAATCATTTTATTCAGTTTATACAATGTTAGTTTATTTATATTTTTTTTCACATTTGTCATCACAGATTTATTTATGATTTTATCACAGTATACATTTATTTGTCACACCATCATGGGTTATGAACCTCAATGTTTTTATGGATTTGCAAGTTCTAGGCCCGTTTTGTAATTTTATTTATGTTAGCGGAGAGTTAGCCTGAAATTCTCATGTCTATTGGCACTGGATAACGATTTTTGTTTTGGTGCAGCACAAAATTTGATTTTTATCGTATATACGTATTACTATATTATTCTGTATCCGTCTCTTAATGTGATAATATATATTTTATTTTTACTGATGATGAAATATACATGTACCAGATGTTAAAATGGAAGAGTAAAAGTGGTAATAAGTGATCCGTTTTCCTTCATTTTTTGATAGCCATCAAGTTCATGCGATCTTCACACTGTAGTCCATTTATTTACATTATCACATGCAAAATGTATATACATATTTATAGTAAATCAAAGCAAAATGTCTTAAGTGTTGTGGAAATTTTTAGAGAGGGAAGGATTTGGTTGTTTGAATATTAAAGGTCATTTTTATGCCATCAGGGACTAACAGATGATCAATTAATCTAACCACTCTTTTTCTGGGATTCTGGAAGGTTAACCAGTACTCATGTACACCCATGTAACTGAATCAGCAGGGAGATATTAATAATAATGAGATGCAATGTCACAGAGACCATGGCTGGGTGGGGATTTGCACACATGACCCTGGGATTAAAAGTCAGACATGATACTGACTGAGCTTACGGGACAGACCAAGCAGAGTAGGAGGGAGCTAGAGAGAGAGACATGTTCTGTATCTTTTAGTATTAACAGTTTCAAAGCAATATTCTGGTCTGATTAATTACTCTTTATTTTAAATGGGGTTTAACACAATTTTCAACACATTTCAGGTTATAGCTGTGAATGGCATATCCAGTTTTATTGGTGTAGGAAGACCTCAGAATAAATCTGAGTAGAACAACCATCCTTCCACAAGTAACTGGAAAATTTTCTCACGTAAAGTTTTTTGAGCGAGGTAGACTGGAACCTATGACCTTGTTGGTCAGAGTAAGCGATGTAGAGACAGCACCTAAGATCACTCGACCACGGGTGACTGGATTAATTACAATATATCTAAAAACATTGTAAGATTTTTTAGGTTATCTCTGAATATTTAGAGATTTATTGAAAGCCACTTCTTGCAAGTTCCTAGTTTCAATTTCAAAAGGGCTAAGATTTTCCCAAAGTGCTTGTATTGAAAGATATTTCAGATAGGTGTCAAAAGTATGGTGTAAAGCTTTTATTATCTTGATAGGAATGTTCTTTTTATCCTTTCAAAATTGTTGATATAAATTTTGTTTCCATGGAAACTTCAACCATACATATTTCTTTTTGAATGAATGATAGAAGAACCATGGTAATTCTGAAAATCATAAAATTTCTCAAATAAGTTTTAGGACCATCTGGATTCAAACAAATAACGTTGTAAATAAGACATTAGTATTGATATCAAGATAGCACCTTAGACAACTTGGCTTCGAAAAACTGATAGAAATATAAATCAAATAATGTAATTATTGCAATTTTGATTTGTAGTTCATTTAACAATAGTTACTGTTAACACACTTAATTAAAATGTGATGTAATATATAGAGGATCTTACAGAAGTGCTCATTTATTAAACGAGTTGTCATTTGCGCGCCATATTATTTTTGCTAACAAATGATAAATAAAACCCGCACAAATGCAAGATTCTTTTTATCACAGATTCAGAACCGTGATGCATTTACATTTATTCAACAGGTCAGCCTAGATAAGGAACGAAAAAGAATCCGGTATATTAAAGTCTGTCATCATAAGACGCAATTTTTAAAAAATTGCATTTTACCACCACTAATTGACATCATCTATATATTAGGTTCAAGTCGAAACGTAGTTTGGCATTTAATGTACTAGAACTGAAGTGATATTACAGTAGGTTAATATGAAAAATTTGTCCTGGGTTTACCATATCAGTTTTAACATAGGAAATTTTTTAATTTAATAATCTTCTCAAGGACTGACCAGCCAAACTTCATATTTGGTATTAATAATCCCTATGAGTTGGGGGTTCAAGCTTGTTCAAATAAATGGGTAGGGTCCATTGAGACCCAAAAAGGGGACTTTTTTACATAGAAATACCATGGGAAAACAGGAAATAATGATTTTCTCATCTATTTTAGATATTATTTCCAACATCTTAATGTTTAGGACATTGTTTAGTCATTACAGTTGAGACTGGGTCCTTTAAAAGGGATTTAATACATATACAGCAGGGGCCAAAAAAGGGATAAATAGTCCCTATCAGTAGGGATCTGAAGTTTGTTCAAACAAAGGAGCTAGTGTTCATTGGACTCTGATATTTACATAAGAATACTATGAAAATACAAATAATTCTCAAAATTTGAAAAGAAGTGACAGGTAAAATCAGATGAGTGAATTAGACCCAATTGGGTATCTTGGTTTGCCACATATGAAAAGAAGTGACAAGTGCAATCCGAGGGAGCAAATTACACCCAATTGGGTCTCTTAGTTCGCAACATTTGAAAAGAAGTGTCAAGTGAAATAAGGTAAGTGAATTAGACCTGATTGGGTCTCTTGTTTTTTTGTTGGCTATAAATTACGAAACAAAACTATATTATATTGTATTCACATATTTATTGCAAATATAGGTATGTATCAAATACATAAACATGCTCAATGATGATGTCACATCTGTAAAATGATGTATATAGAACATGTTCTATGAATTATGATGATTAATTAATGAATAATGGAGACTATAGTCTACATGTATGTTTTCCAAGCATTATATTCATGGGGAAACACACATTAAGGTGCTAGATCAAAAAGCATCCAAGAAATGGAGTTCAATGTAAAAACTTGAATTGTTGACGCCACTGACAGGAATTTAGCAAAACAGACAGACATACTAACAACAGATACATGGACAACACCATTTTAAACTACCGGTACTTCCAATTATCAGACAGATATTTAAAAGTATATTTACCTGATTTCATATGGCGTTAGTTGCTGCCTACACAAGATATTTCGGTCCTGAGAATTTTTTTGAAAAATTGAGTTAAAATATTCGCACAATCAAAACATTACATACAGTGTTGTCCCATATATCAGATGTGTATATTACACAAACATCAGCCCCCTAAATATGTGCAACATACAGCAAATAATTCACAGGTATAAAAGCTATACCAGTATGTCATTCCTTCTGGAACAAAATTTACAGGTGCAACAAATATAAATAAACTATATTACATTTATATGTCTGTCAACACGCATGCCCCAGCTATTAATTGGAAACAAATTTTTTTATAGAAACCAAGTTAAAAAAGGGCCATAACCCCTGTAATATTTTACCAATGCTGACAATTATTGGACTTGGTCTGTGTTTTATATTTATACAGGCACACACATAATATTAATTTAATACATAAACCTTCAGATTATTGATAAGAAACAAATTTTCTACATCTGACACACATATGAAAAGACATGTTAATGGACAGACAGAGGCAACTCTCAATGCCCCATTCTTCACATAAAAACATATGTAATGGCCCATTGCAGAAATTTTGACATACAGTCAAACCTGTGTAAGCGGTCATCTCTATTAAGCAGCCACCTGTCTTAAGCAACCATATTTTCTATTTACCATTTCTATGCTTTCAGAATATATTAATCTGTATTTAGCAACAACCTGTATTAAAAGGCCACTTTTGCTCATTCCCTTGACTGGCTGTTTAAGGCAGATTCGACTGTAGTTGTTATATTCATTACAAATATCACAACTGTTTTCCATTTTCTTATATGATGTTTGCCCTACAGCATATATGTACTTTTATTAGACAGTCATGTAACAAACATTTGTCACCAAGAACCGGTAATACAACATAACATTCCTTTCTTTTCATATTGTAATCCTTTTCACATCAATTTCAAGTAACCCAACTACACAAACAGTGTTAAGCTATTCCTAGTAAAGTGGACAATAAACACATTTGCTCAACTCCGCTTCACATTTCCACTGCAATGTTCTCTAATTCTGCTCTTTTCTTTCATTCACAGTTTTCGGATCAAATCGAAGATCACATCATATTTAATACTTTGTTTTTTTCAGTCCGTGTGTCATAATCCAAGCATCTCCTTCACTTCTCCTTCCTCTGCTTGTAAATTTTCACTTGCATATTTTTGTAATAATTCCAATTTTTTTCTTTCCAATAATGCTTCTTCAATCTGAAACAATCGAAAAATGCACTTACATAAGAAGGGAAAATGCATGCACTTTGTTAAATAGTATTTGATAAAATAATGTCATCAAAATCACTACATGAAACTACCTTCTAGTATTTGAGAAAACAGTGAATGATAGAATATGGTAAGAATAATAAGTGTCTCAATTAATAACAGTTTTTCAATTTATGCAAAATAAAAAATGCCATGAATGATTCTTTTTTTTTTGCATACCACATTGAATAATATAGTCCAAACTCTTTATCTTGCTTGAGTCGATATTCCTGTAATGTCGATATTTTTTGCCATCCCAATATTTTCCCCTTCTTTTTGTATGTAAATTTATTCCTTTTTACTCAATATCCCAGTTTTAGTTCCCGACTGATCATTTCACACCATTGACTGAATGTTTGTCTCGATATAATAACTGTTAACATACATGTAATACTGTGTTTTTCCCCCCTCGTCATGTGAAAATTTTCTCCTGCTATTTTTCACAGTTTGTTCAAGATGGGATCTTAATTACCAGTCTATGGCAAATGACTGACAGAATGTTGCAAAAAAACATTGTGTCATTGAATAAGGTGATTGCATGTTAATTGTATAAATATCATTTGATTCAATCAATCAACCTCAACTTATATCTCATACTGCCAAGCAATTCAAAGAAGTACCCAGATATGAGTATTTATCACTACAGTGTAATTCTACTGCACGGATCGTAACATGAAAGCGAAAGTACAAATGCAGGGCTCGAATTTAAGCACTCGCCACTCGCAAAATGCGAGCTGTATTTTGAAAATGCGAGTTGAAATTACTTAAGCTGGCATTTTTTTGCGAGTGGATTTCAAGTTGAGAAAATTACTTATTGTATTCATTTTATTGATTTTTGAAAATAAACAAGTATTATCCTGGTAAAAATAACGAGTTCTTGTCAATTTAACCAAATTTCTTTTGCTTCTCGCGCCAAATTACCCCCTAGCAGCACGATTGTCAATGACATATATTAAATATTTAATATGTGTAGACTGCGTCCAATTGTTTTTGATCTCAAGTTCATTCTGCAAAAAGGGAGTAAAGTTTAAACCCGTCAGCAACATAATGAGTAGACTGCGTCTAGTTTGATTGATCGCGCACTCACTCTATAAAATAAAAGTAAAGTTAAACCCGTCAAATTTATTGTTTACATATTTTGTCAGCTGTTAAAGTGGCTGATAAAATAACATATTTTTCTCCATTGTACCGACGAATGAAAGTGAGTTCCAACAAGAAAAAAAGACAAATAATCCTTCCGTTAATACTGTAATGAAATGGGAGCGACAGCTCAATATCACACAGGGCTATAAACTTGACAATGACAAAATGGTGTGTCAATTGTAGAAACCACCGCGATCGACAGATCATCCATAATAATTAAACTATATTACTATGATGTCACAACATTTACACATGTTAAACAATCGTCCTTGGCTAGATCTAGATCTTATTTTAAAACGAAAGGCCATTGGCTATATTAATTCTATAAATAGAAATGTGTGTATGTCTCAATCTTAGTCTCTGTACACTTGTTATGATTTATATTTTGGTTTAGTTAAAGTGTTTATTTATGATATATCGTTGTATGCATTTATTTATGGTAGTATAATAAATAACAAAGACAATTTTATTTTTTTAAATATTTTGTTTTGTAAAGTACTGCTTTGAATTGTACCTTAACATATATAATAACCTTGATACCATTGTCTATCAATAAAAAAAAGCTAATAATGCATATTAAATAACAAGCAGGCTTTGAAACAATTAATTTTGGGTTTATTTAGACATTTAGGACTACAAGTTTCTGCGAAAATTGGTTTGGCTAGCTGGTTTCAAATTTGGCCAGTTGAAATTTTAGGCACTGGCCAAAATTGCCAGTGCACAAAAAAGTTAAATTCTAGCCCTGAAATGACATACTGCAATTATCAGTTGATGAAAATTAATATGAATCTTAAGATAAAATCTACGTCGATATTTGGATATCTCAATGTTTTTTTGGCAATCCTACCAATATTGAGATAACGAGTTTCAATTTAAATTTAATTAATCATTATATTTTACCACAATAATTTTTGTTTTTAAGACGACAAATTTTCATACATCATCAAAATGATTTCAACGTCACCGTGCGATATTTTATCTCAGCCCTACGGTAGAACCCCATTAAAAATGCAGATATTCTTACCAAGAAAATAATTTTTACATACCTGTTTTTGTGATGGTACCTCAACATGAGCAACAAAATGTGTCATATCAGTTTCTGGAAGGTCCTCATCACCTGTCTGTTCCATCTCCTCCTCCTTTTAAATAATAACATTTAGTTTAACAATTACACTTAACGGTTATTGCCAAATAATCAACACACTTCAATCTACAACACATTTAAATTTTAGCTTGTGTTATTTACATGAAGGGAGACAACTCATGTTACCCTGAAAGAAAATTAATAAAATAGGGTGGGGTGTAATAGATTATCTCCCTTCCTTTAAAAAAATAATAATTATACTGAAAACCAGATGAATTTCATTATTTCATTAATAATGGTGTCTTTATCCTTTCAGTATATAAAATTATTAAGTATGGATCCCATTTCCATATCTAATTTTCATCCAGTAAGAAGTACATGTACTGAAATAATGAAAAACAATGAATATAATATTCAGTAAAACCCATATGCATGGAATCAATGTTATAATTTAAATTTGTTAAATAGAAACTATTTTTGTTGGCCACATGTTTTCTCTGTTTTTGAACTCCAAATCATGCAAAAGTTTTGTTAACAGCTGGATGATTATCACTTGTGTTTAAATAAACAAGTTTCCATATGACGCATTACCAACATTTTTATACATACATCTATATTATACATGAAGAAATAAAAAGTTTTAGCAACTGTTACTTGAAAACTAACCCACACGTCCAATGCATGATAACAAATTACAGACTAAATCAAAATAAGCAGTTATAATTGAACATTATTGAATATTTAGCATCATTTTTATGCCATAGAGAGCTAACAGACAATCAGTTAACCTAACCACTCTTTCTTGGGGTCCTGAAAGGTTTGCCAGTACTCAAGTACACCCATCCTTTCAAGTAACTGATAACCGTCTTGAATCAATGGTGAGAGAAAAATGTTATTGAAATACAATGTCTTATATCAATCATCATAGAGACTGAGTGGGGTATCAAAATCACAGCCTCTGGAATGATAGACCAGATAACCAAGCCCAGCCTACAGTAATAAAACATAATTACCTCATCATAATGCACCGTCTCTTCTGATTCCTCTTCTACATCTTTAGGTATTTCCCCCCGTGCTATCTTCTCTTGTCTTTCCTTCCAGTCTCTCACTTTCTCAGCTACAGCTGATATTAAAAAACGTTCATATAGTACATACAAAGATTCTGTTCGGACTGTTTTAATAAACGGTTTGAAGTTAAAATATAGTTAAACCATCAACAATAATTTTGTTCACCTCAACTGTTTTCATTTTTTTTATATTTAAAGAAATTAGGATATGTCTGTTAGGATATTTTAAAATTAAAACGTTTACATAAAAAATGTTTGACAGTTAAGAACTTTTAAATAAATTCTATAAAATGGTGAAATCTAAATTTGTTCCAAAAGGATGAATTTCACAACCTGAAAAGGCTGGCCATTGTTTATTTCTAAAAAAAACTTACAAAAAAATTATTCAATTTATTGATACCTTTTTTCTCTGCCACAATTTCCATTGGCACAATGAGGCCATCATCCTCATCTCTGTAACCATAGTAATCTGCATCAATGTCTTTCATTAACTCACCACGAGTTTTACGCTGAGCAGGTGGTGCTGTGAAAATTGAAATTAAAACCTGTTATACCAAGCACTTATATAGAGAAAGATAGAAAACTTTTATCTCAAGGCTAAATGTTGGTAAAATAGCATATGATGGGTTAAATTAAACATTCAAAGTTCACAGGCAACTGATTTTCATTATATGAAATGTAAGTTTCATGTTACTTTAAATGTTTTATAGGGTTTGTTTTAGGTTTGATCAGGCAAAAATGTTTGTTGCAGTTTGAAGTAAAATTTTAAGCAATTTTGCTAGTGTTTAGTGGCAGTTTACAAATTTTGTAATGATAAGTACTTCAACAGTTTTAAACTCAAATTACTGGAAATTATCTTTTTTTGTTGAGATTTTCATTCTGCTTAGTAACAATCATGATTTTTATTCTTGGGATGAACAGAAGTTAAGATAATTGGAAATGAGATTTGGAGAAATTTTGCGTGATTATGCAAGCTTTCATAAAATCTCAATAATAAGTTGCCATTTGGTCTCTATATAAGTCTTGTAGTATATTTACTTATCCATATACTAAATACATGCAGTAAAACATGTATAAAATAGTCAGGAATCGGTTGTTATTTAAACTATAGGTAAAGTGACCATTTGTAAAGGTAAACTCCTTATATTGACTGATTATGTATCATTGTTAGAAACAGAATGACTTGTTTTCACAATAAATGACAAAATATTTACCATCCAAACTGTTAATTTTTATTCAAAATACAGGGATTTGAACATTTCACTTTACATAGGGCTAAACTAACCAGACTTTGAACAACTCGGCCTTGATGGAAGCTTGAAGACCAAAAATAAACTACAATATCGTATATGGCAACTGGGGAAGTTTCCCCTTTGCTTGACCTACACACTTTTGAACCTCAAGCATTACAGGGAGAAAGTTCTCCAACAGTGAACACATGACCTTTGCACATACATCTGTTTCTCTCTTTGGTCATATAAAAGCATGATAGTCACTTTTAAAAAAAGTAACTAAAGTTTCAATTTCTAACAAAGTACTCGGAACTTGGTACTTAATCTTGTTATAGTTGTGAGAAGTATGTTTTGTTGTTTTTTTCAATGACTACTATCTCCAATGATCATCCAGTTCCTAAATGGTGAGGCACAGTTGTCTCATTATAGTAACTCAGGTTTGAGTCCTTTTTAATGCAGTGTAAGGGCGAGGAGCAACCAAACCAGAAAGGCAGAAATGACCATATCAACGTGACAAAAGGTCTTGTTCAACCATGTGTAAGATATGTAAAATATGCAGCCAGCTTTGGAATTACAATAATTGAAAATAAATTGGAGCTAAATTTAATTTGATTCAACTCACCATCATCACTATTTGTAAAAAATGTATCAATAGTATTAAATAGTATTTAGTACCAAAACAAAGTTGTTGTTTTTTAATGTATATTGAAGATGGCCTCCCAACATCACTCCAATCATTTTCATTTTAATTCAACCAAATCATTGCAATATAACAGCGAGCCATATAAATATCAGACTGTACAACTTACGTTCTTGTTCAAATAATTCTCTGACACCTGGTAAATCTTTTGCTGCACCGAAATATCTGAAGAAAAAATATTACAGTTTATAGCTTGATTGCTAATGTGGATATTTGCTATTAAACACATATGGATAGTATTTTAGAGAATGAAAATTAGTTTTTGTTGAATGATATTTTTTACATTCTAACACATACATTCCGGTACATGTATATGTATACAATTGCTTAAAGGTAGTAGATCAGGAAAGAACACTATAACTGTTGTAAAAATAATTTAAAATGGATACAAAACATCTCATTAACATCAGATTATAAAATCCAAATGAATATGACATGACAAAACATGACAAAAAACAATATTTCAATCAGAGTAGTAAATTTGAAATGAATTTCTCATTCTAAAAATAGACAGCATTTAAATATTGCTTGACAACCTTCACATCATCATTCAGACTCTTTCTAAGATGAAACAAAATCTACAATATGTAAACCAGTATGACGGATAAAATTGAAATGAAATCATACAAAGCATTGATTTGTCACAAAACACATTGCAATTTTAAGCAGGAAATCTATTTTGATGTAAAATTAAATTATTAATCAACACCTTTTCAAAGGCATAAAAAAGTATGATCATTTTGTAATATGGTTTAAGCAATAAAAGTAAAAAACTAGCAAGATGACATTATTAACAATTAAATCATTTAACCCTTTACTTCATATAGACGCCTTTGGACACCTCTAATATTGAAAGCATTAATTCACCATGTATCAGCAATGGGTGAATTATGTTTATATTAACTGACAGAGTGGAAAACAGTACAGGAAGTGTTCAGATTGCTCGTTACAAGCAGTCTGAACTCTTCCTGCACTGTTTTCAAAGGCCTTTTGTGATTGGTGCGGTAAAATGTGTATCTATGGAGTAAAGGGTTAAAGTATATGCTTCAGTGATCTAGAATGGTTTTAAAACCTTGAAATTATTTTTTTATCCTAGAATTTTTATTTTTTTTATATCACTTGTGAAATAAGTTCTTACAACTTAAACAAATCACGCTTGAAGTCTTCATGGTAAGGAGCAGTAGTCAGCATATGCAGATAAAGTGTCTCATTCAACTTAGACAAATCACACTCAAAATCTTCCTAGATGCAGATAGTGTCTTGCCTCCTCCCCGCCCCTCTCTCACTGGTCCGATGCTCTACCACTTGACTACGTGCTCAACATTCACATTCAAGTACACGGTCCAGTGGTAGAGCAACATGTCCATGATCAGAGGGTCATGGGTTTGAGTGGCTTAGTACTGGTTCTACCCAAGAAGACTTGGAGTGTGATTTGTCCAAGTTGTAAGAACTTGTTTCATAATCAAAGCAAAATAAGTAAGCTTAAACTAAGAGTTTGTTAATCATACTTGTAGCCTCTATTCCCTGGTACTTCCTTTCCTTCATGGTCCATCATTTTTGGTCCAACTTTCTGAAAACAATAAAACAAGATTTTTATTTTTGGTATTCACAACAATTTTGGAGTTCACACAACATTCCAAATACAGTCAAACCTGTATAGACAGTCACTTTGCTATTTCCATATCTATGCTTACAGAGAAGCAAATTAACCTGTATTAAGCAATTATCTATCTTAAAAGGCCACTTTTGTTCCATCCCTCAACTGGCTTCTTAAGACAGGGTTGACTACACATACTGTCATGTAGTCTGATTCTTATATGTCCAAAAATAATTTACAAAATGTTCACCAATGTTTTAATAAGCACATGACTACAAAGTTTCATTATTGATCACCAACTATACTTGAATAATCATACTATAAATTTACACCATTTCTGGAACATATTCCTGACCAAATCCTTTAAGAATAACATGTATAATTATGTAAACAAATTGCCTACCAGGTGGGAAGCTTGGTTGTTTGAGATGTGTATGCAGAAAAAGTAATTTGTTCATCTTCCGCAGGCATAGTTTTCCTCCAAGTCTACTGTAGTGTGACACATTGCATATTTTATTTTTGAATCTACCAAGACAGCACATTGGATATCCAAATGAAAACGCTGTCCATCCACACCTTATTCAAACAGGCTAAGTCTGCTATAGATATTTTGCAAGGACATGTATTTTTTTCAAATGTTTTTTTTTGTATTTTCACATTTCACACAACATTTAACATTCTATCAAAAGAGTTCTCTCTGATTTTATATTCACATGATGTTATAATTTTAAAATGTCATCACCAATATACTTTGCACACCAATAGCTATTGTGCCTGCCTATGCACATACCCTATAATCTGGTCCACCTAGCTCCTTAATTCTGTCCTCCCAATGGCCTTTCTCCCTCAGCAACTTGTTGATCTCATCATTCACATCTCGTAACTTGAACTCCCCAAGCCCAGCTGTAAAAAAAATATTGATAAACGTTATCTGTACATCATAGCCAATCAGGTCTATAAATTTCATAAGTAATAAGCTCAGTTGTAAAAGAAATTACAATTATCCTCAATTATTCTACTTCATAAAACATTTCTCAGTGTATACAATGAAATCATCAATGAAAACCTTTTCCTCAGTGCTGCAGATTGTTGATTATTTGTTAATGTTTGTTAATTTGTTAATATGTAGTGATTGACTTACTGAATTTTTTTTACCTGAGTCAGATTCTGTTGTTTAAAGGTTAACGATTGAAGAACTACAATGAAAAGATAAAACTTTCATACACAAAAAAAATGTACTTGTGAATATTGTTTTGCATGTCAATGGAAAAAATTCCACACACTGGTTTATGCATTTATTTATATAACCATTACTTCAAGATTCGCAGAAATACTGACCATTCTGTATTTGTGCAACCTTTTTGGAGACCTCTCCAATAATTTGTCTTCTCCATTTCTCTGCTTTCTTAACATCCCCACATTCAGTTGCCAAATAAGGTCGTCTCTCCTGGTATGACAAATAAGATTACAGTAAATTTATGTTTTTTCTAGGGCTTTATATACTAAAGGCAAATAAATCTGCCCGAACGAGAAAACAAAACACTATAAAGTAATAAAGAACTACCCTATAATGTACAATTATTTTTTATATCTCGTATTATCCAATATCACATGGAATTCATGTTCATAAACTTATAATTTCAAAAATTAATTGCAAAAAAACGAGTATCAGTAGTTCTTGAAAAGATCAATTTCTGACATATACTTTACAGATATTCATGGCCCGTGACAACGATGTAAAAAGGTAAATATTTCACACTGAATTACATCTTGATATCTGAAGAAAGCTCAAAATAAAACATAACAAGTTGACAAATGCAACATGGATTGTGGTTCTTACAACTTCCACATGTTTATCCTCCAAGTGGGCAGCTCTCCACCGCGCCAATGTTGTCCTGAAGAAGAAATCATTTAAATAAAATGTTTAAATTAAATATTTAATTGAATTATTTACAAATACTTATGGATATAATCAGTTGTATGTAAACAGTATCATACCGTATATTCCCTTATAAATGCCCCCACTCTAATAAACGCCCCCCACCTATTTTTCTGAAAAATTAAAAAACAAAACGTATATGCGATTTGAGTGCGTATTCGCCCATCTTTCCCTGATCGATTATTTTGTTACACAGTCAACAATTAGCGAAGTGTTTATTACCTCTGGACTCTTTAACCCATTGTTTATATCTTGGGTGACCACTTAATCACTTTTGGTTGAACAAATACTTCCCCATATTTGCTGTTTAATACTAGTAAAAATGCTGTCTGCCGATTAAAACATTCCAAAACGTCGGAAAATGCGGTTAGTCTGTGTACGCTGAAAGCTCATTGTTCCGTTTTGATAAGAGTAAGCGTCCAAGTGATTTAAAGTGAAGAGTACAATGACCATAAATTCGGATATTCCAGTACGCAGACTAGTAAATTCATACAGATTTTCAGCTTTTTTTCATCCTATGTCAATTATTTCATTCACTCTAAAATAGTTCTGAACCACTTTTTCGGGGATTTAAACCGGATTAAAAGGTTTTTTCCATGGTTTTATTGTATTTTTAACTGTTGTTAAATTTGCTTTTTTTTATCTTTTATAAACGCCCCCACCTTGTAAAATGTAACGCCCCAGGGGGCGTTAATTAGGGAATATACGGTAGTTAAATAACAAGTCAGGCATTAACTGCAGCGGTGGTCTAGTGGTAAAACAGATGCCGCGCAAGCTAAACAGGTCATGTTTCAATATCCAGCAGGGTCATACCAAAGACTTGAATGGTACTTGAAGCTTCCTTGCTTAGCGCTCAGCATTTAGAGGATAGTTCTGGGTCTGGTTAGTTTGGTGTCAGTATATTGTGACTGGCATGATACTCAAGTGTGGCAGCACTCAGAATACCATTACAAGTAACAAAAAAATTGTTGAAAGTGCTAAACACTATCCAACATACAACAAGTCAGACATCATGTTCATATTCTAAACAAAAATAAAGCTTATATGTTATAATAATTTATTTCAATTGTGATTGAAGTTAGCTCAGAGCTTGGGTCAGCTTCCTGAGTAGAACCAGTATTGAGAGTTGTTTATTTGAGAGTCCATTTGGTAGAGCTGAGGATCAAACCCACAACCACTAGAGAGTGGCCAACACAACCCTGTTTACAAAATCAAGTTATGAACAAAATGTATATACATGAATTAACAAAAAACTAAGAGCTGAATTATTTCAAGGGCCCATTTATCAAAACATTTCAAAAAAAATTGCAAAAATAAAATACTTACATGGCCTTTTCGCTGTTTCGTGCCTGAGAATGAAAAAAAAAAAGATTGAATAAATTACAAACAAATCAAAATTGTTAAAGAGCATTCACTAGAGCTGTATTTTAAATTGTAAGAACAGTTTTAAATGTACATATTTATAAGGCAAATAAATGACTGCTTCCTATTTTATTGTTCAAAAAAACAGAATATGTCGGTAGGCATTTTTTAATTGTTATTTTTAATATAAAAGTTGACTGTGCATATGACCATTTTTCAAACAAAACAATGACAACTGTGGACCATACATTAACTATTTTCTGGGGTAGACAGTCTGCAGCCTGTTCATGGAATTAATGATATTTAATGTTCTATAATTCAAGTCAGAATACCTTAAATATTTTCTTTTAACTCGTCAGAATACCTTAAATTTGCACATATATTTCTCAAAATTGACATATAGCCAGGCCTTGTCTGACCTCTGTTTGTTTTTCATCATTAGTGGATGTTCATAGGTGCTTTTTTGCCAGGTGTGGTAATTTTGTAACCATTTATTCACAACTTCTGTTGTTATTAATTCATTTTTTCTGTATTTTTTTGTGATAAAATTTAAAAATTTTGTAATAATTAGTAATTCAACAGTTTTAAGTACAAATTCCTAGGAATGGTCACGTTTTGTAAAGTATGAATTCTGAATGTTGTTTAGAATATTTGAAAACGAGATTTCATGAGATTTTGTGTGAATACGTGAGTGTATCTCATTCATTTCCTTTCCTTTCCTATATTAGGCCTTGCTGTAGTGAAGTATGATTTGTGTAATGTTAATTGAATGCCAAGCACAACACACCATGAATCCTTTATTTTGCACACGCGACATACAAACAAAGTAATTAAGTCACCAATTATATTTTGTATGTCTCCGATTAATTCAATCAAGGGTGTTTATATTAAAAGGATAATAACATTATCATGTTTAAGAATTAATTAGTTTCTTTTGATGGGATGAGATGCCTTTAAATATGTGTAGTGAATGTACATAGGTCACTTACAATAGCCTCGATGTTCAGCTAGCTTTTATAGTGATATTGTTGAAGTGTACCAAAAGTTTTGGAAATTAAGCAACAAAGTATATGTTAGTACTTGAATGGGTGATCGCTGTCACTTTAGTGGCAACGAAGATCAACTTTTGAACCTGTGTCTACACAAATCTCTATTTCCTTGGGTATTGAGTTAAGCAACAAAGCATGGGTTAGTACATGGATGGGCGACTGCTGTCACTTCACATAGGCCAAATTGTTTCAAAACTTTGGACAAGTGTCTCAAAATGTTGTACAAGTTGTCTTGGGATGAGTTGTCTTTGAGACAATTAGCTCATAATGCATATGAGCTATAAACAAAATTATTGCATGATTGCATTACCCCACCCATAAAAACGTTAAAGGCATAAACCATAATTAGATTAAAATAAAGCTTATTTAACCATGTTTGACATAAATGATAATTTACGCTGCAGAACAAATCGTTTTCAATGAAACTTACCATTGTTCAATGTATTTCCTGTTCAATGCCAATAGAAATAATTAAAACTATTTGAGAATTGTCGTTTTCAAAACTATTGTTCCTTGTATGTAGACGCATATTATTTACTTTTCTCGCAGTATAAAAAAAATATCATGCGTCTAGATGGTTAAGATTTTTTGTTACATCCGGTGGTAACTATTTCCTGTTTACAAAATTTTTAACACGTGTGTTGTTGTTTTTGAACTTGACCAAGACAGATGCTGGTTATTTCACAAGTTATATAAAGGAAAAAAATTATAAGGACTTAAACTCAAAATAAATATGGTAATTGTTTTAAATACTAAAAGAGACCCTAGCCATTATTGTGAATGTCATTAGATTTCGCGATATTTATTTTGCATTTGACGGTAGAGATGAATAACAAACGACATTTAAAGCTGTATTTTTCACATTTCCCATCTCTGTAAGTAACTGGTAACTTTCCCAAATGAATCAGAGGTGAGTGACAAATGACTACGAGACGCAATGTCTTGTATTGTCACAAATACTTTGACCGGTGTGTATATAGCAAGACTTCAGATATAATTTTCTAGAATTTTTTGTATAAAGAACAAATATATCTTCTGCAAATATGAAAAATAAATATATACACTGATATTTGTTTGACAGATTCGTCGACAGGCAAGATTGAGAAGAGAATATATCTACAGAAAGTCTATTGAGGACAGGGAGCGTACAATTTTGGAAAAGAAGCAGAGGTTGAAGAATGCTTTAGATGGTAAATTTATTTAACAAGTGAACATTTATGATCTCAATGTGTCGATCATTTGTTCATGGTTAAATTTTGCTTCAATCAACTTTTTCTATGAAACCGTGTGATTGATTTTCACCAAATTTGGTGTGAAGCATTCTTGCATGATGTCCCTGGGGTCAAATTTTGAACTGCGCCAGATGCTTATCAGATTTTTTTCTTCAATCTTTCAAAAATATTCTCATAAGTACAAGACCTGGAGCTTTTATATTATTGTGAATGTAGTATCACCTAATGATTCTCTCTCAGGTTTGTTCTAGGTTTTAGGTCAAAATTGCACCATGCAATTATTAGTTTAACATACAGGTTTTTAAAAAAAATCTTTATCTCATGAACCGGCCAGCCAAATTTATTCATATTTAGTAAAAATGATCCCAATAAGATTTCAAGTTTGTTAAAAGAAATTCTCCTTTTATAGTCTATTTTAGGTATTATTTTCTCAAGAACTGACGAGCCAAAATTGTTCATAATATTTGGTTTAAGTTCATTGGAACCCAGTAAGGGAACTTTGATTTTGGCATGGGAAGTTGATAATTTTCTTATATCTCATCTATATGGTCTTCATAGGCTTTATTAGTTCATTCCAAATTTAAAAAGAAGTGACAGGTGAAATCAGGCCAGCTGCTTAGGCTGTTAATTTAAATTACTAAAATAGTTATTCAATATCATTTACAAATTATTATATCTTAAGTGTTTTTTTATGACCGGGTCACATTAAAGACTTTAAAAATGGTACTACAGGACTCCATACTTTGAGTTCAGTATTCAGAGGATAGTTCTAGGATTGGTAAGCCCAGTGTCAGTATGATGTGACTGGCTGGGGTATCATACCATGTATGTGCAGCATGATACTTCAGTTAACTTACAATATGTGTCAAAGATATTTTGATTTACAAGATACATCGAGACAGTTAGAATCTGTGGAACAATGAAATAAACAGGGTAAATGTTTTGAATATGTCAGGTATAGTTAGACGGTTTATAATTTGTGATACAGGAAGATGGTTTGAAATCTACGTTAAATTTCTATGTGAAATAGTTTGAACATGTGATCTGGAATGGCTTAACATCTGTAATACAGAAACAACTCTAAATTCTGAAGAAGAAATAAGATAACAGATATTGAAGGTTCATTATAATACATGTCATCATAATTGTTATTTATATGTTTCAGATAACAAATCCATTCCATCAGACCTCCAGGATGATGCCATATCACTCCAGAAAACCCTGGACTGGGAGGACAAAGGAGCGGATGGTAAACATTAAAGATATATAACTATGGTTTAATATTTACACAACACCGCAACTGAGACTCAATTATAGATTATTTGCCTTTCATGCAGGAGCTTATTGGTTTGATACCCAAATAGACTAAAATCTGACTTTTTCACACAAATACATAGGGTGTTGGCAGCTCATGCCAAACATCATAGGCTGAACTCAACAGCACCCAGTACTATATAATGGACTCTAGAGAGTTTACTTCATTAAAGCTCTGAGTTTATTTCACAAGTTATTTTAATACCATGGGTGTGTTTCACACAAACAACATAAACCAACAAATAATCATAATATTTTTTAATATTCATCCAAAACTCAAAGTTGACTGAAATCATGCAGAAAAAAATATATTTTCTAGAAAACCAAACATTTTAAACGTCAATCAAAATTTGAACAGACAACGAAGAAATTGTCATATTGACTTACAATGACTTGATTCTTATTTTGTGAAAATGCAGCCAAGTTGTCTTTTGCAGCAAAATTCAGCAACAGTTTAGTTTTTAATTTTTACTTGATTGAAATCTTGATTGAAATGAGAAACTGATTATATGATATCAATTACATGTATAACTGAAAGAAAATGTTTTCATTACTTAAAAATAATAATCATCATGCAAAATCTAAATATTCAAGTAATGTTAGATTAATACTTAAACTCCTTAATATTTTATTTAAAGTGGCAGTGTAATATATGCGATATTCATTTAACTAGTGTGCTATTTTCATTTATGGTGTATAAATATTTCCAGGTTTGACGACACATGTTGATGATGAGTACAAATGGGCAGGTGTGGAAGACCCAAAAATCATGATTACCACATCTCGTGATCCAAGTTCAAAGCTTAAACAATTTGCTAAGGTATTTACAAATGTATTTGAATGTTCATGAGATATGCACCCCAAAGGACTTCACATAAATTTTAATTGTTGCATATAAGATCATTAATATTTTCTTATATTTATATTGTTAATGTAGTCAATCACCATTTTTTATTGCTCAACTATCTAGTTCAGATGTGTCACTATTCTTAAGTTAAATTTGGTGAACCCAACAGCAAAGTCACACCTTGTAAATTACACGTTGCTTCATGAAATAGAATATAAAAAATTTTGACATCATAATTAATTGTAATTCTTGGACTGTGCTTCATTTTTATAAAAAAAATACACTTAAAGCTAAATATGACGCTTCATGGCTTCTCATGAATTAAAAAAATTATATTCAGGCTCAACAAATGAGTTAATCTGGAATGTATATTCATATTAGGCATAAAATATTGTTCTTCTTTGTTATAAACTTTAAGTCGATCTTGACTTTGCTCAAAATGGTTACATGGAGATTGATGAACAAATGATATATACCAGGTCTGTCTGTCACAAAATTATTTATGATAAAAGTCAACATGAGAATTTCTTCTTTGTTTGTTCAAGTATTGATCAACTTTTGAAACAGTTGTATTTTTAGGAAATATATCCTTTTCTGCATGATTTGAGTTCACCTTTATGAATAATTGTTAGTATACATTTATAACAACGATTTTTGTCGCAAGTTTATTTGTGAAACACACCCCTATATGAATATGTATATTTCATAACAGGAAGTTCGGCTGTTGTTTCCAAACAGTCAAAGAATTAACCGTGGTAATTATGAGGTGAAGCAGCTGGTTGATGCGTGTCGAGCCAACGATGTCACAGATCTCATTCTCCTCCATGAGCACCGGGGTGTTCCTGACGGTCTTGTTGTTTGTCATCTGCCATATGGACCAACAGCATACTTTACACTGTCAAATGTTGTAATGAGACACGATATACCTGATGTGGGGACAATGTCGGAGGCGTATCCACACCTTATCTTTAATAACTTTTCATCAAGGCTTGGAAATAGAGTAAGTGGAGTAGGACATCAACAGACTGAATAAAAATTGGTACTAATGACTTAAATTGGAACAGTGTAAACTTTGTAATTTGATGCCTTGGAACCTCATTAAATTGCATTGTACAGACAAACCTGTGCAAGTGGTCACCACTATTAAGCAGCCACTTGTCTTAACCCTTTATTATACCCCGACAAACGAAGTTTGAGGGGGTATATTGGAGTCACCCTGTGGTCGGTCTGTCGGTCGGTCGGTCTGTCCGTTGCAATTTTCCTTGTCCGGAGCATCATTTGAAAAGTACTGGATGGAATTTCATCAAACGTCATACAATAGTAGAATATAATGAGAGGAAGTGCAGTGTATAAGAAACATAACTCTATTCTTGCTAATTACAGAGTTATTGCCCTTTGATATTTTTTCTTGTCCGGAGCATAACTTGAAAAGTACCAGATGGAATTTCATCAAGCTTCATACAATGGTAGAATATAATGAGAGGAAGTGCAGTGTACAAGAAACATAACTCTATTCTTGCTAATTACAGAGTTATTGCCCTTTGATATATTTCCCTTGTCCGGAGCATTACTTTTAAAGTACTGGATGAAATTTCATCAAACTTCATACAATGGTAAGGCCTAAATAAAAATAGTGTTTGTTTCCCCTTGCGCGACCGACCCACGAAAAAAGCACCGACTGAAAAAATTTTATTGGGGAAAATTTCTGAGTTTTTTTTTTGATTTTCGACCGCTCCGGGCTTATCTTAAAAATCGGACAAGCGAGTTTTCACAATACACAGGTCTGCAAATATCTCTATTCTATACAACACATGTGAAACTGTTGCTTATAGACCATAACTAATCAGTAGAAACAATTGACCCCCGCGGTGTTTACTGCATGCCCGATATTGCGACTTCGGAAAACCTCTCATGAATATTCAATTATCTATTTTTACTCCTCTTATGTGATTGGGGAGTAGCTTTGAACATAAATTAATCTATTTTAAATAACGGCTATGATTGGTCGGATATCTACGACCACGGTACACACAGCGTTAAGTTCTGGTATTTTAATAAATATTTCGTAGATTTAAAATAATTGGAACTGCATGTACGTAAATTATCTTCTGTGACCAGGGGCCGGCTAAAGCACTCGTCCTGACGACTGGTTTTTGTCTGCGGACGAGTGATTTTTGCCAGTAACTAGTCCGTCGGACGAGTAAACCTTTTGGCAGAGATCGAAAAATAAACAATCTGAAAACTGGTAAGAAGGTAATGATCCAAAGTCGTTACGGTATTTATTCTTTCTATATTTCATTGCTGTAAATATAATTTGTAAATTTGACATTTAACGATCATCAACGATAACTTATCATGCACTTTCTTGTCAAGTCCCAAGGACATTTTCTTTAGAAACCATTCGGCATAATTTTTTTATAAGGTATTGAGACGCGCATGCGCAGCTTTTTAATACTGGTTTAAAAATCGGACTTTTCGCTTCGGAATATTTCCCGGTCTCCGGAATATTAACAGTTTTTTTGCGTTTTACATGTTACGGAGGCTTGAATGCATTTACTTTTTATGTTAACCCCAAGCTGTTTGTATTCGGAACAAAAGCGATATATAAACATCAACAAACTTAATGTTTATTGCATGATCATAACGGTTAAAGCTAGTGGTGTACTTACTGTAAATGAAGTAATAAAACTATTTAAGGTAAGATAAGGTTAGCACAACGTGCTTTCAAAATAGACACTATTTTACTATAACTTTTTTGGACAAGTGAGTTTTCCATACGGATGAGTACTTTTTACCAGTCCACTTGCCTGACAGACGAGTGCTTTTAAAAGTTTTTCCCGACCCCTGTTGGGAAAATGTGAACGTCGATATTTAAATCGAGTATACGGTAAAGAAAAATGTGGTAGGGGTATTATAGTAATACATTTATTGCTTTTTTGTTGTGTGGTTTCAGCGTATAATTTTCTTTGGCAGTCATGTCATGATTTAAATATAGTATTGAAAACAACAATTAAGATAAATTGTCTTTTTAATATTTGAAATATAGTTTACTAGTTGCACTTTTCTAGATCATAGACTGCCAAGTTCTCTTGGATGAATTGAATAGCTTTGTAGGCTTGACATTGCCATTGTTGTGTGTTATGACATTTAGTAATCATAAGAAAAGAGAAAGATATTTAAAATAATGATTCGAATTAACACCTGCTCCCACACTGCCATAGAGTGACAGAACAGATATGAAAGTCAATAAAGAACAAAGACAAAATACAACTTAATAAGTTGGTCATACTTATAGAGACAAAGTCAGTTCTCCCTGAATTTCTCTCACTTCTCCCGGTCTTGTACTATTCTAAAACTTGTGATTAACACATGCATAATGTTATAGGGAGCTAACCTTACATAAAAATTATTACATTTAAGTCTATTTATGTTTAATTATTTTATATTTTACCGCAAAGTGTATTGTTAATAAAAATCTGGGCAAGTGAATCTTTGATCAGGGCAAGTTAGTACTACTTCTGGTAGTTTATTTTGATAAACAATGTTCAGAAACTGTATTATTATATAGAATGACTAATACTAGAAAATTTGACTGCAGTTACTAAAACTGTTGCATTTAAAAATGCCAATGAACTATATCAAATAATGCCAACAGATTAATACTTATTATTCTATATACAGTTTCATTTTTTGATATAGTTCTGTAAGCATTTTTAAATGCCAACAGTTTAAGTAACTGCTGTCCGATTTACTTATACTAGTCATATTGTATTCAGTTTCATTTGTCAATCAAAATAAACACAGTTCAGTTTATTATATATAAATGTTATACAAATACTATTCATTTTAACAGTTTTTCTTAGTTTTCAATCCTTCACTTTTACGAGCAATGTAGTTAGTATTGAGCACATTTAATACATGTAATATAAATTATGTTGTTGTATTGGAATAGCCATATCAGTTAATAAAATGTTGAGTTTCTCTGTTTATCAATACATGTATGTTTTTTATGGACTTCAAAAAAAAAAAAAAAAAAAGCCTACCTACCTACCCAGTTCTAAAATCTAGGGTCGGGCAAGGGGAAACAGAGATATTTTTAAGTGTGGCCTAAACCATTTTCTGTCATGGAGGCGTTCGGGGGTTTTCATCACCTTCAGTGATAGCTCTAGTTTCATACAGACGCCTTTCGACACCCAATAGAGATGCCTTTGGACACCTCTAATATAGAAGGCTTTTGAATTTTTGGGTGAATTATGTTTATATTAACTGACAGAGTGGAAAACAGTGCAGGAAGTGTTCAGATTGCTCGTTACAACAATCTGAACTCTTCCTGCACTGTTTTCAAAAGCCTTCTGTGATTGTCTTAAGCAGTCACATTTTCTATTTCCCATTTCTATGGTTTCAGAGCAAATTCATCTGTACTAAGCAATAACTTGTCTTAAAAAGCCACTTTTGCTCCTTCCATTGACTGGCTGCTTAAGACAGGTTTTATTGTATATTATTTGTATTTCAACTTCTTAAAGTATGTAAATGGACTAATATGCTCATTGTCACATTGCCATTGTTTGAAGTTTCATGTATTTGGAAAGCTAGTTTTGTTAAGGTGAATTTAGGAAACTTTTCAGTTTTAAACATAAGAGGTATGATTATGTAATTAAAATATAAGGATAAATTTCCTATAAATCACCTTACCTATGTCTCAGAACTGATAAAAAATATTTTGTACCGTAAACCTTGATATCTTCTTTTCACAGGTAAAGAGTATATTGAAGTATCTGTTTCCAGTACCCAAGGAAGACAGTCGAAGGGTGGTCACCTTCGCTAATGAGGAGGACTTCATCTCCTTCAGGTTTGTGGAGAAAAATTTAATCTGGAAGTTCTTCTAATGAACTGTTCTGTAATGCAGAACTTATTGATTTTATAGTGATACGCAGCAACCTTTGATGTGCTGTAGATTGTTATTTGATTATCATGTTTTGTTCTTATACGCCCCCTTTGAAATGAGGGTAAAACTATTCCTGCACCGAAAAAAGTCCTATATAATTTGGTTTGTTATATTTTCAAAAAATTTCTTCAATGGGCCTGTGCTTTTTTGCTGCAGATGGGTAGAGCAAAGGCTGGCATAGCATATACTGCAATAAGACGTCCCTGGTGAAAAAAGATGACTTTTATTGGATTTTTAACAGATGAATGTAAAAAATACATTTGGTTTTGATAATAGGAAGATCCCGAGGCCATCTAATGCACCTAATGAACAAAAGTATTTATTGCCAAATATTGAAATCTTGATGGATGTATGGTGTACCTAAATGTGTTTTTGTTAAAATTTCACAGGATGTTTCACAGTTGTCAATAGAGTTCTTTTGCCTGTGTATTTAGTATTCAATGTAATATATATACGATGTCTGTGATTTGCTGTAGGCACCATGTTTACAAGAAGACCGAAGGTGGTAAAGATATCGAGCTGGAGGAGGTCGGACCCAGGCTTGAAATGAAATGTAAGTGATCTGTTTCTAATGCCAAAGAGTGCACATCCTCATATTGTCTGACTCTCTGCTAGTTTTTTTTTTATTTTCATTGGTAACTTGGTAAGAGAGCTGGGCCTGTGAAGATTTTGACTATCAATCCAGGGACAATGAGTTCCAATCCCCCCTCATTCACAGTCTCTGATGAGTGATATACAACATTGCAACTCATTGTCATTTGTCTCTCACTGTTGATTCAAATGAGATAGTTACCAGTAACTTGTGGATATGGATGTGCTCAAATACTGGTCAACTTTCCAGGATCCCAGGAAACAGCAGACATTTTATCTCATTGTCATTTGCCTCTCACTGTTGATTCAAATGAGATAGTTACCAGTAACTTGTGGATATGGATGTGCTCAAATACTGGTCAACCTTCCAGGATCCCAGGAAACAGCAGACATTTTATCTCATTGTCATTTGCCTCTCACTGTTGATTCAAATGAGATAGTTACCAGTTACTTGTGGATATGGATGTGCTCAAATACTGATCAACTTTCCAGGATCCCAGGAAACAGCAGACATTTTTTCTCATTGTCATTTGTCTCTCACTGTTGATTCATGCTCACTCGCAATAAAATGTTGTATACGGCTGAGGTACCTAAGGATGAATTAAAATTGAATTGCATGATCCCCTAGGGCCCTGGGTGCGGGTCCAAAACAGTCAAATTTAAGGTAAACTTTGAAAATCTTCTTCTTACTATAGGAAGCACTGGGAAACAAATGGCGAGCATGATTGTGGATGTATATGGGTCCTTTATAAAAAAATTGAATTGCATATCCCTGGGTCTCATGATTTTGGCCTGGGAGTGTGGGAGGGGACCTACTTTACTAAATCTTTGTAAGAGAAAATGACAAAAAACATCATTTCTGATGACTGAATAGACTCATTTGAATTGTTTTTGGTGTGATTTGTTGTTGCTGACATGACAGTTAATGCTTCTGATTTATTGACGAAAGTAAATAGATTCATATAACTTTATGTTATCAAAGATAGTCATGTGATTGTTAAGGCCCATTGGCCTGTTGTTTATACCACTAGCTGATTGTTGGACAGTAATGTTAGTTCATTATTACTCAATATTAATTATACTCCCCACTCCCCTAAGGAAGTTGTAGGGGGCAGGCTATACTGTTTCATCAAAACTGTCCATGTCCATCCATCTATCAGTCTGTCCATCTGTCTGTCCATCTGTCTGTCCAACTGCAGACAAAAGTCTTGACTAAAAAAAATATTTAAATTCTATTTTTTTGTATTATTCCAACTTTATATGACTTATTGGAGAGGAGGGACACATGTCTTTAAACCTGACCACGGACAATTTCGTAAATACTTTTCTGGGATTCTAACCCGCAGCCCCTACGGCATCAGCGCCTAGCACATTAATGATGACTTCTCTAACGACTGCGCAACTGCAACAACGCCGAAAAATGTTGCACAAATAGCTGACGCCGTAGAGGCTGTGGGTTTGAATCCCGAAGATGATAAAAACAAAATTTGTCTTTAAAAAGATATTCCCTGATTGATTACAAATAAAAAAAAGCAAAAAAAGAGAATTTACCTACCTAACTACCTACCCACTCACCCATTCCAAAATGGTATGGGTCAGAAGTGGCAAACAAACAAGTTTAAAAGGTGGCCAGAGAAAAATGCCATACTCAAGACCACAACACATTATCTTATCATTGGGCCGAACCAGCAACACTCTGACCATGCGTCTGATACTAGACTGCTGAACCTTGTGCTTGTATAGACTCTCTGATGCTTTGCATTTTTATTTCGCCATATTCAATATATTTGTGTGGTTTTTTTTTCAGTGTACCAGATTGTTTTAGGGACGTTGGACACAGTTTCTAGCTCAGACGTGGAATGGGTGTATAAACCATATATGAACACTGCCAAGAAGCGCAAATACCTTACCGATTGAAATTCTCAGTTTTACACCATTTATTAATAAATTGATTGTCTGAAGGCCACTAAGCACCATTGGGAAGGAATTAATTTGCATTCTACCATACTGACCGCAGCTGACTCTTCGTGTAGAAGGTCTGCTTAAACACTTGTTTAGGATGGAAGAACTTGCTGAAAGTGAAGTCTGCAATTAGTTACAGTTCAATTTTATGTAGAAAACCTGCTTTTATACTTAGTTATGGACTTATGGTACGGAATCTAAAGTTATGGTATGGAATCTCACCATATGGGATATTATCACCTCTGATGGAATACGGATTACAGTTCAATTTTATGAACACAATCTGCTTTAACATTTGAATGTTAACTAACTGAATGTGACATACTTTGGTACGGAGTCTAACCAAATTAAAGTGGGGTGGTAGTCTAATGGATGGAGTGTTGGCCGCTCACATCAGAGGTTGCGGGTTTGATCCCCAGCTCGACCCAATGCCTCTCATAAAACAACACTTGGTACTGGTTCTACCCAGGAAGCCGACTCGAGAACAGTTCATATAAGCTCTGAGCTTTCATCGCAATTGAGCTAAAATAAATTAGTATAAACTAACTGAATATGACATCATCCTGGTGGCGTATGATTACAGTTCAGTTTTATATAGAATGCCTGCTCTAACATTAAAATGTTATGCAGAATTTAATTGAATGTGACATTATCATCACTAATTGATTGTGATTTAATTTTGTGTAGAAAGCCTGCTTTACTACTAATTATGAAGCAGACAAAATCTTTATACTGAAAGTGACATCGGCATCATTTGATTGTCATAATGAACAGAATGTAAAGGCATATCAGTACTAGTATCTATTTATTCAGTTTTTAAGCACTTATTGAAAGTGAAGTCACCAACAGTTCATTGGAAGTCCTGCTTTAGTACATTGTATTTAAGTACAACTTGTACTGAATAGGAAAACATCTGCACTGATTGTTAGCAGTTTAATGTTACGTAATGTAATGTAGAGGATATGATTTAATTCTTAATAGTGGGTCCTCCGTGGGTGAGTTGTCTTAGGTGCTCTTTACAGATCACTTACCTTTCACAGTTAAGGTCGTAGGTTCAAGTCGCGCTCACTGCAAAAACTTTATATGAGAAAGTTTTTCAGTTACTTGCGAAAGGACAATGGTTCTACTCAGTTGGACTCCATCTGAGGTCTTCCTCCACTAGTATAACTGGATATGCCATATATAACCTGAAATGTGTTGAAAATGGTGTTAAACCCCATAAAAAAAAAAAAAAAAAATCTTAATTATGATAAAGAATGATATAGAATGTTAATCTTACTCAGTGTGATGTCATGAGCACTGTCAGTTCAGTTTTGTGTATTAGGTCTGCTTTAATACTTAATTATTGATCATAAGTCAATTTAATTGCAAGTACAAATGCACTTTAGTACCTAATAGTGAGGAAGAATGTCGGTGAAGTGGAGTCCAATATTTGTACAAGCTACTCCATAGAGCAAAGACATTCAGAATTCATTGTTACTTAGCAGCTGCAGTATATTAGTGCACTTACACTATATTAGTGCACTTACACAAATGTACCCATTTAACCTGCTACAAGTACTTGCAGAATGCTGCCTTTGTAAACAAAGCATATCTCTGATCCTGAGAACTGGCAAATAACCTACAATACAGGCATACAGAGAATCTTGCTATAGTGAGTTTAACATCGTGATATTCAGAGAACCAGAAACAGAAAGATTTTAGTAATGTTTATTTATAGATACAAACATCATAACTGAATTGATATACATGTATGTCTATGTATTAGAGAGACATCCTAAGAAACAATATGATATTTAAGAAGTAATAGAGAATACCAAGTTTGTACCCTTTTCCTACAAAGTTAATTAGGTGAGGAGTGTCCTCCGTTGCCTAGTGGTCTAAGGCGCCATCTCAACATCACTTGCCCCTCACTGCTAAGGTTGTAGGTTCTGGTCCCGCTCGCTTCAAAAATCTTTGTGAGAAAGTTTGCTAGTTACTTCAGTCTACTCAGTCTGACTCGGTCTGAGGTCTTACTCTACCAGTAAAACTGGATATGCCATTTATGACCTGAAATGTGTTGAAAATGGCGTTAAACACCATTAAAAAAAAATAGATTTAGGTGAGACTAAGAAGTAGCAACACGGTGAGAATCTGACAATTATTGAGAATTTATACGAGGGCAAGTCACTATTCCAAATTCTATGTGTCGTGTTATTACCTAAAAATGTAATTTAGGGGAATTAAATGCAATATCTTGAACACATGTTCAAAGGAAGACATCCAAGTAACCTGAATGAAAGTTTATGTTGTTACTGCAATAGTTACCCCGTTATTTGATAATGTTAATAATACAACCCAACATGATAAAACCATGTCTGCAGGCAGAGGTGTTAGAGTATTTTTTGCCTACCATTGATTTTAAGGAAAATATGATGTAAAAATAGTGTGGCTGGCTAAATACAATTGTATATTTAATGTTTAATTACTGAATAAAATTGTTTTATGTTAGAAAAATTATTTATTTTATTGGTCATGAAACAAAATAACATTGATAAGTAAGTTGTGAAGGTGCAGATGAATGATATTTTTGATGTGGAAATAATTTAGAAAGATAAATTGGCCATACCATTCCATTTGTACCGATGTAGTAGTCAATACTTTCCCTGTCTAAAAGTTTCCCTGGGGGAAATAATCAGCTAGCCTATTCTTTCTCACCTTAGTTATATCCCCTGGGGAAAGAATTGCCCCCCACCCTCCACACACACACCACCACCCCACTACTTTTTAAACTGATTCTTGTCCCTATATTTTTATTGCAGTAGGTAATCTTAAAACTTAAATAGTAAAAACATTTGGTTAATTAATTTAACATATATATTTGATATATGTTTGCAATAAAATCCACAAGCTTAGTCCATTATAAAATAATTGCTAGTTTATTATCCACATTTTCTTAAAAAAGATGGAGTGGGGGAAGATTTTATTTTTTATTATGATTTTTTTTTTTTTAAAGTGTATGTATGTAAATTGTCAGTCCAGTCCAGATGTGTTGCATGTAATTCCATAGTATGTAAGCCATGGTCGACACCAAATTTTTTTGGTTTGGCAGAGGCCTTGATATTGTGTCTATGGTTTGCATTGTAGCTAGGGGCGCTCGCCATAGTCTGGTCTGTACATTAATGTCTTGGTTATTCACAGATAATTATCTCCATATATTATATATATATATTATAAAGTAAAAAGGGTCGTGGCAACATGAAAATTAAGGGGCGGGTGGGGATGATAATCTAGCAGTTAATACTTCCCCTTCCCACCCCGATATTTTTACTTTTATGTAAGGGAGAAAGAATTGGCTAGCTGATTCTGTGCCCCTATATTTTTTTGCTCGCCCCATTTCCAATGGGGAGCATATAGTATCACCGCTGTCTGTACGTATGTAAGAAAATGGTTTCCGACTTTTATCTTTAGTTTTAATCAACAAATTTAAATCAGATTTGGTGTGTGACTTCACATTCAGGTAATACAGGATAAATTTGTATTTCGTTCCGGTCTGATGGTTTTTGTTAGAGTTATGCCCCTTTTTGGACTTATATTATTTACAAATGTCAAGAAATCGTTTTCAGCTCGATATCTCTTGAAGGATTGGATGGATTTGATTCATATTTGGTAGAGAGATGTATTGTGATAAACTACAGGTCATTTTCCATCAAAATCCCTGCATATTAATTAGGTGTTCTGGGCTCGATTGGCTGATAGTTTCTGATCTTTAAAGTCTTTATTTATTGACCGATTTTGACGAAAATTATATATCAACAAGACCCAGGTCAAATTTGACAATGGATGGAATTGGTGCATATTAATTAGGTGATCTGGACTTTGATTCGCTGACAGTTTCCAACCTCTAAAATCTTTATTGATGGAATGATTTTGATGAAACTTGATATTTGGCTTTATTGATATCTACAATGTAGTTACAAAGGAGAGGCATCTGTGTCCCATGAACGCATTTCTAGTTCATTTAGTTTGGTTAAATTTTCAGATTTTATGAAGGAAACATTTGACTAACTCCTCCTTTCTATTTTTTTATTGTTAGTGATATAAAATTAGATAGCCAATACAACCCCCTCCCACCTCTATATTTTACCTCCCCTTATATTTTGACTTTCTGTTGTGGGGGGAAAGAATTCAGAGTTATGGACCTTGAATTTTCAAAAAATGTGTGTATTTGATGTGTGCACTCTAGCACTCACAGTTTATATTTGATCTTCATTAAACTTACACAGTTGTTATGTGACCACACAACTTCTTGAACTGGCCAAATTGGATAATAAATGTCAGGTGTTATGGTCCATGAATCGACAAAAATAGCATATGAATTTATGTACACACTAGCACCTGCAAAAATTGCCTTCTTTGGCATTGTCTCCTCTACCACAAGTGAGCGATTTTGTTTCAAACTGTTTATTAGTAACAAAAAAATTTTCTTAAAAATATTTGCTGAAACTCTGCAGTTCTGCAGGTATCAAGGTTCTAGGTTCATTCTGCATATTCATTTGTTGATGTATTTTTTTTAATCTGTATGTTAATTTGTTGTTTTTGTACATGTAGAATGAACCTGGAATCTTCCTTCCTGTTGGCGTCAAATAACTTATAATAATAATGTGTTGGTACGCCTTAAAACCCTTTTCATTCATTATTCATTCTTAAAAATATATAATATACAGTAGAGATACGATGGCTCGAACCTGACGGGGCTTGACAAAATAGTTTGAGTATAGGGTTGTTTGAGCCATGTATTGTTCAACATCATACCATACATGTACAGATACCGAAATAGGAATTTTGCCAAGACCAGATAAGTGGTTCAAGCTATATGTGGTGTTCCGGCCATCCGTGTACAAGCCAACGAAGTTCTACTTTTTATTCACATTAATCCAGTAGTGTCCCAATGAACAACAAATAATGTGTAAAATAACTTAATTTGCATCGTGTATAGAATTTTATTTAAAAAAGTTTACCAAATTTACCAAAGACACATAACCAGTAATCTTAGTTACCAAAAAAGCACATAGTGGTTTACAAATGGACTTGTGCAGAGGTCACCACTTTGGCTATATTAAGAAAAGAACATGTGACTTTTATATGAGTGGGATTTAAAAATTTCCAGTATATGAAATGTTTATAATGATGAGGATCATTGAACATTCTGTTTCCTTGGGTATATTTTCCACATAATATTCTCATTTATGATTCAAAATGTAGACTTGCTTAAAACAGATCCATTATGCTGTCTAAAACAGCTTTCTTAATCTCAGATATGCTTGGTCAATTTCAGATGGCTGTTTGGTAGCCATACTGGCCCACATGTCTGATACCTAAATCAAAGTGCAAAGCAAATATAGAGTACCATGTTAGTGTCTGATATTATCAACTTTATCAGGTGAGGCTTAGAAACTGATGAAGTTGATAGTATTAGACAATGACATGGTATTTTCTTTATTATCATGTCAATATTTCTAATTTGTCTTTTTGATGAAATTGAAAATCAACATCAAACTTTTGTTACAACCTGTAGATATTCTGTCGTGATCAAAATGTATAAGTGACATCATGTGCCTGATAATGAATGAATGAATAGGGTTTTACGGCGTACCAACACGTAGGTTATTCGACGCCAATAGGAAGGAAGATTCCAGGTTCACTCTACATGTACAAAAACAACAAATTAACATACAGATTAAAAAAAAATACATCAACAAATGAATATGGAGAATGAACCTAGAACCTTTATACCTGCAGAACTGCAGAGTTTCAGCAAATTCTATCGTATTACTCAATTTGTCGCTTTTTACGACATGCATGAGCCACAGTGATCCTATTCTTGCCATCACTCATGGCTCCCTGGAACCACACAGGGGTTGATAATTTAACCACAGTAGTGAACATGACAAAAAATGATAAAATGAACATGACACCCATTTGAAGGATTCCTACCCCTCTGCAGAGATCGACAGTGATTCTATTCTTAGCCTGAACCACACAGGCTGATGTGCCTGATAAACTTGCATTGGCATGGTAAACTTATGTTTATCAGACAGACAGTTTATAAACAGAAATGAATGCATTGACATGATAAAATGTTGTCTCAGCAAATTTTTATTATTATTTGAAGTCTCCTAACCAGGACAGCAAGTTTAATATCCAAATAATTTGAAAAGGCAAGACATGCTTTGTAAGTTCAATATATGATCTCTTTGAAATGTAACTCCCAATTAAATTGTTCAAACTGTGAACTAAATAATTCCCAAGAGGTCTTGATCTCTAAACCATTGTGTATAACGTTATTCTTGTCCTTATCTGACAGAGAGAATTTAGTTAACTTATCCAGTTTAGGAACAATAAGCATATACTTACCTTGACTTTACATTTGCACTTGTTCTAACTAGCCGAGTTTATAGATAGATGAATCTTAATCACTGAGACCTTGATATTGTTTACTTAAATTCAGCCGGTGTGGTTGCAGCTAAGAATAGAATCACAATCGATCTCTGAAGAGGGGTAGGACTTCTTCAAATGGATGTCGTGTTAATTTTTAGCTCTACTGGCCAAAGGCTAGAAGGGCTTATGTGATGGCGCATTGTCCGTCGTCTGCTGTCCGTTAGCAGCATTTTCCCTGAAACCACTAGGCATGGATGTTTCTATTGCATAGGAGACTATACATAAGATTTGTTATACTCCCCCAAAGGGTGGAAGCATATAGTCGCCGCTTCGTGCGTGCGTCCGTTCGTCCGTGTGTCACCAAATTCTTGTCTGGACTATTTCTCTACAACCTCTAGTTGGAATTTTATGAAACTTGCTAGGATGCATCACTATCAAGTGGAGATGCACATAATATCTTTGTGTTTCGGTTCGATGATTTTTCACAGAGTTATTGCCCTTTAATTGAGTCTGTGACCAAATTCTTGTCCGCACTATTTCTCTACAACCTCATGTTGGAATTTTATGAAACTTACTAGGATGCATCATTACCAAGTGCAGATGCGCATATTGTCTTTGTGTTTCGGTTCGATGATTTTTCATGGAGTTATGGCCCTTTGATTTTGTCTATGATCAAATTCTTGTCCTCACTATTTGTCTACAACCCCATGTTGGAATGTGATGAAACTTGCTACATAGTGGAGATGCGCATATTGTCTTTGTGATCCGGTTCGATGATTTTCACAGAGTTATGGCCCTTTCATTGAGTCTGTGTCTAAATCATTGTCCGTGCTATTTCTCTACAACCTCAGGTTATAATTTTATGAAATTTGCTATGTTTGTGTTCCATTTCAATGATTTTTCACGGAATTGTGGCCCTTTCATTCTATCTGTGACCAAACTCTTCTCTGCTCTATTTCTCTACAACCTCTTGTTGGAATTTTATGAAACTTGCAAGGATGCATGTTTACCAAGTGGAGATGTGCATATTGTCTTCATGATGCTATTTTGCTACAACCTCTGGTTTTAATTTTGTAAAACTAACTAGGATATATGCACATATTGTCATTTTGTTTCCGTTCAATGATTTGTGAATGAGTTCTGACAAGTGCAGAGCCACATATTGTTCCTGCTATGCAGTTTAGTATTTTTCAACCAAGTAGCCATCAGCACTAAGGGAATATGGTATAGAGTCAAACACTCACCCGGGGAGCATCCATCAGTTCCACCGATATTTTCTTATTTTTTTTTATTTGAAATTCAAGACGGCCGCCGTTAATAAAAATAGTCTAAAACCTTAAAAAAAATTTCTTCTCATGAACCACCCAATAGATATAGAAAATGTTTATGTAGTAATGATGACCAACTATAGTTCTATTAGATTTGTTCAAATGGTATTCCTGGGGTTAAAAATGACCCTGCCCTGAGGGTACAATTAGGGGACACATGTCATAATAAACATTAATTTATTTTTTTTTAAAAAGGAACTGATTTTGCCTATATTTTTACAGAAGCATTGTTTGGTGAAGCAGAATCAGATTTGTAAAAATGACTGGGTTCCAATGTCTTAAGGGGTCAGGAGGGGCCCCAAAAGGGTAAAAATTGGGAATTACAAAAATTGTTTTCTTAAGACCGGTAAGTCAGATTTGTTTATATTTGTCAAAAATTATCACAATGTGTAGGGGTTTGATTGCAGATAAGAATTTTGGGGCTAATATTTATAGGGGCCCTGTTAGAGGACTTAGAATTTTACATAGGGATACTGTGGGAAAACAGAAAATTCTCATTTTTTCATCTATTTAGGCAAAATTATTATTCAATTTGAGTTCTGAAGTATCATCTAGTCGTAGGAAATAAGATTTGGTTCAATAAGGAGAATTGACTTTCCATAAGGGGCCAGGGTGGGTCGAAAAAAGGGTAAAAATAGAAAATTTTCAAACATCTTCTTCTCAACAACTGGTCAGTCAATTGATTGATTGATTGATTGAATATTTAGCGTCTTTTTTATGCCATCGAGGGCTAACAGACGATCAGTTAACCTAACCACTGTTTCCTTGGATTAACCAGTACTCGAGCACACCCCATCTCCGCAAGTAATTGATAACTTTCCCACTTGAATCAATGGTGAGAGACAAATGATAATGAGACACAATGTTGTATATCAATCATCACGGAGACTGTTGTCGGGCGTGGGATTCGAACTCACGACCCCTGGATTGATAGTCAGACGCGTAACCAACTGAGCTAATCGGGCCCGGCTGGTCAGTCAAATTTGTTAATATTTGATATAGATTATCCCAATGAGAATGGGTTTAAAGTTTGTACAAATCAAGGGTGTTGAATTTATAGTGGCCCTTTAAGGGGGTTTTGAGTTTTATGTAGGAAAACTATTGGAAAACGGAAAATTCTCTTTTTCTTCATTCATTTATGACTTTTTTTTTCAATTTGAGTTTTGAAGCATCTTCTATTTATAACAAATAAGATTTTGTTTGATATGAATGATTGGCTTTCAAAAAGAGGCCAGGTGGGGTCACAAAATGGTTAAAATTGAACATTGTCATAAATCTTATTCTCAACAACCGGTCTGTCAAATTTGTTCATATTTGATATAAATTATCCCTATGATTAAGAGTTCTAAGTACAAATCAAGGGGCACTGGGATGTATAGAGGATGTGTAAGAGGTATTTGAGTTTTACATAGGAATACTTTGGGAAAATAGAAAATTCTCATTTTTTCTTCCATTTGCGTAAATATGTTGTTCAATGTGAAATCTAAAGCATTTCTAGTAACAATAAATTTGATTTTGTTCAATAAAGAGGATTGAATATCCTTAACCCTTTACTTCATATAGACGCCTATATATTCACCACGTATCAGCAATGGGTGAATTATGGTTATATTAACTGACAGAGTGGAAAACAGTGCAGGAAGTGTTCAGATTGCTCGTTATGAGCAATCTGAACTCTTCCTGCACTGTTCTCAAAGGCCTTCTGTCATTGGTGCGGGAAAACGCGTATCTATGGAGTAAAGGGTTAAGGGGCCAGGGCGTGGATGGGGCAATAGGATTAAACTTGGGAATTTTCACAAAGCTTCCTCTAAATAACCTTTCAGACAAACTAGTTCTTATTTGATATAAATATTCCTTACATCATCAAGGATTGAAGATTCTGCATATCAAGGGGCTGGGATATATTGGGACTCTGTAATGTGACTTTTGCTTTTACAAAGGAATATTATAAGGAAAGCTGTTGTTTTTTTTCATTTTCGCATCCATGTGTACAAAAAAACTTCTTTTTAAATCTAAAGCATTTCTGCCCTTAACAAATCGCTAAGAGTGGGTGATTGAAATTCTGACAAATCAAGGGGCTGGGTTATATAAGGGGGATTATATTTGTTTTACAGATGAATGGTATGGGAATTTAAAATATTTCCTTTTCATAACAATTAATTTTTTGTTCAGTATAGGTGTGATGGGGGTATTTATCCATAAGTTGTTAAGAGGACCCCCCGAGAGGGTAAATATTGTGAAATTTCAAAAAGTGCTATGGTCACTGTGAGTCATTAGAGTGTCCTCAGGCTCTCTTGGGCCTCTTGTATTATATTCTGTCATGTTCATTATTATGATTAAATTACCAACCCCTGTGTGGTTCCAGGGAGCCATATGAGTGATGACAAAAAGATCTCTGCGGCTCGTGCATGTAGTAGGAAGAGGCAATATGAGTAATACAATAGAATTTACTGAAACTCTGCAGTTCTGCAGGTATCAAGGTTTCTAGGTTCATTTTGCATATTCATTTGTTGATGTATGTTAATTGTGAATCTTCCTTCCTGTTGGCGTTGAATAACCTATAATGTGTTGGTGTGCCATAAAACCCAATTCATTCATTCATTCATTCATTCATTCATTCATTCATTCATTCATTCATTCATTCATTCATTCATTTTCATTCATTCATTCATTCATTCATTCATTCATTCATTCATTCATTCATTTATTCATTTTCATTCATTCATTCATTCATTCATTTTCTTTCCTCTTTTAAGATAAAGGCTAACAATCGTTGTTAAATGGCCATGCTTGAGGGAGGTGGAAAAAAAATGATATATTGCCATATGTCCCAAACTGAGGAGAACAATTGATGCATTCCTAAATGCAGTCTCCTAAGCTTACAAAATGTACATGTTCAGTGCAGGAAAGGAGCTTTTGGAGCTGGTTCATATCTAAAAACAAGTACACTGTGGACCTGTTATTACGCGGCCCGATACAACACGAATTCAGTCAAGATATAAAACTTAACAAACTGTGTGAATGATCAAATAACAAACATGACACTGCTTCCTGTTTTGATTTGATCATCTCTCATCTTCTACTCGCCAATTAGCATTGATTAGAACAAACTGTTATAAACCTTAGTTCATGGTGGTTTAAAAGATAATTCATGTATATATGTTTTTATATTAGAGAAACATTTTTTTACTGTATTCAGCACTGTTTTAAAAGCTATGATAAGAGTCAGTTCTGTTTATCTGTGAGGGAAATGTTTTCCATATGGCTACTGTACATGAAAAAAAGAGAATTAATTGTAATAAACTGTTACTGTTTGACTTTAACATGCGAGGCGGTGATAGTTTTGATGGTCTATAATATTGTGCGTTTTGTTCGATCCTCAGTAAACGTGTGCAGTAGTTATATAACCATAATATCTGGACTATGTTCTTGAACTGGCCAAATCGAATAATTAATGTCAGATTAATGGCCCGTAAATTGTCAAAAATTGAATTATATAATGCTATGTGCATACAAGCACAGTTTTCATAATTGAACCCTTGCCATATTTACACTGCAGTTATATAACTGGAACAAGTTCTTGAGCTGGTTGAATGAGATAATTAATATTGGATTAATGGCCCTTCAGATGTTAAAAATTGAGATATTTCATGTTCTGTGCATTCTATTACCAGCAGTTTTCATTGAACCCTTGCCAATCTTACACTGTAGTTATATAGATATAATATCTTGAAGAAGTCCTTGAACTGGTTGATATCGTGGTTCTAGGTTTATTCTGCACATTTATTTGTTAATGTATTTCGTTTAATCTGAATGTTTATTTGTTGTTTTTGCACATGAAGAGTAAACCAGGAATCTTTCTTACTGTTGACGTTGAATAACCTATAATGTGTTACTAAGAGTTGATATGTACACAGTAAAACGCTATTCATTCATTCATTTAAGTGGTTGAATCAGATACTTTAAATATTGAATGTATTGCCCTTGAATTGTTCAAAATTGAGTTATTTGACTTTTTGTTCACTTCAGCACACACTGTTTTTATTGGATCTTCACTAAACTTACACATTACATTTAGTTATATAGCCATATAGTCTTGGACAAGTTTTTGAACTAGCCGAATTTAATATTTCTTGTCATGAGTTATGGCTTTTGAATTGTCAAAAATGCGTTATTGACCTTGTGTGCACACTAGTACATGCAGTTTTGTTTTCATCTTCACCAAACTTACACACTAAATATATAATTATAATATCTTTGACAAGATTTTGAACTGGTCAAATCTGTTTATTATTATCGTGAATCATCAAAATTGTGTAGTTGGAAATTATTTACTATAGAAATTTTAGTTTTCAAAAATACCTTGGACAAGTTCTTGAACTAACAAATCTCGGATTATTACCCTTGAATCATCAAAACATATATTTTTAGATGTTGCGTGCACTAGTACTCGCATTTTTTTTATTTGATTCACACTAAACTTGTACAGTAGTTATATTCTGATAATATCTCAGACAAGTTCTTGAACTGGCCGAATAGGACAATTAATGTCATGAATTATTAAAACGTTGACGTTATTTAATGTCGCATGTACCCGTAGGTTTTAGTTGATACTAAATTTGCACCATACATTCAGTTATATAATCTCAACTGACCAACTTTAAATGTCTATGGTATGTATTTCCCTTGAATTATCAAAAATTCCCTTCTTTAGGTGAGCACGTTAGAACCAACATAGCCCTCTTGATTTTTAGCGCAAGATTGTTTTACCATCACGCAAAAGGTGTGCGACTGCAGCGAGACATATTCATGAAAGGCATTACTGTTGAATGAATCAAGTGTTCTACAATATTTGATGACTAACAGACGTTCAGCTAACCTAATCTATTTTTCCAGGGATCCTGGAAGATTTACCAGTCACTCGAGAACACCTATCTCCGCAAGTAACTGATTTCTTTCCCACTTGAATCAATGGTGAGAGGTGACCACAGTGGCCGGCGGGAATTGGAACTCACGAACGCTGGATTGATAATTTGATAATCAGACGAGCTACCGATTGAGCTAACCGGTCCCGTCTCCCTACAATAAAGTAAAATGATATGATGAGAGTTTTGGCTGTGTTTTGTATAACATAATTTAGGGAATAAAAATAAGACAATACTCGTAGACGTGTTATACGTTGCACAAGTCTTGTTTAACTCCCCAATTGAACAATTTGAATGTGATAAACTGCGATACCCCACCCTGTCATATTAAACTGACACCGCACTGACCAGACCTAGAACTTTCCTCTTTACTGCAGAGCACCAGGCTAGGAAGCTTCTAGTACAATTTTTATCTTTGGTATGATCTGGCCATGGATCGGACCTACGATCTTCCCATGCGAGGCGGACTCTCTGCCCCTTGACCACCGGTGTGGTGTCGCAATAAGTTCCTAAATATGCACCTTTCCATTCAGTAAGTCACGTGATAACAAGTACTTGTTGGTAACCGTCTACTTCTTGAACTAGCCAAATTCGGATAAATAAGCTCTGAGTTGCATTACATGAACACCAAACTTACATAGTAGTTAATGGTATCGCAGACACGCTTTGAAATAATGTCTTTATTATATAATTATGGCCCTCAAATCATCAAAAATATGTGCACCCTTTTTAACTATAGTAGCCTACTTCACCGGACATAGTAGTTATATAATTATAACATCTCGGATAAGCCCAAAGCAGACAAGCTTTATTAGACGGTGTGTGCTGTCCAGCTATTGCATTTGTTGTTGGATCTTGACGAAACTTACACATAAGTACACATTATTTAGCGGGATGAGTGCTTTCGAGACCATTATGTCATTAAATTATCTCCAGAAATACACCACTGAAATTCAAATCTGTTTTTTTTTCAGATTAAGAGCTATCATAAAAGCTTGCCGAAAATGTAAAAATATACTAATATAATTTATACTAGTATTTGTTCTAGTATTTATAGGAGAGCTGAGAAACGGATTGATTCTCTTCAGTTTGAGAAGATCAGACACGCGACTGTAATAATACGGAAAGCCAACCGTTACACATCATATGTGCAGAACACTGTGACTGCGGGTACTTCTTTGATATATGCTGAGTTTGCATAAATTACAAAGTATCTGAAAATTTATGCCATATTTATCTCTTAACCACACTTGTTAATAGCCAACGTTTACGTGGTCTACAGAACATTTTTCATGTCCGCCACCTGTTGTAAGTCTGAACCGCTTTCAACAAAAAAAACAACAAAAACGAAGACGTGCCGGAATTTGTTATTGCCATTGGCACGATTGATTCACCACACGTCGCATTGGTTGCCATTGTTCATGCACTCTTATTTTTTTTTTTTTATATTTTCATTACAAAACATTTGTCCCTTGTTTTTATAACTTATATTAGTTTCCTTCTTTCATGGGACCGGGTGAATTCAACCCTCTCAGTCCGCCCTTGATATTACTCTTTTTTTTACCACGTGCGAAGAAGGCACCGCTATGATATGGCTATTCCACCCCGTCCAACGTATACGTTACATGAACGGCTACTACGCCGTATTTACAGTGATAACTACACACGGTTAACCGGTACTTCCTGTTATTTTTGTGCACGCGGTCGAACAGTGAGGTAAGAAAACCCCTTTATTTTCGTATTATTATTTTGCTTTTTAAATCAAAGATATAGCCAATGCGAGTGGCATTCTATTTAAGTTTCAAGCTGACATGAATGGGAACATGACCGTTTCCTGAAACATTCGAGAAAAGTGACGGATTGAACCATTTTCAAATTGAAAACAGCTCAATTTTTTTATTTCGGAAGCATTTATGGTACTACTTTGTGTGTTTTATATTTGTTTTATGTATCAATATACAGAATTATATCAGTAAAATTACAAGTTGATGTCATAAGGCTGCTAAACGCCAAAATTTGCTTAGTACGTAGTATAAGTAGGTGCCTTGTATATTGTACACAGCATAAGTCGGTGTATTATGTCATTTAGCGGAATTCTAATAACATGAAATAATACTGTTTCAGACCCTTAGATCATTACCTGTTCTTCATGTAATACATGTATAATATTACTAAAATATGAATTACTTTTTCAAAACTATGACATATCCTTCACATATAATATATGCAGTATGAATGTATCATAATACCTGTCTTACAGTGTATTACTAAGAGTTGTTATGTACTGTTATGTCGGGTCTAAAAAGCCTCCAATGTGTATCCCAGATAATAGCATAAATATATGTCAATTGTATCAAATGTAGTTGTGTTGTAGATTTGAACGGTGTATTACTAAGAGTTGATATGTACTGTTGTGTCGGGTCTAAAAAGCAACCAATGTGTATTCAAAATAGTAGTGTAAAAATGGGTGATTGCATAAAATGTAGTTAGTGTTATAGATTTGAACGTCTTAAAATGTCTGAAATATCAGAAAAATGCAGGAAATGCATGCCACGAGCTAAATATCTTTCCGTGGCAGCATGCCCCCGGAGACCCCTAACAAAAACTACTTCAACATGTCCGATACCTCAGCGTAATAATACCGCTTTTCATACAACATGTATACTTCTACATCACAGGATTGCGAGAGAGATTATGATTTTGTCGTTGCTTTAAGTTGACATATTTTTCAAGTGTGTTAGTTGAATACTGGTAACAGTTTCAATAAAAAAAGATAAAAAAGAATAAAATAAATGTATTATTATTTTTGTATTTTTTTAGCATTGCTGTGGTTTGAACATACGACATCCTGAGTGCCAGTCAAAGGCGTACACCATTAGACCACTTTGGAGCCTAATAATAGTGTAAGAGTTAACACCTTTTAAACATGTTAGGTCTTGAAAGGGACGTCATTCTAGTTGTCCGGAACTAGAATTAATCCATACGTTTGATATACGTTTTATGTTATGCAAATCGTTGTAACCGCCTAAAAGTGTTTGCTGGTTTATATAAAATACCTTGAAATGTGTATGTTGTATCCATGCGTTTCGGCAGTTTGGTGGTACTGCGAATAGCCTTAATTTTGAAATCCTCTTTGATTTGAGGTCAACCAATCCAATGGGATGTGGTTGTCTAATTTTGAAATCCTCATTTATTTGAGGTCAACCCATCCAGTGGGATGTGGTTGTCTTACAAATGCTACAGTCACCAGTCTTGGAGGATTGAGCGCCTTTGACTGTTCTTACCATTCGATTGTTTTCGGTACCGTGAGTACCCTGTACCACAGGTGACCAATATAGTGACCCGCTTAATGTTCAGGTAAGGTGGGCCAGCATACACCCTCTACTTAGGTTGCTCCCCCACTCCCATAATTGAAACGCTCCTACACACATGAATATATGATCACAATGAATACAAAAACAATGAGTGTTAAACAAGCAGATGGTTCTGTGGTAACGTTAAATGTCGCACCGACGCTAAAATGTCGCAACCGACGTTATGTGCCGCAACGCTGACACCTAAGCTAAAGGACCCACACCACTATTATCTCCCCTGAGTACTCAGATGAAGGACGTAGAAATTAAGCTTTAATTCTCTTTTTCTTCTTTTTTCAGGGCTTGTATTGCAGTGATTTATATTTTAAATGATCAGTATTTAGAAATCACCACTGAAGGTTATATTCTGATATCAGATTTCTAGGCAATTCTGTGTCATTGTAGAATTGTTGGTTCGAACCGCATCGTGGGCGAATAATTGACATATTATTTTTTCTGCAAATTGATAGGTATCACAAAACTATTGAATTGAAAAAACACCTAGTCAAGGTAAGCTGTTTTTCCTTTATAATAACAGATCTTGAACCAGTGAAGAAATTGAACCCAAACACACGCTGCAAATTTCTTTTTCGCATTGTTTTGGACATAAATGTTACAATTGAGCCCTATGGGAAATGTAATAGTGGTGTGAGACGTTAATGTCGCAAACCCATCTGTCGCCAAAATGTCGCATGTTTAAAACGCTATGGCATAGCACCACCTTGGGAACAGGATGCTCTTTTGTTGGATAGTCGCTTCTGTGGGGTAGTCGCATAATGGCGTTTTTGAATAATTAAAAACTAAATAACAACCCTCAAATAGTTGGATAGAAGTAGTTTTTCAGGTAATTAGAATACCGGTGAATGATACAATTCCTCAACTTATGTAGCGTACAATATACAAGGCACCTACTTATGCTACGTACTAAGCAAATTTTGGCGTTAAGCAGCCTTATAACCTCAACTTGTATTTTTAACGATATAACTTGGTGTATTGATATATAAAACAAATATAAAACACATAAAAGTTGTCCCAAAATTGCTTCCGAAGTGATAAATGGATCTGTAAATTACATATTTTTATTTTTCTCGAATGTTTGAGGAAACGGTCATGTTCCCATTCAAAAACACATGCTCGCTTGAAACTTTGATGGAATGCCGTTCGTATCGGCTAAATCTTCGATTTAAAAACGAAATAATACTACGAACATAAAGGGCGTTTTCCCATCTCACTGCCCAACCGCGTGCACAAAAATAACAAGAAGTACAATGTACCGGTTTATCGTGTGTAGTTATCACAGAAAGTGCGGCATAGAAGTCGCTCATGTAACGTGTACGTTGGACGGCCCCGTATTCTCAGATATTTTTTTCACACACGTTTGGCACGATGGCGAAGGATTGCGATTTGGGTGAAATTTTGAGACAGGCAAATTATTTGCACGGAGAGGCTTTAGACGAAGAATTACTGATGATCTTTTACTGATTTCTGACACAGAATATATATATTTAAAACACTATGATAAATGCAGTAAATTTAAGCGACATTTTAAAGGAAGAACTCTCTCTCTTTCACACACCACACACTCCGGAAATGGGTCCTGAATTGTTGTTGTTGTTTTCAAACACTGTACTGGTATGTGTTAATGTATGTGTTTTCATGATGAAATTTAAGCAATACCAATATAATTCTATTTTACAAAAGAAGTAACAAACAGTTTTGGCTCGAATTTCGAAGAAAATTAGAGCTATTGTATTCACCAGGCGTCCGCGTCGCCGTAGTTTGCTGGTTAACGTTCTCCAGCAATTTCATATTTCAGTACTATACGCCATACATCTACCTTTCTTCATTCATTTTCTGACCAATATTTTACGTTAGTATTAGCATCATCTTACATTTTCATACCATGTTATAAACAAAACAATTTATTTATTTATTTAGTTTATACTTATTTATTTTAGCTCGATTGCGATGAAAGCTTAGAGCTTATATGAACCGCTCTCGAGTCCGCTTCCTGGATAGAACCAGTACTGAGTGTTGCTTTGTGAGAGGCATCGGGTCGAGCTGGGGATCGAATCCGCAACATCTGGCGTAAGCGGCCAACAATCCATTAAACTACTGCCCCGCTTTATTTATTTGATAGCGTCATTTTTTGCCATCGAGGGCTTACTTTACCTAACCACTCTTTCCTGGGATTCTGGAAGGTTAACCAGTACGCGAGGACACTCAACTCTGCATATGATTGTTAGCTTTCGTTGCGAGACGAAGGACAATGGGACGCAATTTCTTATATCAGTCACCAAGGGCGGGGATTGGATCTCATAAATCCTTGATTAATAGTCGGGCGCGTTAACGACCGAGGTAACTGGCAAAACAAAACAATACAATAGCATATACTCACTTATACCATAAGAGTTATGAGAACGTGGGAAAATCCAACATTTGGAATTATACGCAATTTCTTAAATTTTGGTCATGCACCACTCCGACTTACTAAGTAAGCATGTCTTAGTTATAGAACAATTACATTATTATGGTGCATAATTATTATACAATGTATAATGTATAATGCCTATTTATAACCACTAGTTTTTACATTTTGACTGTAAGTAAGTTCATGCTTATCTGTGCACCAGTCACTCCGTGCTTATTAATCGTGTATTTTGCGCTGCTCATCTTTTACGCTGTTATTTAGCGATCTCAGTATGAATATTAGTTTGCTTAAAAAATTCACATTCGGACCACCTCGCCAATACCGAAGGATGACGGTATTGGCCGAGTATGTACGATTAAAAAATTCAGTGACATCAGTGATATACACATATTCCACATATAATTATTATATACTTGTTAACATCGTCACTCGTCCTATTTAGAGGGGATTGTAATTGCTAGCCTTTATGGTTTGTTTCGTAGTCAGTGCTAAACAGAAAAATGTGTTAAAGCATAGGTGTAAAGTAAGAAAGTATTTTTTAATGGGGTTTAACGCCATTTTCAATTCATTTCAGGTTATATATGGCATATCCAGTTTTACTGGTCGGGCAAGACCTCAGTCTGAGCGGTGAGAGGTTAGTGATCTTGAGACGGTGCCTTAAACCACTCGGCCACAGAGGACCCGCTAGTAGGTAGTAGGTAGTTGGCAGCTGGTAATTGGATATTAGAATAACCAACAACCAGTAGTTATGCGAATTCTTTATTATAATCACTTCAATTTACCTTTTTTACCCGTGTTAATACGTTTAAAAATATAATCAGCCGAAAGCTGATGTATGTTCATTTGAAATCCGAATCCCCAACTGGCAACTGGTTGGGAGTTTGGCTGAATCCCCAACTACCAACCAGTTGCTAGGTCGGGTTTCGGATATTTTTTAAACTCGCTTTTTTTGTTTAAAAAATAATTCAATAGAAAAACAGTATATAGCAATGAAATCAACAGTCCCGGCGGGTTATTTACAATGCGTATATTAACCAGTGTCCACTGCATCGACTGAATTCCCAACTACCAATCAGCAGCCAGTTGGGTATTCGGATTGTCTTTAATCGCTTATTTGTGTTTTAAACAAAATAATTAAATAGAAAAAAACAGCTGATATAACAATAAAAACCCCTGTCCTATGCAGGTTGTTCCTTATAATAAACACCAGTCCTGGGTTGTTTCTTCAGTACAATGAATATATTAGCCAACCGGCTCAGTACACACTGAACAGAAGAAAAAAAATCGTATATGACGCATGACCCCTACCATATCATATTTTGGTTGTGCAGAGATTGACAAACAATAAAATGTAAGTTTCACTTCTTTCATTTGGGTCTCTCTACGAGTGGCAAGAATGCACCCATTTTTATTTACTATAGAATAAAGAACAAAAATCAATGGTGGGCTTACACCACATTCAAAACAATAGTCCCGGTTTTACTTTAACAACCAACCGGTTGCCAGTTTGGAATTCAGATTTTAATTAAACACATATCAGTTGTCGAATGATTATAGTTTTAAACGTATAAATACAAATAAAGTAGGTAAATTAAATCCTGATTATCATATTGAATTCGTATAACCAACTACCTGCTGATCGGTAGTTGGTTTTTCGAATGTTCAGCTACCTGCTGGCCGGTAGTTGGTTATTAGAATGTTTAACTACCTGCTGGCCGGTAGTTGGTTATTAGAATGTTCAACTACCTGCTGGCCGGTGGTTGATTTTTCGAATGTTCAGCTACCTGCTGGCCGGTAGTTGGTTATTCGAATATTCAACTACCTGCTGGCCGGTAGTTGGTTATTAGAATGTTCAACTACCTGCTGGCCGGTAGTTGGTTATTCGAATATTCAGCTACCTGCTGGCCGGTAGTTGCTTATTCGAATGTCCAACTACACTATCGTTAAAGTTTATGGTCTGAAAGTATAAGTGATACTCTATGGTGCATGAGTCTATGACACTTAAAATACCATAAAGGTTCCCCGGCGATTTTAAATTGAAAGGGGTGGGGCCCATTCAAATTATCAATTACGTACGTGTGTGAGCGCGCGCGTTTGTGCGTGGATGCGCGTGGTGGTTGCTTAATTCATAGCGTGCCGCATATTTTGCATGGAGTGATTTCAGTTAAAATGTATTTCATAATTATAAATGTATTGGGGGTGGTCTGAAACTCGTGACTGTAGAGACTGAGTGGAAGACTTACCTATCAATATTTCCACTTAATTAAATGTACATGTATATTACAAAATTACAAACTGTAGGCGGGGTCTGCCCCCCCCCCCCCCCCATTCCACTCATGATCTGCCAGTGGGTCTGAGACACTGTTTCAACAACTCGTCGTGTGTTCGGGTTCCGCTCAGTACCGTATATATTAAGTGAGAACGTTGCCCAGCTAGCTGCTTGAATGAATAATAAATGAAAAGGGTTTTACGGCGTACCAACACATTATAGGTTATTCGACGCCAACAGGAAAGAAGAATCCAGGTTCACTCTACATGTACAAAAACAACAAATTAACATACAGATTAAAACAAAAATATACCAACAAAGGAATATGCAGAATGAACCTTGATACCTGCAGAACTGCAGAGTTTCAGCAAATTCTATCGTATTACTCAAATTGTCGCTTCTTACGACATGTATGAGCCACAGTGGTCCTATTCTTGCGATCACTCATATGGTTCACTGAAACCACACAGGGGTTGATAATTTAACCGTGATAATGAACATGACAAAAAATGATAAATGAACATGACATCCATTCGGAGGATTCCTACCCCTCTGCAGAGATCGGCAGTGATTCTATTCTTAGCCGAAACCACACGGGCTCTACTAGCTACTTGTGAAGGCATTAATGATTCCTCTCAGATTCCTCTATGCGGGGTTGAGATCAGAACTGGTTTACATATTTCATAAGTTATAGCGTGTTGAATAAGTTGGAAAGTTTTAAAATTAAAAACGTAGAAGTACGTCAGGAATAAATATAACAGAGACACGTGTTACTTGGGATCCTTATGTGTTTATGTAAATCCATAATATAGGTGTTTAACGTTTAATTATTTTCGTTTTATTTTCAACAAAAACACAAATTCATGCATGTTGCATGATTCATCTGTTTGCTTGGCGTGCAATAACAAACTTAAAAAACAAACAAAGGTACATCAAACCCACCTGATGACCGCAATAGGCGAACACGTACACTGTCATTTCCCGATAATGTTGCGATAATGGGTTTCAAAACGACCTTGAGTCAGATAAAATACATGACTTGTTTAGATGTATATCTGAAATTACATTTATTCCCTAAAACAAACATAACTTTGATGACATTATGTTCTATTTTTGTCTTGATGTTTCACCGACATTTAAATTTGTCCCAATTCGATGACAAAGATATATAAACTCATGGCACATACAAACACATCAGAAATACATGGTCACGTTTAAACTGACAACCCGAAACCGAAAGAGAGGGATTGGATGACTGCCTTTCGTCCCCCCTCCCCCCCCCCATCCACGCCTCCTCACACCCTTAACTTCCATGTTTTATTAAAATTCACTATTTTTCTACTGAAAAACATTTTTCCGTTCAGATTTTGTATTGCGCCCCCTAAGAACGGCTCCTCTAAACTGAAATCCTGCATTGTATGACTTGACCGGGGAACGTACCCACAACCTCCCGTGTTCGAGGCAGAAGCTTACCTGTAACCCCACCCCTGTGGCAATCTTTGAAAAGGGACATTTTTATAGTTTGGTTAATTTACATAATAAGGAGAAATACTTCGATTTAAACTAATTCTTTAATGGACTAGTTAATTGTTTAAATCGGGGACAGTTACTGGCATTTCAATATTGCTACCAGCGCAACAGCGGTGTGCATTTTTTTCTTAGAAGTGAAGTTTTATGCTATTATTATATAACATAACATTATGCCTTCTAAAAACAAATAAATTCATAAACACGTGTTAAAAAGGTAAAATGATAATTTAAGCATTTTTTTCTGTTTTGTATTCCAAAATATAGTTCCAGCCAAGTAAACACTATTTTAATTCGGTCAATTTATTAAGTTTTAAAAAACGTAACTGAAACACAATACACGCTATTTATCGTTAAACCGAATTAATGTATTATGTACAATTGGGAATTTATATCATGCATTTTCCACTTCAGTTTGAATGACAACAATCTGATTAAAATAACAAACATGTGCAGTAAAAACGCACAAAATATTGTTCACCCGTGTTTTGCGTGGAACAAGCGGACCGTGGTTTCCTATACCTGTTTACAGTAAAAGTGAACGACACTGTTTATGGAGAAAAAGCGAATATTTACATTTGTTTACTCCCATATGTGGTTACAGAGGTTTTCGCTGAATGTCACCTCGATTTAAAAAAAAGGAAACATTATTTATTTGTAGGTGTCCATAAATAAGAATACTGAGTTAAATATTCTTTTTAAAGGAGAGAGAGAGAAAATGTGCTGATTTATAAGTGTGTATATATTACCTAGTATTAGATCTAACTATTAAAGGGGAACACACGAAAATGTTGAAATCGAATTTTGCTCTCATGTTCACCCATCGAATCAATATTTAAATTTTAATAAAATGCTATTTTCAACACGTAGCAAGTTATATTTGATTCATTTAACGAGAAAACTAAATAGATCAAATCAATATTCCGTGAAGTCCTCAAACATATTATCGTCAGATACCCCCGGAAGACAATTCCGATACCCTCCGTCCATCATGATAAATGGAGAGAATCGTATGGATTAGCCGGGAACGGTCGGTAGTATTATTACATACGAGCAAGCAGTGTTTCGTATTAAGTCAGCAGTGTGTCACATTTCACTATGTTATCATCATCCCTCATTAGTCAACACCGATTCAGCGATAAATTTAGTTCACAACTTGTATATTTAAGACTACATTATCATGTGCTCCCAATCTAACCCCGAATCACGCACCCTAATTCTGTCACAACGTGTAACACATTTTTTGCCGGCTGCTATCTATAAATACGGATCTTCTGCCGATATCCCCTATACAATTTGTTATTGTTTCGAAGTCGTCAGTTAACGGAGAAACAAAGTTGGGATATTTTATTAATTAAATAAGGTAAATAGTTTTATTTAAATAACTTAGTTTGATTATGATTATTTACTTGCGTGCATCACCTAGGTGATACGTAAACAACAGATATGTGTTGGCTGATATTTTATATATAATATATAATTATTGTCTTCAGCAACGTTAGGTATGCTTTATGCCTGAATTTATGCTTGAAAGATGCGCACCAAATCACTGTGCACAACACATCACCTTTTATATATAATTCCCCATTTGTAATATATTCTTATTTTTATTTTAGCAACAAAGTTTGGATTCTTACAACGAAATAGCATATGCAACTAGTGTTGAATATTTTGTTAAAAAGGTGCTGTACACCTGAAATATACAATTTATTTCATCTATTTTAATATTGACTTTGTTCTAACGTCATCCAAGCTTACAATAAATTGCTAATTTTTTCGGCTACGATCTCATAATGTCCCGCCGCTGTATATGTGTCGAATTTCGATATTTTAAGAAAAAGATAAGAATTCTAATTAAATTTAATTTGTACTATGACATGTGGCATAATGTAGGACCCGTGTTGCAGTATGGTCGATGAAAATAATTTTTTTCGGTGATAATTATTTTCAATTTACGGTCGGTGAACTTGTGCTACTTATGTGGTTGTTAATTTTATGTTGATGGCGATACTTTCAAAATATGGTATTGATAATTATAGACGATATTTAAATATCGATATGTTGGTTATTGACATATCGATATGTTGGTTATCGATATCTTGGTTATGATGGGTTTTTTTTTCTGTAATAATTGGTGAAAGTCAGTTTGTAACTTTAAGTATTTTAGTCAGTGAAATTCATTAAATGAAATGAGTTTTAAGTTGATATCAATTCTTTCAAATGATTTTTAAGCGGGGCGGTAGTGTAGTGAATAGACTGTTGGATTCTCACGCCAGAGATTGCGGGTTCGATCCTCAGCTCGACCCGGTGCGTCTAAAAAAACGCAGAACTGGTTCTACCCAGGAAACAGACTCGAGAGCGGTTTATATAAGCTTTGAGCTTTCTTCGCAATCGAGCTAAAATAAATTAGTATAAACTAATGAGACCTAATTAAACATCGATACGCCAGTTATCAACAGTAACAGATACAGTAACACTATGGTATTTGTATCTTACCATGGTCGGTGAAATTAATTCCGTGATATTTACTCGGTGACATTAGTTCTGTTTTTCAACGTATAGGTTATGAATCGCTGAAATTATTTTAAAAACATTTTTTTGTATTGACTTTTGAGTTGATATCGGTAATTTCAAAATATGCCGAGTTTAGACTGCCTTTCATGTCGGTTTCATGGGCAGAATCAGTAATATGCCTTTTAAAAAAAATCCATCAGGTTTGGTCTGCTATCGAACTCGCAACCTCTGGCATGAGCGGCCAACACCTTACCAACTACACTATCCCCGGTCATTACAATTCCATAATTATAAATATGACACATCAATGATCTATATACTAATATCACCAATTAACACTATATTTTTAACACGTGTTTTTAATATTTTATTCAGGATGAGTTCAATAATGACGAACGGTCAAGTTGGATCGGGTAACATTTACGACACAGACTGTCCGACTTTCAACTTTAACGACAGCAGCCAGGGGATCGAGATCAGGCGGCTGGACGCGGAATATCGCCGCGGTTCTGGTAAGTTAACATTCCAATTGTAGCAGAATCAAATATACAGCCAAACCTGTGTAGGCGGCCACCTCTGTTAAGCAGCCACTTGTCTTAAGCAGCCACATTTACTATTCCTCATGTCTATGCATTCAGAGCAAATTAACCTGAATAAACAACAACCTTTCATAAAATGCCACTTTTGCTCCATTTCTAGACTGGCTGCTTTTCAAACTCAAGAACCGACATCAAACTCTAATCAACATTATGTTCAAGTGAATTTTATTTATTATTAAATCATATATAGGGAAATCCTGCATCTTTGTGCAGGAATAGCAAAAATGGCAGTTTGTGACGGGATCAAGATCGGAAACATCTGTTGAATTTTGAATGGTTTACATAAATGGCATAACAACAGTAGTTGCAGCAACTGAAATTGATATTAAGTTATAAAGGACGATCATATATATATATATATATATTGAAACCATGTTTTTTTTCAAGGCCGGGTAGTCTAAGGAGCCAAGGTCGCTGGTTGGAGCCCAGCTCCATCCAAACATTTTATGGGGGGATGTGTTTGCCATTCAGATATTTGATTTGCAGAATTGCTATTTTTACACACACAAAAGGTATAGGCCTAAAAAATACTTCGTTTAAGGAGTTCACTACTAATATTACTGAGAATTATTATCTGAATTACTGAAAATTACAAACTGAATTACTGAAAATGTCAAGCTGAATTACAAGCTGAATTACTGAACATTACAAGCAGGACAATACTGTATGCGTATGCACTTTGCGACCATGAACATGTCTAAAACGAAAATAGAACGACAACGTGTTTAGCCACATTAAAATAGTATTTTTATCAAGTTGAACGTACAGTGACAACTTTAATGAACCGATGCAATAATACAAATACCAACCGTGGGCACTCGGGACATTCCACCACATTTCGGAATAATTAATGATAAATGATCTAACACTGAAGAGTTTGTAATTAATAATCGAAAGTCTCATGACTTAATTAATCATCTCACGTAAACCAACAACATTGCAGTAATCCTTACTAACGATGACTGTCGGTGCGTTAATTATAACAAAAGAGTGTGACCCTGTTACAGTCGACTTATTTGTCTGTCAGTAATTGTTCACGTACTATTTAGAAGTATATTGTAGAAAAACAAAGATACCAGTATAAATATACCTGCAGACAGGTGTACTTGACAGTCGTTTATGTAAACACCAGATATTATGCACTTTAAAAGTGCACTAGGTTTTATCAGTGAGAAATGCTTGTACATTATAATTATGTACGAGTAATAACGTGCACCCACACCCAACTGCTTTGTTTTAGGTACTGAAAATTACAGGTTGTTAGGACTATAAGTTTCCTTCGTTATCATATCTGCCACTGGGACGAGGCTTCTGATTGACTGAAAAATGTATTGGGTTTTCAGTGCATACACGTGTCTTCATCGTAAGCGGATTTTCTGGTTGGATGAAAATTTTATCAAAATATTTTTTATTTGAATTGAAGAATTAAATGTTTGTTACTTTTATTGAGTAGTTTTTTTATTTAAGAAACTGTATGGATGTAAAACTGGTACAATTTCTTGTTTTTTTTTTGCTTATTCCAGTAGGGGTCTTAAATGTGTTAAAATGACATTTTTGTCCGCAAGACAAGAATGTCAATCGTCATGCTGTACGTCTATGGGGAAGGCAATGGCGACTTCTGACCATTAATGCTTTTTTTGTCACAACAACTGGATTCCTGTATGATGTCAACGAATAACGTTTATGGTAATGGCATTATAAAGAGACCATTTTTATACATAGGCTATCAAACTTAAAATGCTAATTGATAATTATAAAATATCATCATAGACTTTATGTCATCAGTCAGTGACATTACCAAGTAACACAGTCAATATGACACCAACGAGTGACATTAAGAAGTGACACCGTCAATATGACACCAACGAGTGACATTACAAAGTGACACCGTCAGTATTACACCAACCAGTGGCATTACAAAGTGATACCGTCAATATGACACCAACCAGTGACATTACAAAGTGACACCGTCAATATGACACCAACCAGTGATATTACAAAGTAACCTCGTCAATATGACACCAACCAGTGACATTACAAAGTAACCCCGTCAATATGACGCCAACCAGTGACATTATGACATTACAAAGTGACACCGTCAATATGACACCAACTAGTGACATAACAAAGTGACACCGTCAATTTGACACCAACCAGTGACATTACGAGGTAACACTGTCAATATGACACCAACCAATGACATTACAAAGTAACTCGTAAATATGACATACGTCATTACAAAGTAACATTGCAATGTGCAATCAGTCAGTGACATCATTGAACTGCCTCCAAGATAACGGGGCCGCACAAACACTTAATCTCTACAGCATTATCAGACATATGAGGTCAAGATATGAAAAAGGTGAACAATTTTGGTTCAGATCTATCTATTTATAGTTGACCGTATTCTTTAATTGTATGCACTTATACCAACATATAAAATGAGGACACATGGAAGCCGCTGAAGGGGACACGCAATATCGGGATATCTCGTTATAAGTTTTAGCATTCACTATTTCTACCATTTATGTATCCTTCGCGGATCCAGTGCTCCTGCAAGGTGTTTTGTTAGACGTATGGTTTCTGCTTAGTATTAAATAATTGATATAATGAAATTTGAGGAATAAAAAAAAAACAGTCCCCGTCGAGTATGGTCATTTTGGCGGTGATCAGTGCTGTAAAGCTTGGACGCTATACATTTGACATAAAGCCCAGCTAAAATCGGATTCTGGACCGGTGCACGTTATAATATGTATGGCATGGGGTAATGGTCGGTCCCGGCTTTTGTATCGCCATTGTACGAAAACTCCGCTCCATCGCGAGTAGTCGTCTGACGTGATAAGTGGCGGCCGTGACTGAAAAGTCGCCACGCAAATTGAACTAGTGCTGTTCCTTGGGCTATTGGATTGTCAGTTTTGTTCGAAAATAAAATATCGCTGGGGGCGTGAGGGGTATTGCATATTGAACTACCCACATGAATAGACTCGGTAGACCCGACTCTCGGACTATTTTCTTCATTTGAATGCGTTCCGCGCTTCCAACCGATCCTTTTATCATTATTACTATAAAGGCTGTTTGGCGTGTTTCGGTGTAATAAATTTCAGCAATATTACATACTCGGCAGCGCAAAATGTATAATCAAGTATGAAACATACATCAACAATAAACCTATCATCAGTATTTGGTAAACAGAAGTAAACAGCTGTGTTTCAAGGTCTACACTAAACAAGAGCTGTCAGGGGGACAGCGCGCTGGACTATTCAAATATTTGTCTTAGAAGTACAAATTTGATTGGACTAATTACAAGTCAAAGCAAAAAAGAGTTATCTAACTTACAAAATTGACAAAACTGAATAGGTCTTATAACTGCAATATCATGTATGAAGTTTCAATCATATATATGCAGTGACTGCTGAGTTATAAAGTTTCTAAGTAAAACAAAAGCCCTAATTTGCAAAATTTGCAAAAAAAGAGTTATCCGACTTGATTAATTTAGTTTGTTTCATAACAACAAGGCAATATGTAAAGTTTCAATCGAATACATTGAGTGGTTGGTGTAATGTTGACTTGACAGTACTTACATGCAAAACTTTAACCAAAATTCTAAGTCAAAGAAGGGCAATAATTTGCATTATATTCAAGCAAAAATTATCTAACTTTGTTATTGTAGTAGGGTTGATGACTGGGAAGGCTTGTGGAAAGTTTCAATCAAATACATTCAGTGGTTGTTGTAATATGGACTTGACGGTACTTCGCGCAAAACTTTAACCAAAAGTTATAAGTAAAAAAGGGCAATAATTTGCATTTTTTATGCAAGAGTTATGTAACTTAGTTAGTGTAGTAGGTTTGATGACTGGGAATACTTGTGTAAAGTTTCAATCAAATACATTGAGTGGTTGGTGAGATATAGACTTGATGGTATTTGCACGCAAAACTTTTACCAGAATTTCTAAGTCAAACAAGGGCAATAATTTGCATTATATTCACGCAAAAATTATCTAACTTAATCATTGTAATAGGGTTGATGACTAGGAAAGCTTGTGTAAAGTTTCAAGTCAATACATGCAATGGTTACTGAAATATGGACTTAATAGTACTTGCATGCAAAACTTTAACCAGATTTTTAAGTCAAACAAGGGCAATAATTTGCATTATATGCATGCAAATGTTATCTAACTTAGTTATTGTAGTGGGGTTGATGACTAGGAAGGCTTGTGTAAAGTTTCAAGTCAGTTCATGTAATGGTTACTGAGATAGGGACTTGCATGCAAAACTTTAACCAGATTTTCTAAGTAAAACAAGGCAATAATTTGCATTATATTCATGCAAGAGTTGTCAAACTTAGTTGACGTAGTAGGGTTGATGACTAGGAATGCTTGTGTTAAGTTTCAAGTCAATACATGCAATGGTTACTGAGATAGGGACTTGCATGCAAAACTTTAACCAGATTTTCGAAGTAAAACAAGGGCAATAATTTGCATTATATTCATGCAAGAGTTGTCAAACTTAGTTAATGTAGTAGGGTTTATGGCTAGGTATGCTTGTGTAAAGTTTCAAGTCAATACATGCAATGGTTACTGAGATAGGGACTTGCATGCAAAACTTTAACCAGATTTTCGAAGTAAAACAAGGGCAATAATTTGCATTATATTCATGCAAGAGTTGTCAAACTTAGTTAATGTAGTAGGGTTGATGACTAGGAATGCTTGTGTTAAGTTTCAAGTCAATACATGCAATGGTTACTGAGATAGGGACTTGCATGCAATTCTTTAACCAAGGTGTGACGCCGACGCCGACGCCGACACTTGGGTGAGAAGAATAGCTCTGTTTATTCTCCGAATAGTCGAGCTAAAACGCCTATCATCAAGTGCTTTAAACACTGTGTTAATGACCTCAAATCAAGACAGCTAAACGTTGACAATTGCATATCTATTTATAGATTAGCGAAACCTGTAAACAGCTGATAATCTGGATTTTCCATGTTGTCTATTCGTGAAAGCTGCAGGTGAAGGTCGTTAATGTTTCATGCATTATATATATATAACACAATTAAGTGAACAAAGTGAGTTAATGAACTTTTATTGTTTCATTTACAAGTTCTCTCATCATAATGTCTGCCTATAGACTATATTATATAGACTATAGACTATATTATACTATCTGGTTATCGGTCATGGTATTTCGAAAATTCGATTAATAGGCTCCAGAAACTCGGTGCGTGTCAGATAATACAAGTGATGTAACACATCAATCAATTTGATAATTAACTTTGCAGTAATCGCGGTCACTATTTCTTTAATCGTAAACCTTTCATTACAACTCTTAATTATTTGCAGTTTTTTGACATCATTGGTCACCGTTTAAAAACATACATATATTTTTTTTTATATATTTCTGTTATCAGCCTCACATTGTAAAACACGTGACTCTCACTTCACCTACTTTGTTGTTGGGGCGGGGTCTTCGCTTTGCCTTGTATTGGTTCAATATAGAATCTATACAACTTATAAATAGGTTGTCATGCACATTTTACGTGGTAGCCAGTATATAATTATGATGCATACATTAAACTATTTCCGCTGTTCGCGCACATATTTTAGACAACGTGTTTGCCATTCCGTTTCTTGTTGTAACAAGTGGTCTATATTTCCCAATTTACGTGCTGTCTGCTCAGCCCAAGTGAGGGTATGTTAGTGGGGGTTGGTGGGTGGTGGGTGTATGTGTGGTTGGGGGTGGGGGGGGGTGGGGGTGGGGGTACCCATATGGCATATGCAAAATATAAATTACCTCATATGGCATATGCAAAAAATACTTTTTTCTATATGGAGAAAATAAAGTTTAAGATTGCGAGTCTCTTATTGTATGTATATCTCTAATTTTGAGTAGGAAAATGGTCAAATTGCATTAAAGTCATTAAAGAGGCTTTAAAATAGATCAAAATAGATCAAAATACTCAAATTAAAATAAAAGTATTAAATTTTTTATTCAATTTTTAATTGCATATGGCAAAAAATCAATTAACCTGATATGGCATATATTCCAAAAATATTTCGCCTATATGGCATATGCAAAAAAATAAATGGGCCCATATGACATATGCAAAAAAACCTAACAGACCCTCCCGTGTGTATGTGCGTGAATCTGTGTATTGCCGTACTTCAATATTACTTTCGTGTTAGCGTCTTGGTGTTCAAGGCGATGAACATTTATAAATGATTTTTAAAAAACATTGAATTGAAGAAAGCAAAATTGTTAGGAACACTTACGAACTTGCCCAGTGCGAATGTTACTTGTACTGTTGTTAACAGCACAGAAGGTTGTTACGAAACATTTAACGTAAACTGTTATAAACAGAAAATAAATGACTTGAGTTAATAGTTAGAGTAGAAATAACATATATGAAACCATTCCCCCTCCTCCCCCACAAAAAAAAAAATTGCTTTTTACTGATATGTATTTTCCAATACCGTAGCTATGAGATTGTGAGTGGGTGTCGTGTAGCTATACGTTGAACTCGGGGGAGGTGGAGGATAGGGACTGATCCCATTGTTCATACGCCTATGTAGATCTACAAACATGCACACTCGTCATGACAGACAGAGTTCTGAATGCGGTCACACTCGATAGATATTTATAACTTAGACTTATATATGACCCAGCAGTTTAATGGAAATGGGGTTTGTTCATTCCTACTTCATAGACAGACTATGATTATTCAAAGATTGCCTCTGTCTTGGTTTTAATTAATAACAGTTGCATTTAATTAACTTGTTACGGGTTACTGCACTCGTTTGATTTACGGTTTTGTTTAGGTTGAATATCTGAACTAGTAAGTTCACATAAGGGGTTATTATATAGGACGAGGTCATTGAACATTATCCTGTTACTGAAGCATTTAATCACATGTCCGATAATTTCATTATCATGCATATCTGACTGAGATGTACATATCGACAACGTTTAGCTATAATTAGTAAAACGACGTGATTAAGAAAGATCTTGGTAGATAAACTAGGGTTAAGAAAACTGGTTAACTTAAAGTCATATTAAAGACGTCATCATTGTTTTAAAAACATTGCCAAATCGAAAGGTAAATATTAAGAGATCGGACATGACATTACTGGGATGTGTAGCTTTAATATATTTCGATAACAAAGCGTTTCCATCACATGACCTCCATGAACTTTTGTTCTCCTGACCCGCTAATCTACTCAGTTCACTTAATCCCCCAGTTTGTACTATATGTGGTTAATTAGCAACCTTACATTTTCAGTAACAGATCACATGTTTGGCAATGTGAAAATCTCGGTCCGGCAATTACTACATGCAGTTATAAACCTTGTGTGGTTGAAACCAAAATATTTGTGCACCAAGGCATGTGTCAGTTCAGCATTATCTTACAAATACAAGTCAATCATTATATTTTCTTAAAGTTCCGAAAAATCGGGACCTCTTCTTTCAAAAATATCAATTTGCAATGTTGTCATGTTTCAAAACATAAAAGTAACACAGGACACGGAGGCAGTGGTTAAATCTCCTCTTGTTCAGCTCACAAATTAAGGCTCTGGAATCATTCAAGGTCATCGTTCTACAACCCACCATTTTTTTCAGTCAGGACACACTGGTTATGTTAGATCATTGGTGATATGTTGGTGACACCCTTGAAATGTATTTCAATAAGGATTGTGTATGTTGTCACAACCACACGCCCTATCTTACTATAGTTTTTAGATAGCTATACATATAGTAAATACTGTATATAGTTATCCAAAAGGAACAGTAAGATAGAGCCTGTGGTTGTTACAATTCAAAGGCAACACTCTTGGAAAATCACCAGCTTTTAAGGAATGTGTATGTTGTGGTCAATCAAAGATGCAATGTTGACAACATTCTCGAAATATCAATCTTTCAAAAAGGATTCGGTATGTTGTGGCCAATCAAAGATGCAATGTTGACAACATTCTAGAAATACCAATCTTCCAAAAAGGATTCGGAATGGTGTGGCCAATCAAAGATGCAATGTTGACAACATTCTAGAAATATCAATCTTTTAAAAAAGATTCGGTATGTTGTGGCCAATCAAAGATATAATGTTGGCAACATTCTAGAAATATCAATCTTTCAAAAAGGATTCGGTATGTTGTAGCCAATCAAAGATGCAATGTTGGCAGCACTTTAAAAAAAGCCACCATCTCGGTATGTTGTGACCAATCAAATATATGCTTTTATAATTTTGGCAACGCCCTGGAAAAAGCAAGACTTGGAATCAATTCAGAACGCTGTGTTGTGACTCAATCATTTGTATTTGACATCACTCTTGAAAAAAATACATTCTTTCCAAGGATCCAGTCATATTTATGTGACTAATACTACTGGTTTCTAGAAACATTATATTCATATGCATCGTTAATTTACCTAAAATTATAAACAGAACGTATAAGAAATAACTGCAAACAAAGTTAGGAGGGAACATGAGTGTGGTTATGCTGGTTACCTCACGCACTAAGCGCAGTTCGACCCCTCAGAGCATGAAATGAAAACAGCAAATTCGAGTTTGTTTTCGAGAGGACTGTGCAAAACCACTCACGCCCCAACTCCTTGCAAAAAAAACAACAAACGCAATTCAGTTGTTCCAACATAAGTGAATGACTAAAATTACTATTATTTTTAACCATTTGTCAGCCTGCTTACTTTACATTTTTATGGTAAAATAAATCATAAAAAATATTTGAAATAACGATATGCTTTTCATGAAATTAAACAATATTCAAATACTGTATCAATTTTAGGCAAGTCATCCTATACTTTTTTTGACTCCTCTAAAACTAAAGAGACCCTTCAGTAAAATACATTAGTCGGTGCCAAGAGAACGCGAGATTACTCATTACGAAAATACTCGATAAAAAAAACAACCGAGTCTGCTTTTTGTGTTCTTTACTTCCAACGGATTGTTTTGAATGATATATTGATTAATCGTATTAGTAACAATCTTCATGAATGGTAATGCCAAAGCACCACCCCTTACTCACTTGCATAGGCTTATGCCGTATTCTACTCTTCAGCAAACTTGAATGAACCAATCACCCCACTTGCATCGACTTATGCTAGCAAAACTAAATGAACCAATCACCCCACTTGCATCGACTTATGCCAGCAAAACTAAATGAACCAATCACCCCACTTGCATTGACTTATGCCAGCAAAACTAAATGAACCAATCACCCCACTTACATCGACTTATGCCAGCAAAACTAAATGAACCAATCACCCCACTTGCATTGACTTATGCCAGCAAAACTAAATGAACCAATCACCCCACTTGCATTGACTTATGCCAGCAAAACTAAATGAACCAATCACCCCACTTACATCGACTTATGCCAGCAAAACTAAATGAACCAATCACCCCACTTGCATTGACTTATGCCAGCAAAACTAAATGAACCAATCACCCCACTTGCATCGATTTATGCCAGCAAAACTAAATGAACCAATCACCTCACTTGCATCGATTTATGCAGTATTGTACTCTCCAGCAAAACTGAATGAACCCCTCACTTCACTAACAACAACCTATGCGAAGTTCTATTCTCCTGCCAAAAGTAGTTCTTGTATAGTTATAAAGAGTGCATAATGATTGTTTTAGTAATCACCCTCTTGATTTACCGTAGTTAAATATTTATGTCAGTTTTATACGCAAAACATTATTTCTCAGTCTTATTAACAGTATTTGTTCGCAATTAGCTCTGTGTGCTCTGGTATGTGTAATGGCGTACCTGACAAAGATGCCGTCTCCTCTCGTCAAGGCTAACAACACAGAGAAACGCTACGTGTACTTTCTTTTAAGTTGTTTTGGTCGTTGTAGTCATATTTTTATTACCGTTAAAAATCATTCATGCCAAACGACAATTTTCTTATAAATAATTTTCTCTCAGACGAATATGTCGGTCACTATGAAGGGTATGCTGGTTTTTATTTACAAAATGTTTTTATATTGTTGGGAACTTTTATTTGTATTTAACAAATTTCATGAGTGTGGTAGTTTTATTTGTGGCACGTTTTTCATTATGTTTTTTTTCTTCACTGTTGAACGCCATTTTGTTTACTTCAAACTTCAATACGTGATTCAACATTACAATTAATATATTGAAATATAAACGGCTTATAAAAAAAAGTCAGTTAAAACGAAATATGGTAAAAAAAAGGGGAGGGTGATAAATACATTTAACAAATGAATAAAATATTTTTGGATTGGATATATGATTGGCAATATTATTTAATAATTGTGAAAAAAAATTTAGAGGTAAAGTGGTCACGATTGACTAGGTTAAGGCATTTGATAATACTTAACATTGTGAACCTTAAAGCACTGACCCTTTGAGGCACAATGTATCCACAAGTTTACCTCTGTTTACGAGGTTGTTAGTTATCTAATTTACCAACAGGTCAGACAGGTCTATATTTGCTAATCGGAAGATATCGAAGTTGGTGCGAAACACTTCAAAAGGTTGTTGAAACTTAACTTGACCAAGGCTGAACCTTTGAAAGCAGTAAAAACCAGCGTATACCTGTCAGCATTGACCTTATCTTCTTTCATTCAGACGACAGACGAAAATAAAAGACATATCCCCAACATAGTATGTCCATACTACGTTTCAATATTGACCTTATCCCCCCCCCCCCCCCCCCCCCCACACACACACACACACACACTCACACTCAGACTGCTCTAAGAAAAACGAAAACAAAAGGCGGATTCCCAAAATAGTATGTCAATACCACGTTTCAGTACGACACCGGTTAATTAGTTTCATAGAGACATAAAAACGGCCATATTACCGACTACTTCTGACATACCATAAGTAATAATTGTAATTTTACTTTGGTGTTCTTTTGTCTAAGGTTATTGGGTCAATGACATACTTCTAGGGGTGGTATTCACCAACCATTCTTAAAACAGTTCTTAGACTTGAACCCAAGAACGAATTTTGAAAAACACACTTAGAGACCATTTTTTGGCAAGCAAATAGGGACACTTAATATATAGTAAACTCACTCTCACATTTATACCATCTGTAATGATGAACTACATATTTTATCTAATGTTTAAATTTGGTTTTAAGCCTAATAATATTCCCAAGAATGTTGGTGATAACGAGAGTAGCTGAAAGTAAAAGGATTGAAGAACATGAATTACATTACGTTCACTTGAAATTCAAACACAATGATAGTAAAAAATGAACAACTCATTAATATATACAAACGAATTATTTCGACATTTTATTGAAATCCAAAAACACAACGACAGTAACAACAATTTGAAGTACAAATTAAGATACACGAATAACGTCGACATGGCCTTAAAGTCTAAACACAGCGATAGTAATGGTATGATATATTGAACTGGTTTTAATATGTTAAATATTTATGAAATTTGTCAAAACATGTTTAAAACCAACGCCTTGTTTTAAAAACAACAACAACAACTGCAGCATAACAAAACTGTTTATACGTCACTTTATTTTTGTTTTTAACATCTATTACAATAAATAAGAGAAAACTTATCTCGGTCAGAAAAAAGGTCGTATTCAAGTCACACTAATATGATATCACCGATCAGCTGGCTATGCGGTACTACGAACAAGGTCAGACAAAAGGCATGCTTGTTTATAAACTCTTACTCTGTTTTTGTGCTACTGCGAAATTGGGTTACCTTGTTGCGAGCCAATCAGATATCGAGTTCGACTTAAAATGTCACATGACCGTGGGAACTACTTTTAGTATAAAGAGCGGGATACATCGGCTGTTTATCATAACAATACAAACCGCTGCATACGAGAAGATATAACTGAACTGAAGAGAGAAATTATTGAGGATATATAGTTGATTAAAAGTTTCTGTTTTAAAGTTTGAAAGACATTCTCAACCATGAGAGACATTAGATTGATTAGCAAGGACGATGGTTACAATACCGGTTAGTGTTTTATTATTTTTTTTTTATAGAAATAATTAATGTACATGTACTCTTTAAAAAAATAGAAAAAATGCCATTCAATTTTATAAACTATGATAAATTCGTTTTGTTAAAGACTGAGACAAAACGGACAAATATGTCATGGCGCATGTTTAGTTCTAAACAGTAATGTCTTTTGTCTGCTATATTTAGTTTCAACTTGGTTTTATTTCAACTACTGGGCTCATTCAGTTTTACACGAAAATATACTAACGTGCTGGTGATGTGAGAGATGTTGCTTTATATTCCAGCATCAATTTTGTAATTTACGTTCCATAGTTGTGTTGAATAATTTTGTGTTTTTTTTTTCAGACATCAAATGCATGCTGATGAGATATAAATATTTTCAATTTTTGATTTTTTATATTTTCAGACAGCTCAGTAGGCTCGGAAGGCAACACTGGACATGATCTTGATCCCAGCATCTTCGAAGATGAGGTAAGCTATTGACATTTAACATGTTTATGTCTGTAGAATAAAAAATAAAGGAATTCACTGTAGACGTTTTAAATATTCAGACAATGTTGACTACTAAGTTAGTAACAACATGTTCAATGCAATCGAAAAAAAGCTAACACAATAAATGACACACTCAGGGATAAACATTTTGTTTGGAAATGAAATGAATCGCGCACATTATATGTACTTTGATGGAATACGTTCGCGTGTACCGCCACACAATATCGGTTAAACATTCTCCAGTAAGTGCGTTGTAGTAAATTACCAGCTGTAAACAGGATCATGTGATAACTGGAACAGCCAATCATGAACGAATACTGAAAACTAACTTCATTCATGATTGTGACCGACATTTTGTTGCAGTAAACATGACACTATTTGTTTTCAATACATGGACTTTCTATTTATCAAAGTAAAACGGTTAATTAACAAAAAACAAATATATCTTACCAAGCCATTCACATACTGTCGGAAATTATTGGGTTAGGTTAATCTTCAATGTATTTACATTTGTTAAAAGGAAATAATGTACATACAGGCAGTATATCATTTTTATTAACCATGTTCTCTCCAGGCTGACTTCGGTATCTTGTTTGATGTGGACGGCGTGCTAGCTCGAGGTTCCACACCTTTAAAGGCCGCCATGGAGGCTATCCGACTTCTGGAAGATGAAGAAGGCCATCTGAAAGTACCTGTAGCCTTTGTAACGAACGCCTGCAACAGAAGTAACGATAAGGCTGCACAATTGCAGAAATGGCTTGATATCCAGGTATGGTGTTTCCACTGACTCAGACAGAGCAGTTTCTTGATTAAGTACACTTTCGATACATGTTTGTCTGGCTCATATTGCACTTTTTGGACTAGTAATATATAAAAAGCGTATGTCGTGTATTTGTAGAAGATATGCACCATACATCATTTCTTATTTACCTAAATGCAAGTTGAACAATTTCAAAAGCTATTATTCTTTCCGAAATAAGTTATTCAGATGTTGACAAAATTTTGTCTAGTGTTGTCTAAAATAGTTCTTTCAGATGTTCCACATATTGTCACTTTAAAAAATGTTTTAAAATATAACTATATAATATAACTTTTTTTTTTATATCTTTTAAGGTAACCCCCGACCAGGTTATTCATGCGCCAACACCTGCAAGACTGTTGACAGAATTCCACAACAAACACGTTCTGGTTGTTGGACAGGAGCATAGGAAAGAGATAGCCGAAGAGTATCCTTTAAAACAAATCAATATTCGATACACCTATTGTACCAGTAGTAGTTGTAGATGAACCTCATTCTGTAATTGAGCTAATACAATATTTTTTAAACTTTGAGCAAGAAATCAAACATTTAATTAAGTTATACCTTAGTGCGAGCGAGGCATCATTCAGATCCCAACATCGTGTGTAACACGTTTTCGGTGCCACTAAAGCAAACTTTCGGATGAAAACTGATCCTAAATAAGCAGTGTTCACGTCTCGTGAATATTTTGGGCATTATTCGTTTTACAATGTAGCTTACTGTTTTTCCTTAACAACAACCTTCAGTCTTGGTTTTACACAAGTGTGTACCATCGAAGACGTACAGAAAGCATACCCTCTTCTTGACATGGTCGATCACGAAAACAGAAATGTGGTTGCCAAGGGCAACCATCCAGATGATACGTCTTTTCCACCTATTGAGGGTAAGCATTACTCTAAAAGTTGTGTTAAATACTGTAGTGTGTAGTTTATGATCTAGTGTCAATGTATATTTTATATCCCCATAGATAGTATAATAAAGACTTATACTATATATAGGAATATAAAATGTATACCATGTGACTAATGGCATCACTAAAACTTAATCTGTGTAGTATATTGTAATTTAACATGAATAAACTAAATAATTTAATATATATACCGTATATAATAATTATATTTTTCTTGTTTTTGTGTTCATTATTCATCTATATTTTTTTGTCTTTTTTTACAGCTGTTCTTCTTATCGGCGAACCCACAAAATGGGAATCACACCTTCAGCTCTTAATGGACCTTCTGTTGACAGAGGGCGTTCCGAATGCTAACCACGCCCCAAAAACTATAGTCGCCATCAACCAACTTCCGGTGATTGCTTGCAATATGGACCTTGTTTTCATGCATCAGGCGTGTATGCCCCGATTTGGCCACGGTGCCTTCTTGGTCTGCCTAGAAGCACTTTATAAGGTGATACTTTACAATTATTTAAACTGCTAGTATTACAATTGTGGAGTAGTGCAAGTCATTTATGAAGACATTTTAGAGATAAATAATCGTAAAGTTGAATGTAATAAAATAAGAAAATTTCTATTCAGCAAGAAATGCAGCATTCAAAGGACTTTAATGAACCTTTCATTTAATTAAAAAAATGATCCTTTATGCTAAATTGATATACAATGTATTACTAAAACAACTGATATCAGTAGTGAATATATTAAAATGTAATATTTTTTTAAATTAAACTTGCAGAAGATCACAGGGCGGGACCTTGAATACCGAGCACTGATTGGCAAACCTTGCGAAATAACTTACAGATATGCAGAACACGTGATTGGTGACGTTGCTAAACGGATTGGCATCAGTCGACCAATCAGAAAACTGTACTTTGTTGGGTAGGTACATACCATAATAATATAAATAATAAAGTTAAATATACCATTAAATATGTTGTTTGCAGATATATAAATATTAGATGACGGGTTGAAAATTCGCTTTGTTTCCAACATGTAAACTTCAATGATTTAGTCATGGCAAAACAATAACAATATTTTTGATTATTTGTCCCGTTTTCTAAATTTGTTTGAACATTTTTCTTTCAAATATGCTCTTGTTTTATAAGTCTTTATTTTACACATTTTAGTGACAACCCCAATGTTGACATTGTTGGCGCCAATCTTTATGACCGATTTTTGAAGAAAACCTGGGAAAATCGGGACAACGGTAACCCTGAGTGTGCTTCGGCCAATCTTCCCTCCAGTCGTGTTATACCCAAGAACGTCAGTCTTTGTGAGCAAACTGTTCGTTCCATGGAGAGTTTGCTTGTCGGTACAGGCGTATTCTCCCCCGAAAAAGACAGTAGTGACAGCGAAGACGATGTTTACCATGGTCATAGAGACATTATGCATGAGCCAGAACTCGCTAAACCATCCCGATTCGTGCCAGATGTGTGTCACGGCATCCAACATATTCTGAAACAGGAAAAATTCGTTGTGAATACGGTTGTCGTATCTTGAGGTCTTAAACATCAATTGGTTTAACAAATATCAGGACTTGCCCACATTCCATGTGGCAATCTCGGGTACTATTAGCTCTTCGGAACAGAAGTTGATGATATGCGCAGGCGCAAAATCGAGTCATAAGCATATGCGACGTTTGCTTTTCAAAAATGCAAAGGTCTTGACAAGTCTTTAAAAAAAACAAGTGCCACATACGGACTCGACTAGTCTAGTAATCGTGAAGGTGACCAATAGGCCAAAGGAACTGCGGGTAGATTCCAAGACATGTCCAACTGATCTCAGTTTCTGTTGATGTTGACAATGCATTTATATTTGTCTTAGTTGTATAGTTATATTTATGTGTTATGTATGTTCTATATATATATGTATGTTTAATAATTCAAAAGCGCTATTTCACAAGTTACATATCGTGCTGTTTGTTAACGAACTAGTATATGGTTTGCATGTTTAAGTATAAAAACAGTGTAGTGACATCGTTAGGAAATGAATTGAATTTCAGCACAAATTCTATGCAAATTAGTACAAACAACGAAGGTCTTAATTGTTTTTGTTTAGGCACACATTATTATTTATGTTCAATTTTCAAATGAAAATGAATAAACGTCTCCTTCCATTAGTGCATCATTTCATTTTAAGCAAACATTTGTTTTACTAGATAAATAGATGTTACAGCAATGTGAACGATTGTATCGATATTAATTGATTTGTATATAATGAATATTTGAACATGTATTTTTAAAACAATATATTTATACTGATCTCAAAAATAAAATATGCTTCTAACTTAAAATGTTGTTGTTTATCTCGGTCTCAAGGTGGTAAAAAATCTAAAACAAATGTAGTTATTTATTCTCGCATTATAATTATTACGTGTAATGTATACTACCCGCGTATCAACACACGTCATTACATATTATATCCATGTGTTAACACGTGTTTTAATTAACTAGTATACTACTCACATAAATGTACTAAATCAATGTGTAAACACGTGTTATAATCTACTAGTGTGTCAACACAATGTATTGATTATTATATATCAATGTGTTATGGTTTACTACTAGACTTTACACACAATGCAAGACAATCAACTATTCACATAATAAGACTATCTGTAATGCTGCAAATCGATTAATTCAAAGTGTGTCCACATAAACATAAATACTAAAACTCGGACATGAAAAAAAGCACTATTGGGCAATATAGAAATATCTTAAAGTATCGAGTATCTCCTCTGATCAGAGAAAAACTTATTTGCAGCATATACATATGAGTTCATTAAAAAATAACATTATACATATACATTATTTAAAAAAATGCATTATTCACAAAGGTTATATGCACGTCTATGCAATAAAACAGGTTTTGGCACAAACACAAATCAAATATTGATGGGATAATAAGAGTACTATCTTATCAACACTTGACAAGTTGAAAGAATTTTTATTAATTGCAGCTGCTTTTCCAAATAAAACATTTCTACGATCATTATACAGATGCTATTCTAAAATTACATTATTTTCATCATCTACTGTATTACAAAAGAGGCATTTTCTATCTTCTAACTTAAAGATTAACATATCAACCGGTCTCAATTCTTATTAGAAGAAAAAGAAGAAAAAAAAGAAAGAAAAAAAAAGACGAAACGTACTAAAAGCAGACCTATGCCTCAAAGGTAATAGAATTTTACAATATCTTTCAACCTCAAAATGGTTTTAAGATAAATGGTAGGTGCGTTATTCGGTCGTCCTTTACCAGACATACTGACTGCTCGCCTTATAGATGAAAATTAATCACTGGTGTAAATATCCAGAACTTTCTCAATAAGGTTGCCAAGCCATCTCACTGACAATTGGTGAATTTTGCGTATATTTGCCACTCATCCCTCACAAACAAGAAAGAAAAAAGAATCGCATAGCACGGTTATTGACAACACCAATACACAAAAATGATTAACAACCCAATATTGCAGCCCAATAACTAATTACAGGCCACAGAATGGAGCCATACGGTTTTGTACATAAGATTTTGTACAAGCGTTATAAAGAAACGCCTCCAATTTGTTTGCAATTAGCAAATTGACACAATTCATTCTTATTAGGTTAAAGACGCAAAAAACCTCATGGCCACGTTGACTACAACGATGAAAACAACTGTTATATATATCGTACTCTGGAAACCTTCACATGTGGCGTACTGATGTAAACATAAACACAATGTCCCGTGGGAGAACACGGTTATTAGTTCAAGGACGAAGAGTACTTACATTTCAGGATTGAATAATACTGGACACATTGATGAAGGTCACTAGGGCATCAGAATTTTATCACCTGTACAATACGTGTTGAACCAGTGCTAAGAATAAATCAAATAATACCTGTGAATATGGGTTTCAAGTATGTTCAAATAAATGAGCTAGGGTGTATTGAAGCCCAATAAGGGGAAAACAGGATATACATTTTTTATCATCTATTAAGCTATTATTTTAACCATTTTGAGGTACGGAACTTGATTAATCCTAACGAATAGTTGAAGGCTTAATGTTATTACAAACTTGGTATTTAAAAGGGATCTAATATCCATGCATGGCTAAAAAAGAATAAAAACATGAATTTTCAAAAATCTTCTTCTCAAAAATCTAGTGTCCATTAGGGTCTTATATGGTGACTTAGATGTTCACACAGGAATATAATGGGAAAACAAGATATTCTGTTACTCTTGTCTATTTTAGGTATTGTTTCAATTATATTGATACTGGAGCACAAATTAGTCAAAAGATTGGAGACGGATTTCTTCCTGCATCAGTACAATTGGCTATGCCGCATATAACAAATGTGTTGAAATGGCGTTAAACCCCATTAAAAACAAAATAAAAAAAACACACACAGAACAACAACAATAAAAAAAAAAAAAAAAAAAAAAACACATCCAAAAAAAAAGAAGAAGAAAACCCCAAATAATGTTTTGATGTCTGATGCATTATTTAGTTATAAGAGTTGAGACTGGTTTCTTTAAAAGGGTTTGTATGACCATTTAAGGTCAAGCAGGGACCCAAAAAAGGAATAGAATGGTGAATTTTTAAAAAATCTCCTCAATAACTGACCAGCCAAAAGCATTCGTATTTGGTATAAATGATCTCTATGAGAAGGGGGGTTTCAAGTTTGTTCAAATAAAGAGGCTATGATCCATTGGGGTCCAGTAAGAGAACTTATATATACTATAAGAAAGCAGTAAATTCTATTTTTAACATCCATTTTTTTTAGTAATATAAAATCATCTTGATATCTGGAGTATTGTTTAGTCATAACAGTTGAGACTAGGACCTTTAAAAGGTATTTGATATCCGTAAGGGACCAGCAGTTCGCCAAAAATTTCCTGTTAGACCTGTATTATTGTATTTTTGATTAAAGTTGTGTGATGCGTCAAATCAATGACTTATACAAGGATTTTTCTTTAGTTCTCTCTCTCTCTCTCTCTCTCTCTCTCTCTCTCTCTCTCTCTCTCTCTCTTAAAGATGAGTTAAAGTATCTCCAGATGTCGAAGAAATTCTTACGTGACACTTGGTGATGCATCTGGTTGTCAGCGGTCACAACATAATTGTTTAAACTTATTTATTTACATCGATTGTGAAACATTTTCTTACAGCTTAAACAAATCATGCTCGAAGTTTTCCTGGATAGAACCAGTACTAAAGTGTCTTGCTCAAGGACACTACACATAGCAGTCGATCATGGGTTCGACGCTCTACCAATGGACCACTTGTTCCACAAAAGACTTATTTAAAACTTATTTACTTTATATCAAGGATCGAACCCATGACCCATCGATTATGGATCCGATACTCTACCAACTGATCACACGTTCCACAAAAGACATGTTTAAACATATTTGTTTAACATTGATTGTGAAACAAGTTCTTACAACTGAGAAAAATCATGCTATGATTATCTTCAAAATTAACACGAATAGAAGCAACACTCACTTTGTGTTACGAGCATGCTTTACGCCTCACATCACTATTACATTTCCAATAGGGCTCCATTGTAACATCTATGTTCAAAACACAGTGAAAATAAAAATCTGCAGCATGACATTGCGTCTGTACTCAATTTCTTCACTTGTACAAGATCTGCAATTATAACCAAAAAAAAATGAAACCATGACCAGTTTCTTATTATAAATTCAATGGTTTTGTGATACCAATTTCCAGAGTAATAATATGTAAACTATTCGCCCACGATGCGGTTTGGACCATCAATACTATATTGACGCAGAAGTGACTAGAAATCAATCTGGTATTAGTATAAAATTTTCAATGGTAGGTTTTACTGCTACCATCTATATCTGTATTCAATAGAGATAACAGTTGTGTGGTTCCTTAACGAATCTATCTGAAAAATATATTTATAGTAGTTTGTCTCTTTTAACGTTTGCAAGGTATATGTATACAAAAATATCTATCATATGTACGTTTGTTATATTGCATACACGTTTTATGGTAAATTTTAGACGAAAAAAGGGTTGTTTTATAAATATTATGAACGTATCTGACTTTCACCGAGGACCTATATAGAGAAGGCATAGCAACTCATTGATGTTTAATGAACGCTCACGTGCAATCATCATCATCTCCCTATTTTTAATCGCATCCCTCTGGAAAACTACTCTCATGATGCAGTCAGATTAGCTCTGTACAGTGACATTAAAAGGTAAAAACATTAACCGTGTTCAAAACTCCGACGGTCGGCTGGCTGACTACCTCAGGTAGGAGCCCGTTCTAGAGAACAATGGACGCCGGATAGCAGATGTTCAGATATGCGCTTTTCTTAGCAGATAACTTGATAACTGATGAGTGTGCCCCGTGGTGGAATGTCTAAGTTGTCTTTGTGAAGGAATTGGTCTGGTGTCAACCAGGTTGTAGATTTTGTAGAACATTGTGACCCGGGCATTGTTGCGACGGCATTGGACGGTTTCCAAGTTAAGGTCTATCAACATGTCAGTGACACTGCTAGTCCTTGTGTTGTCATGCTTGATAAAACGAGTTGCTCTACGCTGGACCATCTCAAGACGGTTAATCATGCAGTCAGGTAGTGTGTCCATACAGTTGAGGAGTACTCTAGGATTGGCCGGACATATGTGCGGTATGCTTTTGACCTGGCATTTTTTTAACATGGTGCTATGATGCTATGTTTCTCCTGATGAAGAACAAGGCGAAGCTTTTTTATTGTGTTGTTGATGTGTTTTTTTTGTTTTTTTTTGTGTGAGGAAATGGTAATACAAAGGTACTTGATTGAATTTGTTATTTACGCAAAACTCGCGAAAAATCTCGTTTTCAGTTATTCTAATTTCCATTTATTTAAAAAATACAAACCAAATTTTTTCTTGGCATAATGAAATTCTCCACGATTCCAAGCAAATTATGATTATAATTGTTGAAGAACTTACAATTATAAAATGTGTATATTGCAACTGAAAAAACAACAAAAGAAAGTTTACAACAAACTGCAACGTTTTTAATTAAAGATCATTTTGACTGTTTAGAACATTTAAAACATATAAGGCTACCAACAGCTTACATTTTATGCATGAGAATTCAGTTGCCTGCGAAATATGTATGATAAATGTGGCTAATCATTAATTTGTCGCGTTCTTTTTTTATCAACAATAATTAGAAAGGTGAAAGTTTCCTATCCTTCTATATAAGTCTTTGCTTTCACGTATATGACTGCTATAAAAATAAAGCTTCAATAAAAGTTTGTTTTTGATAAATTATATAGTGATTATGTATCAAATGACATTATAATGTGGTTCCCGACGTGTATAGTGGCCTACTTATTGGATTAACTTTATAACAGGTCACTGCTTATTGGAAGTAGCAATTAGTAGGCCATTTAATAACAGGTCATTGCTTATTGGAAGTAGCAATAAGCAGGCCATTAATAACTGGTCACTGTTTATTGGAAGTAACAATAAACAGGCAATTTAAAAACGGGTTACTGCTTATTGGAAGTAGCAATAAGCAGGCTATTTAATAACGGGTCACTGTTCATTGGAAGTAGCAATAAGTAGGCCATTTAATAACGGGTCACTGTTTATTGGAAGTAACAATAAGTAGGCCATTTAAAAAAACGGGTCACTGCTTATTGGAAGTAGCAATAAGTAGGCAATTTAATAACGGGTCACTGCTTATTGGAAGTAGCAATAAGTAGGCAATTTAATAACGGGTCACTGCTTATTGGAAGTAGCAATAAACAGGTAATTTAATAACGGGTCACTGCTTATTGGAAGAAGCAATAAGTAGGCAATTTAATAACGGGTCACTGCTTATTGGAAGTAGCAATAAGTAGGCAATTTAATAACGGGTCACTGCTTATTGGAAGTAGCAATAAGCAGGTAATTTAATAACGGGTCACTGCTTATTGGAAGATATGTAATTATCTCCTCATATGTTAACGTACCCAAGGACTTATATAGACTTCTATAGAAGCTTCTCTCTATAAGCCCTTGACGTATCTAATGGAATGTCCACTTTCAACTGTATAAGCGGAGAAATCATTCTTTTATACTAATGTTTATTTTTAGAGACTTTTCAATTAAAGCCGGCATAATTTTATAATGTGAGTAGTAACAGGAAATTGGCACACAAAATTCATTCTGTTGTGGTTTTATTTCAAATCTCAACAGTGACGAAGTTGTCCCTTAACGTTTCACACCACTATTACATTTCTCATGAGACTCCATTGTAATTTCCAAAACAGTGGAAAAAAACACCAAATCTGCAGCATGTGTCTGGGCTCAAATTCTAAACTGGTTCAAGATATACAATTGACATGAGTTGTCAGAAGACAACAAAACTCGCCTCTCGGTGTCTAAGTCCAAAAAGGGCCATAACTGCGCGAAAATGCATCCAGAGTTATGGTTCTTGTCTGTGGGTGTTCCATTGATGATGGTGAACACACATGCGAAGTTTCATTCGCATGCAACGAGTGGTTGCACAGATTTAAACTTAAACGCAAACGTTTAACCTGGGTGTCTATAGACGACGACGCCGACGACGACGACGCCGGGGTCATGGAATAGCTCTCCTTGGACTTCGTCCCGGCGAACTAAAAAGGGAAAAAGCATATCTATAATCTATACATGTGTTCATAACTCATGACTACTCTTTAGTATATTCTATGTGATAGTTAATTCCCTTTACTTAGAATAAGAAATACTCTTATAATTTGCCTCTATACCATACCATGATGCACCGTCTGACACGCTTTGTGTCGTTCATTTTAGTTCCATAACTTAAATATTATTATTATTATTATTATTAATATATGTTCCAGTGTTTACCACAGTCACAACGTACACTATACAAGGTTGTTTTTTTAGTGTATTTTTTTAAATTCATTGGTTTTGCGATACCTTTCAATTTCCAAAGTAATAATAAAAGTAAAGAGTTTGTTTATTATAGTGTTACCCCTATTGAAAGGGTCAGCCGCATTGGGTTCATGGGGCACTTTAATACTGTACACAGTTACTCCCCGCATCAGAAAAATACCAAGTATTTCTACCGGGAATCGATTCTCCAACCTCCCCGGCGCTTCCGAGGCGGACGCTTAACTACCAGGCCACGACGCGGCCAAGTTCGAACCGACAATTCTGAAATGACACAGACTAGTTCAGAAATCTGGTATCAGCATCACATTTTCAGTGGTGATTTCTAAAATATATATTTCCAAACTACTGACCATTTAACACCTGGTAAAAAAATAAACTTAGTCACTGCAATACAAAGCCCTAAAACAAAATTTCCTTTTAAAAGGAATAAAAGGAACGGCTTGCCTTTTTGAGTACGTTATCATAATTATAAATAATTTGTAGGTAAACGATACTTTAATGGGCGTAACAGCACTTCAATTATTTGGGGATTTTGGGATAAGGGGAACCGCTCCGAAAATGTTTGGTATCTTAAACACTTACTGCCGAATTCTGCAAATTTCTTCAGTACATCATGCACATAGTGAGTTGTACGGGGATGTGGTCGCTGTTACCAATAGATGGTATGGGCTTGCATCGTTATTGGAAGCTGGGATGAGTTGTTTGGATTATGTCTAATGTATTCTGTTTTCTTGCGGGGAAACTGAGGAGTTGTTCAAAACTGTTGTCTGAATCCATGTCCAGGAATGATTAGTTGAGTAGACGGGTATTGGTTTCCAGTTATGGTTAGGTCTTTCCAGTCTATGTCAGGGAGGTTGAAGTTTCCAGCTATTATTAAGATGCTCTTCTTGACCTGTTTCCTTAGAGTGAGAAAGTCTTATCTCCAATATGCTTAAAGAGCTGAACTAGGATCACCATGAACAGCGTCGAAAAACAGCCGGCTCTCCATGATGTACAAGATCCGAAACCATCTTGTAGACATCAACGCAGACAAGGTTCTCCAAAGCGGCGACGTGCGTACCAGAGGACAGTATAGGCTGTTCCAGTAGCGTATCAAAGCGTATGATATCCCCAGGTAGAGACAAGAAGAGCCTCATATTCCTCCTCATACTACTATCAGGGGACATACAGATGAATCCAGGTCCAGGAAATCGGTCCATATTTCCTTGTGGTGTATGCGACATACCTGTTTCATGGACACAAGAGGGTGTATGCTGCAACAACTGCAGTGTTTGGTATCACAAATCCTGTGAAGACTTATCTTCAAGAAACATGTCGTACTTGGCTCGTTCGAGTGTCGTCTGGCACTGTTGTAAGTGTGATAGTGTGATCGTCGACAGTTTCACGTTTAAGAACTTCAAACTTTTTACAACTAATGTTTACATGCCACTTTCTGGAATTGACACGTCCTTTGATTCAGTCGCATCATCCTGCTTCAGTCCTCTTCATACAAGTAGCCCACATTCATTGAAGGATAGCACCAACACTTCAAAAAAACATCGTAGAACATTGTCCTCTGCTAACTCAGAGAAATCAAGAGCATCAAGAAATGAATCTACATCTGCACAGCTTAATATCCCAAGAAAATCAAACACTCTTCGTCTGTTAACTGTCAACTGTTGTGGAATCAGAACTAACAGATCAGAGTTTATCGCTTCCCTAGACTACATCAAGCCAGACCCTGTCTGCGGAACAGAGTCGCGGTTAAAAGGCGTGAAACCTGGTCGTGATCCAGAGAAAACAGGCATAAAGTCTAACGAAATCTTTCCTGAAACATACTTGGCTCACAGAAATGATCGAACTTCTGGATTGGGTGGTGGAGTCTTTACCGCAACAAAAGAAAGCCTCACTTCAGACGCACAACCACAGCTGACCACAGATTGTGAGATAGTTTGAACAAAGGTTAAGGCCAAGCAGCACAAATACATCTACCTATGTTCCTTCTACATGCCACATAGAAACATGCACGACATAGAGGAACTCAGCAAATCAATCTCAGCACTTTCCAAGCCAATAAAGAATGACATATACTTGCTGGCGACTTCAACTGTCCAGACATTGACTGGGAGAATATGTCAGTAAAGAAGGGGGCTGCAGGCGAAGGACACAGCAAGCTCTGATAGACTGCTCTCTAGAACATGGGCTTACTCAAGTTCGCAACCAACCAACGAGAGATTCAAACATATTAGATTTAGTATTCACCAACAATCCCTCGCTTGTCAAGACCTCAACATCTGTGCCAGGTATCAGCGATCACGCCGTGGTTGTCACAGACAACAATATCATCCCATATTACATACACCAGAAGCCCAGAACTTTCTTCATTTTCTTGAAAGCTAATTGGGATGACATCTTCGCTGACACGAATCTACTATCTGATTCTATTACCAACATGGCTAGTACCTCATCTATCCAAAATCTTTGGGAGACATTTAAATCAGAAATCAACCAATATATGATATGAAACATCCCTACAAAAACCAGCAATAAAGGGAAATCAGTACCCTGGTTCAACAGAGACCTGAAAAGGATGGTGGGAGGGAAATCAAGACTGTACAAACACGCCAAACAATCCAACCAGTGGAATGCTTTCAAGACCTTTCAAAGACAGTGCAAGACTGCATTCAAGAAAGCAGAAATAGGCCGCATCAACAACACCATTCAGAAGAAACTCGATGAGCAAAATACAAAGACTTTTGGAGGTATGTAAAGGCTTGGAGGCAAGACAGCGTGGGTGTGGCACCACTAAAGAAGCTTGGAAGCCTACTGAATGGAATCAAGGGCATAGTACAGATCATGGTTAATCAATTCAAATCCGTCTTTACTAAAGAAACTGGCGACTTCATACTCTCTGACACAAAGAAGAGAGCCAAACATCCAATGTCTCCACTCACAGTTACAACCAAGGATGTCGAGAAGCTTCTCTTGAAGATTAACACTTCGAAAGCACAGGGACCAGACAAGATTGCAAACATCATGTTAAAGACGTGCGCCTATCAACTAGCAACTGCCCTTAGGACCATATTCCAACGCTCCATCAACACTGATAAACTCCCATCCGACTGGCTCAACGCAAATGTGGCACCAATATGCAAGAAAGGCGAAGTTCACCTCCCTGAAAATTACAGACCCGTTTCCCTGACATGTGTATCATGTAAACTTCTAGAACACATAATCTGCAAACATATTATAGATCACCTTGAAAAAAAATCCTCACAACATTAAATCATGGCTTTAGATCAGGCTTTTCTTGCGAAACACAACTCTTGTCATCAGTTCACGACCTTCTGCGAAACTCAGACAAAGAGGTACAGATCGACATGGTCATCTTCGACTTTTCCAAGGCATTCGACACAGTCACCCACAGAAGGCTACTTCACAAGATGGAACTCTATGGAGTAAATGAAAACATCAATGCCTGGCTGACATACTTCCTTACTAATAGGACAATGCAGGTTGTGGTCGATGGAGAAACATCGGAAACATTATCCGTGGACTCGGGAGTACCCCCAGGGAACAGTATTGGGACCTTTGCTGTATATGCCATATAAATGACCTCCCAGACGCAGTCCAGTCATCAGTTCATATTTTTGCCGGCGATTGCCTACTCTACCGAGTCATCAAAAGCCAAGAAGATCACACCACCCTCTAACAGGACCTACAACAACTAGAGATATGGACCGATACATGGGGTATGCGTTTTAATGCAAAGAAATGCTACTTGATGAGCATGAACAGCAACTCGTCACATTTCTATGAATTAGACAAAACGATACTACAACAAGTACCAGAAAACCTATCTTGGAGTGACAATATCCGAAGACCTTAAGTGGAGCGCCCACATCACCAAGATATCCAAAAAATCAAACCTGACCATTGGCTTCCTTAGAAGGAACCAAAAACACTGCCCACCATCATGCAGAAAAATGGCATACCTGTCACTAGTTAGATCAACCCTAGAATACTGTTCCATCGTTTGGGATCCTTACCAACAAAATGACATCTTTACACTAAGGAAAGTACAGCGCCAAATCGTACGCTTCATCACAGGAGACTACAAGTCGTCACGGGACCCAGGTAGGGTCATATGTATGATGAATGAATTACAATTACCTCCCCTTCAAGACCGAAGGAAAGCACAGAGGTGATCCTTTTTCTATAAGGTGGTCGAGTGGCTGGTGCCAGCTATGCAATGTCTCAACTTTTTAACTCCTGTCTGCGACAATCACCAAATTAAAGCCATGAAATTCTTAGGCTGCAAATCAGACAATATTATTGAAAAACATTCTTTAAATAACAGCAAATGCTTTAAATTAGTGCAGTGCAAAGCATCTCATTCCAGAACTCTTACTTTCCAAAAACTGTTATAGAAGGGAACCAACTGGAAGATAGTGTTGTGTGCGCAAATACAGTTAACGGCTTTAAATCAGCTGTCTTTCATTAGGACTAATCAGTGTTTCCCAGACCTTCTTTCCGTTGTGCATATGCCGAGAGGCTCTACAACGTACTTATCCAAATCCAGATCCAGATCCAGATTTGAGACTTCTGTGCACCACCTAGTCTCGTTGACCTACGTATGTTCTTTCAAGAGCCCAGCTCAGTATATGGAAGAAAAAGAAGAAGAAGAAGACTATACAGCATTGTAAAATAAATCGTAGAAAACATACTGTACTGTATCCGATTTTGATGCTTGCGTTGTATTGACTTGTCTCGTTTAGAGCAGAGTCCTAAAAGAAACCACAGAAACTATTCGCTGCTTCGGTAAACAGCTATTCGCTACTGTTATAAAAACGCAACACGCGCTTCGCGAGAAAGAGATAATTAGCAGCGATTTAGGAATAGTTGCAAGGAAGTATACATACACAATGGCAGACAATAGTACCAAAGATCAAGAGATTCAAGAGGATCCAGCTGTCACGAACTTTCGAGACTATTTGCGGATAAAAACTGTGCATCCAGACCCAGATTATGGTGAGCTATTTTTATGTTATTCGACCTTGCAGTCATTCGACCCTGTTTGTTATATTTGTAGTTGGTTACTCTAGTTAACACTGGCATAAATAATCGCGCTATCTCAAGTCCGGGAAATGGTAAAATTGATATTTGGACATTATAGAAGAAGCAAATTGTTGTTACACATCGCACAAAGTTCCTTTATGGTTACCAGTGACTTATTTGTTTATATGTCTTTATTGTTACTTGTTAAATAGCCTCAGAAGAGACATATGATGAACATATGATTGAGTTACTGACCTCATCAAATACCTACATATATCAGTTGGAGACTAAGTGACAGTTAGTGGCATAGCTGACCCTAAAATGATGTGCAAGCCCACCAGGTTCTAATGTGGTCTGGAGGGAACGACTCAACAGAAAAAAGACTTGCAGGATGCATTTCCTGCATTCTGCAGGCATTTTTATGAGGTATAATGATGCATTCGCATAAATATGTGCAAGCCTGGGTGTTGTGGTGTAAAGGCAGCTACGCCACTGACAGTAGCAAATGTTTAACTTTCTATTTACGAACAAACACTGTCTGTTAAATGCAGTATTTTAAATATGATTGAAAGCTATAGAACAAAGCGTGCTGCTTCTTTGAAGTCATAAAACATGTTTATAGAAAGATAAATAGAAATCATAATTTTTGGTCAATATACCCAAACGACAGAGAGGTTAAGTTGGTACTGCGGTAGTTACTATTGAAGTACTTATAAGTGTTAGTCTCAGTTAATCACCATAAAAGGGGTGAGACTTGCCCCTAGCCGACGATCAAATAATTTTTTTTATCAAATCATTTGACAATGTGCTTTTATAGAAACTATCATAAGTGTATGTTTGTGACACTAAGGCTATTTAAGCGGGGCGGTAGTGTAGTGGATAGAGTGTTCGCCACTCATGCCAGAGGTTGCGGGTTTGATCCTTAACTGGACCTGATGCCTCTAAATAAAACATTCAGTGTACTGGTTCTACCCAGGTGGCCGAGTTCAGGGCAGTTCATATAAGCTCCTCGCAATCAAACTAAAATAAATTAATGTTAATAAACTATTCAAATAGACTTGAGCCTACAGACCCCTACCCCCTCCTTTGTTATTGAGTTCTTACCGCATTTGTTTTAGCTTGATTTTAAAGTAAGCTCAAGGCTTATGAAAATACATAAACTCTGAAATTGGTTTCCAAGGTAGAACTTTTTCAAAGTACTAAGTGTTGTTTTTGAGAGTCCATCTGGCCGAGCCACAAAAAGAACATGGGACTGCTGGTGGGAGAGGCCAACACTTAATCCACTGTAGTACTATCTTTGCTTAAAGATGCACAACCTTTAAATTTCTGTTCAGAAAATGATGGAAAATTTATTTAATCACAAAGAGAAAGGTTCCATTCTTATTAATGAGAAATTCGTTAACATACAGGTCAGCATATTCAGTTTTATCCATCAGTGTTTTAGCATAACCCGATATTGGCCAATGAGTGACTTTATCGTGGGCTGTGGTTTAGTTATTTGGTCAATAAAATGAAAGAGTTTTACGCTACAGAGACAAAATACGATACAAGATATTGAACAGAATATCCGTAATATATTAATATGTTATAAATGTGAAGTTTTATTGCTATGATTGAAAACATATCGGCGATATAGGTAAGGCCTCTTTAAAACAGTTTACAATTTATGTGAACACTATGTTTCATTTTTTAAGTTTTATCTATCACATGCATACATGTATCTTCCATAACTCATGTTATTATGTGTTTCCATGTTTAATGTTGGTCTTCTTCATCAGGGCTTTTAAAACCCTGTCAAAACCAACAAGGGTGATGTAAATAGATTCATTTTTTTTAAAATTGATTTTAATGATTCTATTGCAGATGGCGCCATTGCATTTTTGAAAAAGATGGCAGAAGAGATCGGCTTGGCATATAAAACTGTGGAGGTATGCTTCGAAAGTTGTGTGCCGAAAGAATGTAATAAGATATAATTTAATAATACATAGATCAAAATTGCTGATAATTTATTTGATAAGAAAGTTATTTACCCCTATGTTTAAAAAGGTGGGAACATTCTTACTTTCCGAATATGTGAGTAAATAGGCTTTAGATCTAAGATCCATACAATAAGTAAAATGTACTGACCCAAAGTTGCCATTTATTTATTTAGAAACATTGTTTACATGCATAACATTATATAGATTAGGTCATTTAGTATTTCATTTGCCTTCGGACAGAAAATAAACTCGTATTTTCAACACGAGCCCATTCCGAATTATCATATCTTTATTTAACTCCTCCCTCTTTTCAAAAGTAACGGGTGAGACCGTGTCTTTATCCCTATTTTCCAATTTTCAAAATGAATGGGTATTTAAGGCAAAGTACCACTATTGGAAAAATGAAGTGGGGTAGTCACATAATGGCAGTTATAAATAATCCTTGTTTCTTTTTTAAAAATGCATTTCCCTTATTTTGATGCCCATTTTTTTATTTGAATGGCATCATTGGTGTATTTTGAACATTTTGATAGCATTGTCAAGTTTGAATTGTGAAAAATGATGCTTGGAAATTGGGGTATGAATACATGATTTCGGAAGTCTACTTACACTTTGACAACAGTGTACACACTGAGCAGAAAAAAATCTCTTATATGACACATGGCTGCTACTTTTCTCATCATATTTTTGCAGTGCAGTGGTTGACAAACAGAAAAATGTAGGTTTCACTTCTTTCGTTTTGGTCTCTCTATGAATGACAAGCCTTCAAATTGTTATTATTTACTATAGAATAAAAAACAAAAATCAATGGTGGGATTACACCTTAACTAACTTATGAGGATTTCTCCCCCCCCCCCCCCTCCAAATTATTTTAACTGGGCCTCCGATTGTTGTACTGTTACACACACTGTAGAAGACTATACATGCATATGTTAGACATCGTGCTGAATTTGAGTTTATCAGCTAGATAACAGTCTGACCAGTTGTGACCTATTTATGTACTGGCTATATTCTGTATGTAAAATTACTAAAAAGCTGTGTCTTGACAACATGGGTACACCATGTGATCTGGCAGCTCAGTCAATATGGAATAGTATTAATAAGGTCACTGGCTTGAGTGCTGGTTTGGTCACATACATCTGTTCCTGTGACAACTTTGAGAAAAAGCAGCGACAGTGCCTTTTGACTGTTTGTAATTTGTTGTCACTTGAGACGTCTGATATCCAAATAAATAAAAAGCTGTCCATCAACAACTTATTTAACAGACTAGTGAGGTTCATGTTTGTACAGTGATTCATTGAAAAATTTTAGTGTCTGTAGGATGATTATGTTTTATCAGAGATATATAAATAATTAAGTCACTTTTTTTTTAAAACGTACTGAGATAATTTAAAGATTCTGATTCAGTCACTTAAAATATTCGTGCGAACAGCGTGTGAAAGCCGTTTACATGCAATGTAGTGTGGTCTGAATGAAATTTTCATCAAAAAATGCAATTCTCAGCAAATTGTGTTTAAAAGTGGTTGAAGTACTTCTGATTTTAAAATTGGTATACTGCAACTATAAAACCAACAAATTGTAAGAAATTTTACTTCAAACCACAATATATATTTAATTCAAGATCATTTTAAAACATATTAAAGCATCGAAGATTACATACAACTTACATTTTATGTACAAGAAATCAGTTGCCTGTAAATTATGAATAGTTAAATTTACTAAATACATGTAATTAATCCTTCGTGTGCTATTTTATCAACATTTAGTTGGGAGTTGCAAGTTTCCTTCCTTCTGTATAAGTCCTTGGCATATATAACCATGTTGAGATAGTTGTACCACCTGAAACTCCATATAGAAGAAGCTAGTAGTATCATGCTAATTTTGGGAAAATTATTAAAAAAACCCCCCCAAAAAAAACAAATTAATATTTTACTTGAATTTGTTCCTGTTGTACCAGTAAAAACTGATGACTTAAAATATGTTTCCCGGTATCACTGTTTGCATCAGAGATGTCCAGAAATCTGAAAAGAAAGAACGCTTTTACATGCAGGCATTTACCAGAGTTAAGCTTGTTTCTAATATACATGTAGAAATTAAATTAAAGTTTTGTTACATGTGGTACTTTGGTAATTTTATTTCATTGTTTCATCATTTTATCATTTTTAAAAATGTGTCGGGTGAAAATTTATCAGTATTTATGTGTTACTCTTTTAACCATCCACCAGGCCTGATTAGCTCAGTTGGTAGCATCGATCATCTCTCACTACTGATTCAAGCGGAAAAGTTATCATGTACTCGTGCAGATAAATGTGTTCGAGTACTGGTTAACCTTTCAGGATCCAAGAAAAGAGTGGTTTGGTTAGGTTAGATCGTTTTTTAGAATGTTATATTTTTCGAAAATATTGGTGTTGAATACATAAGTTGAACAGCCATTTAAATTATCCGTAATTCTACAAGTGATTATACAGTACAACTCGAATAATGCAATATTTAAATTTTTACATGAGTGTGCATAGTACGTTATGCAGTACTTGTCAAATTATGCAATGTCACATATGCTGTATGTATCTAAAAGTTTTACTTGGATGTACATACTAGTTTATACAATACTTGTCAAATTATGCAATGTCACATAATTATGCTGTATGTATTTAAAGATACACTTGGGTGTGTATACTAATTTTTGCATATATTATACTGATTAAAAGGGAAACTAGCCAAAAAAAATTGTTTGTTTGTATTCGATTACCAGTGTAACCTTGAAATAAATAAGACTTTTGTCACAGGTCTCCTGTTCTGTTTTTCTAAATCCATTAGCAATTTAGTAACACAAACACTTTCAAAAATAGCCTTTTATAAGCACAAAGTTAATGACACAGTCTACAAAATAGAATGTTCACATCTTTTTTCAGGTGCACCCAGGAAAGGTGATTGTGATTATGACATGGGAAGGACAGGATGCCAGTCTACCAACCATCATGCTGAACTCACACACGGACGTTGTACCAGTCTATCCAGTATGTTTTATTAAGAAATAATGAGCCTATCAGCCAGTTTTGAATTTAAGATTGTTAAAAATTTGTTTTTGATAGAAAAACAATCTCTAAATCAATGATTGATTGAATATTAATTTTAAAGTTGGGTTTATGCAATTGAGGGCTATCAGTTAACCTAACTGCTGTATCTTTGGATCCTGGAAGGTTAACCAGAACTCGAGCACACCCCAGCTGCGCAAGTAACTGATAACTTTTCCACTTGAAATAGCGGTGAGAGACAAATGATAATGAGAGGCAATTTCGTATATCAGTCGTCACGGAGACTGAGGCCAGGCAGGGAATCGAACTTGCGACCCCTGTATTGATAGTAAGATGTGCTATTGACTGAGCTGATCAGGCCTGGCTCTCTAAATAGATATCTTGATAATTATGCAGGTTCTCCGTGGTCAGGTGGTCTAAGAAACCACCTCAAGATCACACGCCTCACACCACCGAGGTCATGGGTTTGAACCCAGCTTGGGTTACCTACTTATGGTAGGTAGCAAGTTTTCCAGTTACTTGTGAAGGATGGTGGTTTTGAATGGATTCATGAATACACACCTATCTGAGGTCTACCTCCATCAATACAACTGCTTGCCTTGTGAATATGATACTATATATCCTGTAATGTGTTAAACATGAAATGAAACTCCATTACAAAAAAGCTTTCAATTGCAAAGCCATTACAATAATGCTTTTATTACATGCATAATGGAACAGAAAATTGTTGACTACCCATTCCTATTTCTAATTCTAGTGAACCATTCATTACCTACATGTACTTAAAAATTCTCCTTCAAAATAAATGTAAGAAGAGGTCAAAGGGAAGTAATGCTTTTTCAAAAATATATACTTATTCGCATGGGTGTAAAAGATTATAAAACATGTTGCTTCTTTGGGCTAAGTCACAGTGTTTAAAATTATTTTATCTGGTTTTATTTTTCAGGAAGAATGGAAGGTTGATGCATTTAGTGCAGAAAAAATAGATGGAGACATTTATGCAAGGGGAACACAGGTAAAAATGTATTTGAAATCCCAAATCATTTGTATTTTATTCATTACCAGTAATGATTATGAGATGCTTTGTATCCATAGTCAAAATAAAATTAATGGTATATGCTTTCTTTTGACATTTATACCGATATTTATGCACTCTAATACAAGTGAGCCTTCATAAATCTGTGATATACTGTATATTATGGTTGTGGAGCACATAGTCCAGTGGTAGAGTACCGATCCCATAATCAGAGGGTCGTGGGTTTGATCCTCCACCACAGCTATGTGTGGTGTCCTTGAGCAAGACGCCTTTTCCGTATATGCTTAATACTGGTTCTACCCAGGAGGACTTCGAGTGTGATTTGTCTAAGTTGTAAGAACTTGTTTCACAATCGTAGTAAAATGAATAAGTTTCACTAACATTATGGTCATTGTTTTGATATGCCTTATTATGCTTTCCAGGACATGAAGAGTGTGGGAATTCAGTGAGTTGTTTACGTTAACCTTTATTCTAATCGTCCATTTAGTTCTCTTATAAAAGGTAAAATTATAATTATATATTGGTAAGAAGTTACTTAATGGTCAAGGCAACATCATATGACTGTGACATGGATCAAACCCATGACCTTTGATCCTTGGTCAAGTGCTCAGTCGCTAGACCACATGTTTCACACACAACCAAAAGTCTGTATTACAAGTCTGGTTTTCTTGTTGATCTTTGACACTTTGTTTAGAGCTGCGAGGTTTTATCAGTTTATTGGTAGATTGGGATACAAGCTTGAGAATTAAAGACTAAATTCTTGGAAGTGTGGTTCCCGGCCACAAACTCGCCAGCTGTATGGAGTATCCCGCTTCTTTGGGAAAAGTTAGCACATCTGAATCAACAGAAAAAGTGTAAACACAGAAGAATTTGAAATCATAAAAAAACCTCTAAATCAAAATCCTCTGTTTGAAAAAATTAAGAACGACGGCAGTATTGCAGCAAATGTTGCGGTATGCAGATTATGCACCCCATGATCAACTGTTCTGGTGGAACAACAAATTTGATGTCTCGTATCCGACGGAACCACCCATACATGAATTTTAATTTGTCTTTGATGTTGAAATTGAAATTGGACAAACCATATACTATAACTGTTTCGACTTTCTCGAAACGAACAAACAACTTTTAATCAGATAATGACTTCATCTGTGAAATACATCTCGAAGTTGACTGAGATTATCAACCGTTACACAAGGAGAGCATTGCACACCAGAGGTTACTCCAGTCCCTCGTCCCAGTTGAATGACAGCCGTCATTGTTTTATGCTCTCTTTGTATCATGTGATGTTCCTATGTCACTGATACTATGCATGACTGACCCAGCACAAAGCTGATAAAGACTGTGATACAGTCAAAATATACTTTGTTCTGAGTAATGGAATATAATTCATCGAACATGTTAAATTTCGAACAAGAGTACAACTTGTATTATATGTTATAGATATCTTGAAGCTATCAGAAGGTTGAAGAACCAAGGCAAACAACTAAAAAGAACGATACATTTAACTTTTGTTCCAGGTACAGTATTTCAAAATTATTTATAAGAATTTGAAATGATGCATTAAACATTTAATATGTGTTTGGTAATCGGGAATAAAAGTTAAAAGAACCAGTAAAGTCTGAATGAATAAATGAACAGGGTTTATAGTATACAACACAAAACAGTTATAGAAGTGGAACGAACATTTCAGGGTATATCAGGTCAATGAAAAGTAACATGGGGATATTTCATGCTGTTAGTAATTATAATACAGTGTATAACATTTTTATGTTTGCATACCATAAAATATCATTTATTTATTAGCTGTACCGACCAATTGCCGGAAGTGCTTATGCAATGGCATGTTGTCTGACTTCTGCCATCTGTCTTCTATTAGTAGCATTACCTCTTTAAGAAGGAGTTTGAAGTTTGTACAAATCAAAGGACTAGTATTTAAAACGGCTCTGTAATTTTTTTTTAAATGGGGTTTAACTCCATTTTCAACATTACAGGTTATATATGACATATCCAGTTTTACCGATGGAGACTTCAGAATGAATCTGAGTAGAAACACCATCCTTACGCAAGTAACTGGCAAACTTTCTCACACAAAGTTTTTGGAGTAAGCGTGACTCAAATCGACGACCTTACCAATGAGGGGTAATTGATCTTGCAACAGCACCTTAGACCATGGAGGACCCTTGGCCCTGTTAAGGGACTTTGAGTTTTACATAGGAATACTAGTCTAAGTTTGAGATCTGGAAGAGTATTACTATCAATCCTTGGTTCATGGGTTTGAATCCAATCTGGCCAAAGTCTTCGTGATGATTGATATATGACATCATGTCTTAATGTCATGTCTCTCAGCACTGATTCAAGTGGGAACATTATACATTACTTGCTGAGATGGTTTTTAGCCCTAGATGGCATAGCAATGTAATAATTAAAATAAATAAATTAATAATTAAATTAAATATTTAAACAAACAAACAAATGGCCTTTGATTGAAGTTTTACATAGTGATACTATGAGAAAATGGGAAGTTCTCATTTCTCATCCAGTTTTATAAATATGATGTTCAATTTGAGATCTAAAGCATTGTCTAACATATTACATTTGGTTTAATAAAGAGTATTGAATTTCCATAAGGTGATTGGAGGGGCACTATTATGGTTAAGATTCGGATTTTTCAAAAATGTTTTTCTATACCTATAGTTGGTCAGATATGTTTATAATTGATATTAATTATTTCTATGTGTAAGGGGTTTGAAGTTTTTGGGGTATATAGAGGCCCTGTAAAGGGACTTTGAGTTTTATATAGGAATACTATAGGAAAACAAAAAAAATACCATATTCATCATATTCATATCCATTTGTACAATACTGGTACTAATTTATAGTTTGAGATCTGGAGCAATGGTTAGTCTTTAATAGCAAATTAGATTTAGATTAATAAGGAGTGTTGAATGTCAAAAAGGGACCCAAATAAGTTGAAATTGTGAAATTTGAAGTCTTCCTTTCAACGACCGATCTGTCAAACTTGTTCATATTTGGTCTAAATTATCCTTACATCAGCAAGGTATTGAAGATTCTGGAAATCAATAGCTGGCCAGGGGTGTATAGGTACCCTGTAAAATTTTCCCATCGTGTACAAAAAAAAAAAATCAATTTCAAATCTAGATCATTTTCTCCCTATAAATGGGTGATTGAAGTTTGGACAAAACAAGGGGCTGGGATGTTTAGAGGTCTGTACTTTTTTGCAGAGGAATAGGATGGAAAACTGAAAATTCCATTTTAAAGTATTTCCTTACCATAATTAGATTTATTGATATCATAACACCCATTACATATTTACATACCAATAGATTACTGTTAGTGTTTTTTTTTCATGATATAAAGAATTGGATTTTATGATAACAGCATATTTATTTCTTGATGTCAATAAATTATTCAATGATACACATAACTCAATGATATACATAAGTAAATGATACATGTAAGTAAATGATACACATAATTAAATAACATGTAATTCAGTTATACACATAAGTAAATGATACACATGATTAAATTACATGTAATTCAATTATACACATAACTCAATGATACACATAAGTAAATGATACATGTAACTAAATGACACATAATTCAATAATACACATATGTAAATGATACACATAGTTAAATGATACTTAATTAAATGATATCACATCTATTTAAAAGTATTTCAAAATACCAGTTAATATAAATCGAAACTGTTTTGTATTTCTTTTATTACAGACGAAGAGATAGGTGGAATGCTGGGAATGCTACTCTTTATAAAGCACGAAGAATTTGAGAAACTTAATGTGGCTTTTGCACTTGATGAAGGTAATGACAATTCTTTATTAAGCAATGTAGGCCTCCGGTCCATAATACAAAAAGGCCATCAAATACAACACATAATGTATTATATAACACAACACACAATAAGAGTAACGCATCAATATGATTTAGGTAATTATTTACATGTTAACATTTATCAAGCAGTGTGCATTATAATCATTGCGATGCAGCACCTTAATGATATTTTAAATTGAATTAAATGATTTTGATATTTTTTAATATACATGTCAATACCGAAGGTATTAATGTTATATAGTTTTGTTTATTCTGACTCAATGATCAAGGTCACTTCAGTCGGATAAAACACTCTGCTTGGTCGCTCTAAGATCAAGTTCACAGGTTGATAAAGCCCTCTGCTTGGTTGTTCTAAGATCAAGGTCACAGGTTGATAAAGTCCTCTGCTTGGTCGCTCTAAGATCAAGGTCACTTGTTAATAAGGTCCTCTGCTGTCTGTGACCAAATTCTTGTACGCCCTATTTCTCTACAACCCCATGTTGGAATTTTATGAAACATGCTAGGATGCATCACTGCCAAGTGGAGATGCGCATATTGTCTTTGTGTTCCAGTTCGATGATTTTTCCTTTAAATGAGTCTGTGACCAAATTTTTGTCTGCCCTTAGTTTGGAATTTTATGAAACTTGCTAGGATGCATCATTACCACGTGCAGATGCACATATTGTCTTTGTGTTCCTTTTGATGATTTTTCATGAAGTTATTGCCTGTTGATTATGTCTGTGACCAAATTCTTGTCCATGTTATTTCTTTACAACCCCATATTGGAATTTTATGAAACTTGTTGAAACTTGCTTGGATGCATCACTACCAAGTGGAGATGCACATATTGTCTTTGTGTTTCGGTTTGATGATTTTTACAGAGAGTTATGGCCCTTTCATTGAGTCTGTGACCAAATTATTCTCCGGGCTATTTATTTACAACCTCAGATTGGAATTTTATGAAACTTGCTATGTTTGTGTTCTGGTTCGATGATTTTTCATGGAGTTATGGCCCTTTCATTTTGTCTGTGACCAAATTCTTCTCTGCTCTATTTCTCTACAACCTCTTGTTGGAATTTTATGAAACTTGCTAGGATGCATCATTAATGACCTATTTCAAAGTATGTTGTACAATATATTATTTTTATTTAGTTTGAGTTTTGAAGCATTTTCTAGTTATTACAAATAAGATTTTGTACGATACGAAGGATTTACTTTCTAAAAGGGGCCAGGTGGGGTCACAAAATGGTTAAAGTTGAACATTGTCATGAATCTTATTCTCAAGAACCAGTCAAATTTTTTCATATTTGATATGAATTATCGCTTTGATTAAAAGTTCTAAGTTTGTACAAATCAAGGGGCACTGGGATGTATAGAGGTCTTTGAGTTTTACATAGGAATACTAGCGGAAAATGGAAAATTCTCATTTTTTCTTCAATTTGTGTAAATATGTTGTTCAATTTGAGATCTAAAGCATTGTCAAGTATATCAAGGGACTTGGATATATTGGGGCTCTGTAATGTGACTTTTACTTTTTATATATAGGAATATTATAGGGAAAACTGATTATTTTCATTTTCCGCATCCATATGTACAAAAAATCTAAAGCATTTCTGCTCATTACAAATCCCTAAGAGTGGGTAATTGAAGTTCTGACAAATCAAGGGGCTGGGTTGTATAAGGGTTCTGTACAGGGACTATATTTATTTTACAGATGAATGGTATGGGAATTTATAGTATTTCCTTTTCATTGCAATTAAGTTTTTGTTCAGTATAGGTCTGGTGGGGGTATTTATCCATAAGTTGTTAAGAGGTCCCCCAAAGAGGGTAAATATTGTGAAATTTCAAAAAGTGCTATGGCTACTTTGAGTCGGTAGAGCTTCCTCAGACCCCCTTGGGCCTCTTGTTTTTTGATGGGGCTGGTTTCTCACCCAGAAGCCAGTTAAATTGAGGGGTACCGAATGCCTAACAGCCTGACATCAAGCAGGGATAGCTTTTGGGAAGTAACTGTGTACAACATGAAGGTGTCTTATAAGCCCATTGCTGCTGGACCTTTCAGTAGGGGTGACAACATAACAAACAAACACTTAACTTTACAATTTACTTGTTTTTACATATATTTAACTTCTGAGATTTAAATACCTGTATATCAATTTCTTTTATTTTTGTGGCAATAATGAAAATTTGACCTAATAGTTGATCTATGTGTTTCACCAGAGAGTGATGAACAGACAGATATATTACTGTATTACTTATTTAAAGTACAAACATCATTTTCAGGTCTTGCCAATCCAACTGATGCCTTTACTGTTTTCTATGGTGAGAGATCACCTTGGTGTAAGTATCTTCAAGATTCAAGATTTGTTGCTCTTGATCCCTGTAGTTTTTGTAGATTTTCTTTTAAAAACAGTATTAAAGTTAAATAATGCATTAAAATATATTGAAAAATATAATTGATCTTGTTCATTTTTTCTTTCTTCAAAATACCATGTACATCAGTCGGGTTTATTTGCTTGTATTTTTGTTTTAAATGGCTCGTATATAAACATTTTTTCGTTTTATGGTAAGCATACAAATATTTCCTTTCATGGTTATAGTATGAATACTTCCAGTTACAATTCTTGTAGATCTTTTTATTGTTTTGAATATTTGACAATTTTGTAAATGTTTGCATGAGGGTATACATGTGCATCACAGTATACTGATGTTTACACAACAGTGGTACGTTTTATGTTTTAACCACATTTTACTAACATTTGCATCGCAGCGGTGGTCTAAGGATAGAGCTTCTGCCTCGCATGTGGAAGGTCGAGGGTTCGATCTCTAGCCGGGTCATACCAAAGACTTGAAAAATGGTACTAGAAGCTTCCTCAATTGGCGCTCAGCATTTAGAGGATAGTTCTCAATCTGATCGGCCTGGTGCCAGTATAATGTGACTGGTGGTGTGTCGGATCATGTGCAGCAATATACTCCAGTGTCCCAGCACTCGGAATACTGTCTCCAGTAGATACTGTCAACACCATGCAACAGCTACTACCTATTTTTGCGCTAATGTTCACATCACAGTCTTCTACTAATGTTTGTTCTACAGTAAAATTATGTTTGAACCACAGTTTACTACTGTTTGCACAACAGCATGCTACATATAATGTTTGAACCACAGTAAAATTATGTTTGAACCACAGTTTACTACTGTTTGCACAACAGCATGCTACATATTATTTTTGAACCACAGTAAAATTATGTTTGTACCACAGTTTACTGCTGTTTGCACAACAACATGCTACATATTATGTTTCAACCACAGTAAACTTATGTTTGCACCACTTTATATGTTTTGTAATATTTGCACCACAATCCCACATGTTTGTTCCTCAACTTACTAAAGAATGAACTGCAGATCTGTTAATGTTTCCACCACAATATGCTGAAGTCTGCATCACAGTCTAATGCTTCCACCACAATATACTGAAGTGCGCGTCACAGTCTAATGATTTCAGCACAATATACTGAAGTTTGCGTCACAGACTAATGTTTCCACCACAATATACTGAAGTTCGCATCACAGTCTAATGTTTCCACCACAGTATACTGAAGTTCGCATCACAGTCTAATGTTCCACCACAGTATACTGAAGTTTGCATCACAGTCTAATGTTCCACCACAGTATACTGAAGTTCACCAGTTCCACCACAGTATACTGAAGTTCACCACAATATACTGAAGTTCACGTCACAGTCTTATGTTTCACTGCAGTATACTGAAGTTTGCATCACAGTCTAACATTTCCACCACAATATACTGAAGTTTGCATCACAGTCTAATGCTTCCAGCACAATATACTGAAGTTCACATCACAGTCTAATGATTCTAGCACAATATACTGAAGTTCATGTCACAGTCGAATGTTTCCATCACAATAAACTGAAGTTAGCATCACAGTCTAATGTTTCCACCACTATATACTGAAGTTCGCATCACAGTCTACTATTGCATGCTCAACAATCTACTTTTCTTTACAGGGGTAGTGGTCAGGTGTCAAGGCAATCCAGGTCACGGATCGAGATTTATAGAAAATAATGCCGCTGAGAAAATAGTATGCTCATCTTGTTTTTATATGTGCAAAATTGTGTGTAAAACTGTGGGATGGAAAAATACAATTGTTTTAAATGATTAAGAGCAGAGATTTAAAAGGATATTATTTAATGCTAGTATGGTAAACTACTTGAATCAATTTTGTCATGAATTTACATTGGAGAACATCCAAAAACCTCATTTATTTTGTTTGATGGTTTGAATACATTATAATGCTAGCAGATAAACGATATATTATAACTGCACAGGTGTTCAGTTAAATAGTGAAGTTGGTAATTATTTGGTGCATTAGTGATGCTGCGAAAAAAATTGTCAATAGACGATGTCAGTTGGTAATACTAGAAATATATTGGTCAATTGGTAATATCAGTTTATAATGCTTAGATTTTTTTATTAGCTCACCTGAGCAGAAGGTTCACAGGTTCACAGGTGAGCTTTTGTGATCGCCTGGTGATCGTCTGTCGTCTGTCATCCGTCGGGTATCGTCTGTCGTCCGTTGTTAACTTTTAGCTTCTAACAACTTCATCTCTGAAACCACTGGGCCAAGTTTGATATAACTTCACAGAAATGTGCCTTGGTTGACCCTCTCCCAAGTTTGTTCAAGCAATCTTGTTAAAAAACATGGCCACCAGGGGGCGGGGCAAGTTTAATAAGTAAAAAACTTAAAAAATCTTCTTGTCAGAAACCTTTGGGCCAATTTTAATATAACTTAATAGAAATGTTCCTTGGGTGACCCTTTACCAAGTTTGTTCAAGTCATCTTAATTTGTCAAAAAACATGACCGCCAGAGGGCTGGGCAAGTTTAATAAGTAAAAACTTAAAAAATCTTCTTGTTAGAAACTACTGGCTCGATTTTAAAATAATTTCACAGAAATGTTCCTTGGGTGACCCTTTACCAAGTTTGTTTAAACCGTAGTAATTCATAAAAAAACATGGCGGCCAGGGGGTGGGGTTAGTTTACTATATAAGCTATAGTAAAAACTTAAAAAATCTTCTTGCCAGAAACCACTGGGCCAATTTGATATAACTTCACATAAATGTTCCTTTGGTGACCCTCTACCAAGTTTGTTCAAGCCATCTTGATTCGTCAAAAAACATGGCAGCCAGGGAACGGGGCAAGTTTAATAAGTAAAAACTTAAAAAAATCTTCTTGTTAGAAACTACTGGCTTGATTTTAAAATGGTTTCACAGAAATGTTCCTTGGAGGACCCTTTACCAAGTTTTTTCAAGCCGTTGTGATTTTTTAAGAAACATGAATGCCACAGTGAGGTGCTAGTTTACTATATAGGCAGCTATAATAAAAAATTCAAAAGCCTTCTTGTCAGAATCTACTGACCTGATTTTGATGTAATTTCACTGAAATTTACCATGGGTGAACCTCTACCAAGTTTGTTCCAGCCAGTGCAATTCGTCAAAAAACATAGTAAAGGATACCATTGTTATCACACAACTATTCTACGCATCTGTTTCATCTTCAAAACAAATCAAAATTCTAACTACTTGCCCATCTCGTTTTTCTGGAATTTTGAGTGTACAAAATGTACATGTATTATATAATCTACTTAAGTTGGATGTCTCAAGGTCACTCAGGTGAGCGATGTAGGGCCATCTTGGCCCTCTTGTATAAATATGTATTTAATATTCAATTACAATCTCTTCCACACTTGTAAGCTGCGAAAGATACAACTTAAACAAATTGTGCAGTCTTCAAGCTATTCTAGGAAAAAGTCTAAGGGAGGGTGGGGATCGGAACTGGATCCTATTTTTCTACTGGTGGTGATGGGTAAAATAGTCATTTTATTTCTTGTGGGTATGGGTATTTTTTAATAAAAATTATCTTGGTGTGGGGTCTTTTTGTCTGAATTTTAGCAGCAGTTAGAGTGAATTTTTTTAATTTATCTCACATAGAATTAACCCTTTACTCCATAGATACGTGGTTTCCTGCACCAATCACAGAAGACCTTTGAAAACAGTGCAGGGAGAGTTCAGATTGCTTGTAACGAGCAATCTGAACACTTCCTGCACTGTTTTCCACTCTGTTAGTTAATATAAACTTAATCCACCAAATAATTCAAAACCCTTCTATATTAGGTGTCCAAAGGCGTCTGTAATAGAGGTGTCTAAAGGCGTCTATATTAGAGGTGTCCAAAGGCGTCTGTATTAGAGGTGTCCAATGGCATCTATATTAGAGATGTCCAAAGGCATCTATATTAGAGGTGTCCAAAGGCTTCTATATCAGAGGTGTCATAAGGCGTCTATATGAAGTAAAGGGTTAAGTCACTGCTTCTATAATCTACAATAAGAATTGCATCTCCATAACAATATTTTTAAAAAATACTTTTCACTTTATTGAAACTAAACTTTCCAAATAGAAGATCCTGAGCATTCAAGTTGAAGTGAAACAAACATGACAGGGTATTGTGTACAAAAATACAGGATGAGTAACATATTTTTTTTTATTCTGGTGGTGGAGGGTGCTAAATCAACTAAAATTCTGGTGGTGGTACCTCAAAACTAATTAAAATTCTGGTGGTTTACCCTAAAAAATAATTCCAGCTCCAACCCCACCACCTCATAAGATTTTGATTCGGGAATAGCCCTTAATCAATTCATGTTTTGATTTCAGAGAAAAATTATTAACAGTTTCTTGGATTTCCGAGACCAGCAAGAAAAAAAGTGAGTTCTTTGGTACATCCCATACATTTACCCAGGTATTGCGTATTTATTTTGGATATAATTAGTAACACATTTATTCGCATTTCTACAGATTTCAGAGATCTTTCAAACTTCATGCATACTTCATCATACGAGTTGCATGTTTTTACAAAAATTGTACAAAAAAAATTTGATGATGTTTTAAACAAGAGTGAATCTCAGATTTTAAATACTAAATTTGAAAGCAACAAAAGTTTGTGCTATAAATTACAAATTCTTGATTTTATTTCTTGTCTCGTGTCCGTTTTGAGTTGTGAGGAAAAGGTGAGATTTTTCTTCTTTTTCAAGATTAGTGAATTTTAAAGAATGAGTAACAAATAAAATAAACCAGAAACTGTGAGATAAAAAGTGTGAATTCTTGATATACAATATTGCATCTCTTTGTCCTTTGTCTCTCATCGCTGATTCAAGTGGGAAAGTTATCAGATACTTTTGGATATGGATGGGTTCGAGTACTGGTTAATCTGCCAGGATCCCAGGAAAATGTGGTTAGATTAGGCCATCATAAATTAATTACTAGATTATCTTCCAAATTTTTCTTGAAAACAGGGATAGCGGGAGGATTTTATTTTTTATTTTTTATTTTTAATTCTAAAATTTTTGATGTTTTTTTAATAGAAATTTTTTTTTTTTTTTATGAAAATAAAAAGGGTCAGGGCGGCATGAAAATTACTGGGCGGGATGATTATCTAGCAATTAATTTATTATGGCCTTAACTAAATGTCTGTAAGCCTTTGATGGCATAAAAATGATGTAAAGTATTAAATCAAACAAAGTGATGGCTGTTTACAACTATTTGCCATTATTGTATTTCAGATTGAAGAGTGAAGGCTGTCTGAGACTGGGAGATGTAACCACGATCAATTTGACAAAATTAATGGTAAAACTTTGTCCAAAACTAAACTTTTATTGTTTCTTAATTATAACAGCTCTCCAAACGCACAATAGTGATGGGTCTTGTTTCTTTGTTTTTATATAAGTATAATTTTTATATCAGCGACAGCTAACAGACTATCATTTAACCTAACCATTTCTTTCCTGGGAATGTTAACCAGTACCCAAGCACACCCATCTTCACAAGTAACTGATAATGAGATGCATTGTTTTATATCAATCATCATGGAGACTGGTTGGGCGGGAATGTTTAATTCTTGCATACCAGACAAGGATTTCCACGTAATTTTACGGGGTACAGAATTTTCATCCAACACCCCCTCTACAAGGTCATCCTACCCTGCTGTGATGTTGGAACAATTTATGATGTTGCGTATCAAAACATGACATAATATATCTTATTTGACGTGTACAGTAAAAGAGCTGTGGTGAAAATAAATATTATAACATCAATTAAAATAAATATATGGTACAATGTTTTTGTATGCCAGAAATATAATCTAACATGTTTTTTAGGTTCGGATGAAATATTCTGTCCTATGCAGATCCTTGTTTCCTCAAAAAAGTTTTTCCTCAGGACAGAATTTTCTAACTGAACCTCCAACCCATGTAAGATTCTTATATTCCTGCCTGGACTCAATGGAAGCCGGGCCCAATTAGCTGAGTCGCCCGGCAACAGTCTCCGTGATGATTGATATACGACATTGTGTCTCATTATCATTCGTCTCACCACTGATTCAAGTGGGAAAGTTTTCAGTTTCTTGCAGAGGAAGGGTGTGGTCGAGTACTGGTTAATCCCAGGAAACAGTGGTTAGGTTAACTGATCATCTGTTAGCCCTTGATGGCATAAAAATGGCGCTAAATATTCAATCATTCAATTGACTCAATGGCTTCCCAAAAAGAACACTCAATACTGGATACCAGCTCTTGACAAAACTCTTGGCAATCAAGCTAAAATGAATTGGTATGAATCAAAAGGAAATTTGGTTTATATAGCTTTAATGTAATTTTTATTTTAAATATAGCAAAAAAATCATTGAAAGCCTACAGTTAAAAGTTGAAATTGAAAGAACAAACAGTCCTTCGCTCAGGTTTTTATATACACTGTGTATTGAACTATTGTATTGCAGGGTGGTATTGCCAACAATGTTGTCCCGAAAGAGTTAGCAGCAGGTGAGTATATCGTATTAAGGTATCTTTGGAGTATAGCCAGTGTAGTGATTAGGTGTAAATATAGGGATCTGAACACTGAAGGTTTGAGTCGCGCCAGATTTTTTTAGTTGTCTCATTTTATCCTTATGATCTATACAGTGATGTTCTTAAATCTTTAATCTGTTGTATTTTTGTTAAAAAGGCCCCTCCATGGCTGAGTGATCTTAGGCACTGTCAGCCAATGCCCACTTATCTCTCACCATTAAGCTCATGGGTTTGTACCCTGCTCAGTCAAAAAAAATTATGGTTAGAAAGTTTGCCAGTTACCTGTGGATGGTCAGAGATTCTACTTGGATTCATTCTGAGGTCTTCCTTCATAATAAAACAGGGTATGCCATATATAACAACATATTATGTGTTAAAAATGATGCTTAACCCCAATTTAAAAAAATCATTATGAACGATGTTTTTTTATAGGTTTTGTATAATGTTTTATATGTATTTGTGTAAAGGAAGATCTAGGTCATAGTAATGATTACTGTTTTTATAATTCATGATATGAAAATCAAGACAAGAGGCCAGTATTATAAATTATTGTATACTTTCATATTGACCTTTATTGTTTTATATAAAGGAAGAGAATGCAATATTTTATGATATTGCGGGCATTGGTATTGCATGGGAACTTTAGCATGTGTAGCGGAAGTAGGCACTACTTTCACCATCTTATCAAAGAACATGCAATATAAGTAAAAAAAATAATTTGGTTACATTCTATATTGACCCAGTGGGTCTCTATCAAGGATAAACTACAATTAAACTACATCTCATTGATAGGAATATTTCAGACACAAATGACATTGATTAAAGGCATTTCTATGCCGGATGTGACGACAACGCAGCGTTAAATTACGAAATGATTGTGTACTTATTCTTGCAATATTACGTTCGTATGATAGTTAAGAATAGAGTGTGACCAAATTTATATGTATATGGAAATTTTATAGACAAAATAGCATTTAATGATTGTTAACAGTCCTAAACAATATAAAGTATACATTGAAAAGGTAAATATCCCCCCGCCAAAACGAGTCCCAACTAATATTTGTCCATACACGTCGGTAACCTATAAAGATTTTATCTTTACTGTCCAAAGGCCAGCAGGGCTTATGTTATGGTAAATTGTCTGTCGTCTATCTGTTAACAATTTATTCCTGTAGAGGCGATAGCGCCCTAATTTTTTAATGATCTAACCAAACCTTCACAGAAGTGAATATAACCACCAAAACTCAGGACGAGTTCTTACACTAGCATAATTCGACTGCAAATGCAACCACAGGGCTTATAAGCACATTTTAAAAGAAAGTTTAAAAAACATTTTCTCTAAAAGTTTAAGGCCTACCTTAGTTATTTTATATATAGCATTGCATGGAACTCCTTTCAAAGATTTGTTAAATTCTTGGCCATGGGATAAAATTTAGGGCAGATAAAGATATATAGGGAAATGTTAAAAATTTTCTGCAGACGTGATAGCATCCCCATTTTTAATTGAATTTTAACGAAAGTTGCAACGAAGTTATATAACTAACAGCTGTTGGACAAGATCTTGAACCAGTGTGATTTGATCATAAATACCCATGCCAAAGGGCTTATAAACACATTTTAGGAGAATTTTATAAAAAGTACAGAGCACAAATGAAATCAAACTCATTAACTACAAAATTTTAAACTTATTTATTTTACTTCGATTGTGAAACAAGTTCTAACAACTTAGGCAAATCGCACATTCTGAATTTCCACGAAGCCAGAATGCTAAGAAGTGATCTGATTGCAAGAAATCAGTAAAATTATGATATGTGAAGCAGTTATTGATTTAAATATATATATAATGTTAAGTACTACCGGTATATTGATTTGATTCATACGGAAAAATATAGGAACATTTTTTTGATTACTGAATTCAGAATCAGTTTGGATATTGTTATCATTGAATAGAGAATGTTGTACAAATTCGAGATTTAAAAACTTGTTATTTAAAAAAAAGCTTAACCAAAAATTGAAATATGTATCTTCAGACATGTTGTATAGACACTTGGATTTTTTTTTGCATTGTTATGTTCAGTTCTCAAGTGACGTCTGAGATTGGATGGTCTTGAATCACTATCTTAAAATTTCCAAGCCTCTGACCAATGAGGTCATGGGTTAAAACCTGGCTTGGTCCAAAAACTTTATGGAAGAAAGTTAGCTGGCTCCTTGCGGCAGGATAGTTATTGTTTTGGATTCATTCTGCCACACATAAATTCAGCCATGTATGACCTGCAGTACATTACAGATTGAGTTAAAAAAAACATTTTTTTTCTTTTCTCAGACATCTAAAATCGTGATACCCATACATATGTACATGTGACACATACGGACCATTAATTAACTAGTCGTGTATCTTTTGCAGGTTTTGATATTCGTATACCTCCGACGGTAGATTTGAAGGAATTTAAAGAAAAGATTAAGGGCTGGTGCACCGAGGCAGGGTCTGATGTCACCTTTGAGTTCCTACAGGTATCTACCGTTTCTACTCACGTATTATGCTCGTTTTTTTTCCAACTTTTAAGATCTTCGAGAAGGGATGCGCGATATACATATGTACAGAAGATTTCATTTTTTTTTTAATGTAAATTTTCTATTTCCGATAATTTCCCATGTGTATTGTAAAATAATGATTGCTCTCTGTTATTTAGAGTCTATAAATTGCCATACCTTTAGCTTTAATTTATTTCTTTGTTATAAGTTTTAATCCCGAGTTATCGGTGAAAAACATTGCCTCGGGCATCGTTCCTTTGCTTGTAAATGTGTGATAAAACAATCAGGTGACGCATGGCCTGCTTACACACGTCTCCTAACCCTAACTGATCTGTTTATCCAAACACCGATTTTAAGTCGCTGTACTGTTATATGATTGACAATTAAAAAAGTGTTCACGCTATTTTTAGAAAATCATGTTCGTTACATCGATACTTTTCCACATAGTGAAATAGAACGCTACGTAAAATGGCGCAAGAAACTGTCAGAGTGACGACATCACACATTGGCACAAGGTCAAAAATAAATTGTGTCGGCTTATAGACATATTCAATCGCAAAATAAAAACACGGACTGGTTCACATTTATTTGTTACATACTTTCTCGATTCCGTAATGTTTACTTTAGTGTAAACCAGTCTGGCTTTGAATGGACATTTCATGATTACGTGACCGTAACGTGTTTATCTGATGGAATTGGCATGACACGCTTATGACCGTGTGTATTTAATTTCAAAGGATGCAAAACAATTGTGTTTTCGCAAATTGATGAATCTTTTAGTATGAGATATACCAGTATATAATTTATTGATTTTTTAACGAAAATATGTTAGCGATGACGAAGCGTGATGGAGTGAACGTCAAAGAGACGACTGTTCTTTGGTTGAAAGTCAATCATTTTTAAACGACACCCAGTATCTTTTGTTTGTGCGGTTTGTAGTAGTTTATGTTTATAAAATAAAATCAATATAATATGCAGTATTTCGTTATGATTAAAAAAAAAATATTGTAAGATTTTTAAAAAAAAAACGACTGTGTACGAGATCACCGGTCATTTCGGAGTATTGAAAGCGGGTGCTGCCATGTGGCTTCTGCATATTAGTTGACATGTTAATTGCATGCCTGGGCAGGTGTTGACAACTCTGAGTATGTATTGAGACAGTGATGCGAAGTGTCAAGTATTTTGAGTGTGTATAAAATGTAGATTAAAAAAATTAACGGCATTCTCTTGAGAAACTTCAAAATTGTCACTACAGCGAAAGTGTCACTTATGATGCGCTATATACACATATATAGGAGAATTGTATTTTTTCTCAGTTCTTGATCTTAAAACATAGATGCGCGATTTACACAGATGCGCAATATACGTGAGTGAATATGGTATGTTACTCACTGATATTTACTGTATATGAACTGTACATCATAATGCGGCTATTTGCTTTTTTAGTCTCCTGCTTTGCGAAAAGGGGGAGACACTAATTTGAGTCTGTCTGTCTGTTAATCCGTCCATCACACTTTGGTTTCCATGCAATAACTTAAGAATACCTGAATCAAATCTTTCGAAATTTTAATACAATGTTTATATTGACAAAACACAGGATAAGTTTGATAAGGGGTTGTTGCATTTGTCATTCTATAGTTATGCCCCTTTGATTTGTGAAAAATTGTATCTTGGGGGTTTCTTAAGAATGCTTGAACTAAATCTTTTGAAAAAAGCAGGGGAGATGAATTCCCTGAATTTGCTTGCCACATATAATTTGAGAATTTTTCTATGAAGTTTGCTTTAAAATACAAAATAATGATGAAGTACCTGCGAAACACCAAGATTTGCTGTAGTGGAACTTAAAACATTACAGTGTGTATTAAAATAATTTAAACTTGAATTTAATTTGCAAATTTAACCATTGAATTATAAATCCCTTACGATTCCTGAGTTTTCTGAATATATCTACATTCCGAATTTAATTTTTTTTGCACATGTCACTGTCGCTGAGAAGTAGAAAACATCATATGAAAGGGGATATCAGATTCTGCAAAGAAAAGAAGAAAATTGGCTCAAAATCAAAATTAAAAATAATTCTTAGATACAAGTTGTAAACTTCTACTAGAATTCTTTTTGAAAAATATTTTTCTCTGCTGAAACTCTGACCTTTACAGCACTGACATGTCTCTTTACAGGGTTAAAGTTTAACCCTCTCAAGCACCAAGACTTTATATGAAATAATAATTGACAAAGTTTTTTTAAGATGTACCTTGTACTTAAGGAGAATGAATGAATGAAATAATGATTTGGGTTAAATGGCGTACCAACACAAAATGGTTATATGATTCAAATAGGAAGGAAGGTTCCAGGTTTGCTCTCATTCACAAAAATAAATTAACAAATGAATTGAAAAAAAACCTAAACAAACACATCAACTAATGACTATGCAGAATGAACCAATAACTTTGATACCTGCACATAACTGCAGTGTGTGCCGTAAATTCTATCCAATATAAATCAAGCAAATTCTATCCAATACTCAATTTGACGCCTGTTAAGACATACAAGCTACAGCTGTCTATTCTTGTCATCACCAATTTGGCATCATAGACTGACACATTATGAACACGAGAAGACAATGATAAAATGGGACGTTAAATTTGCATGGAGGAGTCCTACCCCTTTACAGACACAGTGATTGACAGTAATCATTTACTTACCCATTACCACATGCCGAGTTGATTAAACAAGTGGACAACAAAATAACATACGTATTGAAATAAAAATCGTAACAAATGAATATGCTGTCAAGGGGTCCCAACCATTCTTAAAATGACCTTAGACTTGAATTTGAGATTGAATATGAAAAACCCAGTTAGAGACCATTTTTGACATCAAAACTTACAAGCATGTAAACTCTCACAATTATTCCATCTGTCAAGGTAAACAAGATATCTAATGTTGAAATTTGAAGCTCGAGTCAAAGAATATTCTCAAGAATGTTGGTGGATACGGCTCCTGGGGTACAGCTCGAGTTATGGCAAGAATCACCGTGGCATTTGCATTTGCATTGTTTCAAGAAATGACAAATTGAATATTAACTATAAAATTTTGTTGAGATCAATAACTTTCAGGTTTTGAAATTGTCATGTTTCCAGGCTCATTCTGCATATTCATTTGAAATTGAAAAACATTTTTTTATTGATACGCCTTCAGATGCAGTTTTTTTCATTCATATCTCCTGTTTTAATTTGAAAAATAATAAAATAAATATAAATTGCAGGATAAAGGTATTTAGATACCCATTCGGCTATATAGATGAATGAATCAAAGAATTTTAATATTTGTATTATCCCTGCAGTCAGAAATATAATTTATCTGTATGCTTTTGAATTATGCAGTTCTAAAGTTTTATTGTCTTTCTCTAGTTATATTATGTGATGTGTTGCCTAACCCTGTCTGTAATATGCAATGATTCCAAGGAATTTTAAGTAATTTTTTCCTAAGGCAAACAAAATGTTCTTGTAAAGTAAGTGCATGTCAGTTGGGCCAGACTTTTTTTATTAGTTGGTTTGTGGATTTTAAAAAAAAAAACACAATCGGATGGGTGCACAAAAAAAAAGAAAATTTTGTAAAGAATGAAAAATTATTTGTTGTCGATTACGGTACATTTTATTGTAAAAAAGGTCAAATTAGTTTATTTTTAGGTCACCTGAGACTTTGTCTAAAAAAATTATAAATTGCATGGTCCCCACCCCCCTGGGGTCTTGGGGACGGGGCCAAAACAGTCAAACTCAAGGTAAGCTACAAAAATCTTCTTACTGTAGGAAGCACTGGAAAACAAATGGTGAGCATGATTATGACTGCATATGGGTTCTTTATAAAAATGTGAATTGCATGTCCCTTGGTGTCACGGTTGAAAAAAATTAAAGGTAAATTTTAAATATCTTCTTATTATTATAGGAAGTACTCAAGAAGAAATTGTGAGCATGATTATTAACACCTATGGGTTCTTTATAAAATTTGTGAATTTCATGCCCCTGGGACTCACATTTTGGCCCTTGGGATGGGGGCCTACTTGACTAAATCTATATAAGAGAAATTGACAAAAAACGTTATTTCTTATAACTGAAGATTCATTTGAGTGGTTTTTGGTGTGATTTGTTGTTGTTGACATGACAGATAATGCTTATGTTTTATTGAGTGCCTTCCCCTCCCCCCACACACACACTCAACACACAACAAATTTAAGGTAAACTTTATAATTTTCTTATTAGAGGAAGCACTGGAAAACAATTTGTAAGCATAATTAATGAGGCCTATGAGTTATAAAAATTGTGAATTTCATGCCCCTGTGTGTCACGGTTTTACCCTTAGTTCTCCAAAACCAACAACTGCATTTTGACAAAACTGTCTGTGAACAGTCAATGTGAAGCCTCAATGAACTTATTCACTTATACTAAGCTTTTCGGTGCCATTTCAGTTTTTCTTGCATCCCCATTGCCAGTCATAAAACTTGCCATTTTAAACATCAACAATAACATTTAAAATAATTCTCACAATTTTATGCGGCGGAGTTAGACTTCCATCCACCTTAAAACATAGATTTATTAGTGCTATTATATATATCATTTATCAGCTAAATTACCCCAAAAGACACACAAGCATGCCAAATGAATAAATGATACAAACCTCTAACTAGCTTTGATTTGTGGTGAACATGTAAAAGCAACAGTATCTGTAATGATTTAACAGCTTTACACCCCTTACATCCCTAATTTTATGCATTTTATTGGTGAAACAAAATATTTCTAAACTTCAGAGTGTTATATGTGTGCTTGGAATAGCCATTTTATAATGCAATTAATCCTATGAAATGTAAAACAACTGTCGAAATAAAGTGGTATTAAACAAAAATTATAATACATTGTATAAAGATTTTATTTTCAAAATCTTGAAGTTAATGGTCGTAAAATAATTTCTTACGGCTAACACACTTTGACAACTAAGATCTGAGATGGTTGACTGGCAGATCAGTTTTGCCCCTGCTGTAATAAAAGTAAGTTTATGGCACTGATGAATCTTACCAGCAAATTATTTTAATCTTACATAATATGATTAATATACTGTACTCAAAAGATTCCTCTGCACATTGATGTATGGGAAAAATCCTTTTTTTTTTGAACAGTTAAATGGACACACGGCAATTTTGATGAACTATTGCTTAGGCCAGAAAAAATATTACATGTGTTTACTTGACCAAAAAAAAAATTAAAGGGTATGTAGGCAATTTTTTCTTTTCTAATTATTTGATTTGTGGAGAAATGTCATAATACTGGTAATGCGCCATTGAAGCAGATTGATTTTAACTCTATACAAAAAACTAATTATGATAGTAAACAATAAGGAACAATACAAATATTTTTTCTTGACCCATTAACAGATTTGTTCTGCATTTTTTTTTTCTCTATTTCTTTTGAAAAGCCTGTTAATTAGGAATGGTACTCAATTTTAGGTTGGTCAGGTAACCCTAAACATAGGTAATCGTACATAAGATGTCAATGACGAGTACAAAGTGTACAGTTATAATTATTTTACTTTTCTCGACACAAAAATAATGTCAAAAGTATCATGTAATATCACTAACATATATCTGTACTAATTTAATAGCTCCTGTCGCCCCCATTATCAAATATTATAATTATATTTGCACACAATCAAATATCAATTTATCATTTGTTATATCTATCACTTATCAATTTAAGAAGAATGTTCGATGATCTATTATAGAATGTTTCATTTCTTTCCTCAAAGCTTTTTTATATGTATGTAGCAAGATGTGTTACAGTTTTTGTATGATGCGATTATAATAATTCAATAAATTTCAGCATATTGGTTTTTTTCCAGAAGTATTTTCTTATATAGCATAGCCTAAGTCTTTGTACAATGACATCATTATATACATATATAGATATATATAGATACATATCAATAGTGGATATTGTTTCAGTGTGTACTTAACCGTTTAAAAGTGGCATCTCAGTGTAAAGTTTTAATATACATGTAATAAATAGTTTACTCAACTGTTACTAACAAATTATCCAACAGTTCATCGTGAATGGGAAGATTCACTTAAGACACCCCATTTGCAAATTATAAATCATTAATTAATTTTAGTAACAGTGGAATATGACATTCATGAGAGGGTGTTGATAATTATATTCATATTTCAAAAGTGATTATCACCCGAGGTGAGCTGATGATACTAGTTATTATGTTCATCCTGAGGAATGATTATCACTTGAGGTGATAATCATTAAGTATAAACATTGTTTTTATTTATTTTTATTTATTTTCAACACATTTCAGATCGTATGTGGCTTATCCAGTTTTATTATGCAAATAGCTGCCGCTTCGTGTGTGCTTGCGTGCGTCCGTCTGTGCGTCACCAAATTCTTGTCCGGGCTATTTCTCTACAACCTCTGGTTGGAATTTTATGAAACTTGCTAGGATGCATCACTACCAAGTGGAGATGCACATATTGTCTTTGTGTTCTGGCTTGATTATTTTTTATGGAGTTATGGCCCTTTAATTGAGTCTGAGACCAAATTCTTATCCAAGTGGAGATGTGCATTATATCTTTTTTTCTGGTTCGATGATTTTGCACAGAGTTATGGCCCTTTGATTCTCTCTGACCAAATTCTTGTCCAGGCTATTTTCCACATCCCAATGTTGGAATTTTATGAAACCTGCTAGGATGCATCTCTACCAAGTGGAGATGCGCATAATATCTTTGTGTTCCAGTCCAATGATTTTTCACGGAGTTATGGCCCTTTAATTGAATCTGTGACCAAATTCTTGTCCGTGGTATTTCTCTACAACCAAATGTTTGAATTTTATGAAACTTGCTAGGATGCATCACTACCAAGTGGACATGCGCATAATAGCTTTGTGTTCCGGTTCGATGATTTTTCATGGAGTTATGGCCCTTTAATTGAGTCTATGGCCAAATTCTTGTCCCCACTATTTCTCTACAACCTCAGGTTGGAATTTTATGAAACTTGCTAGGATGCATCATTACAAAGTGCAGATGCGCATATTGTCTTTATTTTTAGGTTCGATGATTTTTCACGGAGTTATGGCCTTTTGATTTTGTCTGTGACCAAATTCTTGTCCGCGCTATTTCTCTACAACCCCATGTTGGAATTTTATGAAACTTTCTACGATGCATCACTACCAAGTGGAGATGTGCATATTGTCTTTGTGTTCCAGTTCGATGATTTTCACGGAGTTATGACCCTTTCATTGAGTCTGTGATCAAATTATTGTCCATGCTATTTTTCTACAACCTCAGGTTGGAATTTTATCAAATTTGCTATGTTTGTGCTCCAGTTTGATGATTTTTCAGGGAGTTGTGGCCCTTTCATTCTGTCTGTGACCAAACTCTTCTCCGCTCTATTTTTCTACAACCTCTGGTTGGAATTTTATGAAACTTGCTAGGATACATGATTGCCAAGTGGAGATGTGCATATTGTCTTCATGATGCTATTTCACTACATTCTCTGGTTTTAATTTTGTAAAACTAACTAGGATATGCACATATTGTCATTTTGATCTGGTTCAATGATTTGCGAATGAGTTCTGTCAAGTGCAGAGCCACATATTGTTCTTGCTATGCATTTTGGTATTTTTCAACCAAGTAGCCATCAGCACTAAGGGAATATGGTACAGAGTCAAACACTCATTTGGGGAGCATACATTGGTTCCACTGATATTTTCTTGTTACTATGCTCCCCTAAAGGGGGGGAGCATATAGTTGCTGCTTCGTCCTTGTGCGTGCGTCCGTCCGTGCGTCCCCAAGTTTTTGTCCGGGCTATTTCTCTTCAACCTCTGATTGTAATTTCATGAAACTTGCTAGGATGCATCATTACCAAGTGCAGATACACATATTGTCTTTGTGTTCCGGTTCGATGATTTTTCACGGAGTTATGGCCCTTTGATTCTGTTTGTGACCAAATTCTTGCCCGGGCTATTTCTCTACAACCTCAGGTTGGAATTTTATGAAACTTGCTAGGATGCATCATTACCAAGTGCAGATGCGCATACTGTCTTTGTGTTCCAGTTCAATGATTTTTCACGGAGTTGTGGCCCTTTGATTCTATTTGTGATCAAATTATTGTCCGCGCTTTTTTATGAAACTTGCTAGGATGCATCATTACTTGCTATACAGTTTGGTATTTTTCAACCAAGTAGCTGGTACAGAGTCAAACACTCACTTGGGGAGCATCCATCGGTTCCACCGATATTTTCTTGTTTTATAAGTGGAGGATCACCTCAGAATAAATCTGAGTAGAACCACCATCCACCGCAAGTAACTGGCAAACTTTCTCAGCTAAAGTTTTTGGATCAAGCAAACTTGAACATACAACCTTAGGGATGAGAGGTAATGATCTTGAGATGGCACCTGAAACCACTCGGCCACGGAGGACCCTTAGGTATAATGTTCATTCTGAGGATGATTATCATTTGAGGTAATAATCATGAAGTAAGAACATTATTACTATCACCCTCTCATCAATGTGAAAAGTATTACTATCACCCACTCATGAGTGTGATAATTTTTACTATCACCCTCTCATGAATGTGAAAATTATTACTATCACCCATTCATGAATGTGATAATTATTACTATCACCCTCTTATAAGTGATAATTATTTCTATCAGTCTTTCATGAATGTGATAATTATTATTATCACCCTCTCATGAATGTGAAAATTATTACTATCACCCTCTCATGAGTGTGATAATTATTACTATCACCCTCTCGTGAATGTGAAAATTATTACTATCACCCTTTCATGAATCTGATAAAAAATACTATCACCCTCTCATGAGTGTGATAATTATTACTATCAGCCTTTCATGAATGTGATAATTATTATTATCACCCTCTCATAATTGTGAACATTATTACTATCACCCTCTCATGAATGTGAAAATTATGTCTATCACCCTCTAATGAATGTGAAAATTATAATTTTCACCCTCTCATGAATCTGATAATTATTACTATCACCCTCTCATGCATATGATAATCATTTCTATCACCCTCTCATGAATGTGATGATTATTACTATCACCCTTTCATGAATGTGATAATTATTACTATCACCTTCTCATGAGTGTGATAATTATTACTATCAGCCTTTTATGAATGTGATTATTATTATTATCAACCTCTCATAATTGTGAACATTATAACAAACACCCTCTCATGAATGTGATAATTATTACTATCACCCTCTCATGAATGTGATTATTATAACTTTCACCCTCTCATTAATATGATAATTATTACTATCACCCTCTCATGCATCTGATAATTATTACTATCACCCTCTCATGAATGTGATGCTTATTACTATTACCCTCTCATGAATGTGATAATTATTACTATCACCCTCTCATGAATGTGATGATTATTACTATCAACATCTCATGAATGTGATAATTTTTACTATCACCCTCTCATGAATGTGATAATTATTTCTTTCACCCTCTCATGCATATGATAATTATTACTATCACCCTCTCATGAATCTGATAATTATTACTATCATCCTCTCATGCATCTGATAATTATTACTATCACCCTCTCATGAATGTGAATTATTACTAGCATCCTCTCATGCATCTGATAATTATTATTATCAACCTCTCATGAATCTGATAATTATTACTATCACCCTCTCATAAATCTGATAATTATAACTATCACCCTCTCATGCATCTGATAATAATTACTGTCACCCTTACATGAATGTGAATATAATTACTATCACCCTCTCATGCATCTGATAATTATTACTATCACCCTCTCATGAATGTGATAATTTTTACTATCACCCTCTCATGAATCTGATAATTATTACTATCATCCTCTCATGCATCTGATAATTATTGCTATCACCCTCTAATGAATGTGAATTATTAATATCATCCTCTCATGCATCTGATAATTATAACTATCACCCTCTTATGAATGTGATAATTATTACTATCACCCTCTCATAAATCTGATAATTATAACTATCACCCTCTCATGCATCTGATAATTATTACTGTCACCCTTTCATGAATGTGAATATAATTACTATCACCTTCTCATGCATCTGATAATTATAACTATCACACTCTCATGAATGTGATAATAATAACTATCACCCTCTCATGCATCTAATAATTATTACCATACCCTCTCATGAATGTGATGATTATTAGTATCACCCTGTCATGAATGTAATAATTATTACTATCACCCTCTCATGAATGGAATAATGATTACTACCATTCTTTCAGTAATGCAATAATTATTACTATCACCCTCTCATGAATCTGATAATAATTACTATCACCCTCTCATAATTGCGAAAAGTATTACTATCACCCTCTCATGAGTGTGATAATTATTATTATCACCCTCTCATGAATGTGAAAAGTATTACTATCACCCTCTCATGAGTGTGATAATTATTTCTATCACCCTCTCATGAATGTGAAAAGTATTACTATTACCCTCTCATGAATGTGATAATTATAACTGTCACCCTCTCATGAGTGTGATAATTATTACTATCAGCCTTTCATGAATGTGAATGAAAATTTTTACTATCACCCTCTCATGAATGTGAAAATTATTACTTTCATCCTCTCATGAATATGATAATTGTTACTATCACCCTCTCATGAGTGTGAAAATTATTACTATCACCCTCTCATGAATGTGAAAATTATAACTTTCACCCTCTCATGAATGTAATAATTAAAACTTTTATCCTCTCATGAATCTGATAATTATTACTATCACCCTCTCATGAATCTGATAATTATTACTATCACCCTCTCATGAATGTGATAATTATTACTATCACTCTCTTGTGCATCTGATAATTATTACTATCACACTCTCATGAATGTGATGATTATTACTATCACCCTCATGAATGTGATTATAATTACTATCACCCACTCATGAATGTGATAATTATTACTATCACCCTCTCATGAATGTGATAATTATTACTATCACCCTCTCATGAATGTGATAAATATTACTATCATCCTCTCATGAATGAGATAATTATTACTATCACCCTCTCATGAATGTGATAATTATTACGATCACCCTCTCATGAATGTGATAATTATTACTATCACCCTCATGAATGTAATTATTATAACTTTCATCCTCTCATGAATGTGATAACTATCACTCTCTCATGCATCTGATCATTATAACTATCACCCTCTCATGAATCTGATAATTAGTACTATCACCATCTCATACATGTGATAATTATTTTATTACATGGAAACCCTATCATGCTGCAACAAAATGGGCATCACTTTTGCAGGGTTGTTTATGGAAATTTAATTGATTAATTTATTTATTGAATGTTTAGTGTTAATTTTATGCAATCTAGGGCTAACAGATGATCAGTTAATCTAACCACTCTTTCCTGGGATCCTGAAATGTTAACCAGTACTTGCACACACACACCCATCTCCACAAGTAACTGATAACTATTTCACTTGAATCACAGGTGAGAAACAAATGGTTATGAGACACAATGTTGTTTATCAATCATCACGGAGACTCACAGGACAGGGATTTAAACTTGCGACCCCTAGATTGATAGTCAGACACACTACTGACAGAGCTAATTGGGTCTGGCTCAATTTAATTGATGTACTAGTTTAATAATTGTGAATATTTACCAAGACAATTTCACGAGCAGTACTATCTGCTTAAACACTCAGCACTGCAAACATATTTTTTAAATTTCAGAAATGCGATGACCAGACAGTCACATCGACGGACAAGTCAAACATCTGGTGGAATGCTTTCTCTAGTTCCTGTGAAAAGATGTACGTATTATACATATTACTTACTTTTGTAATATGTCAATTGTTGTCTTTGAACACTGTACAGAACCTAACAGTTAGTATATCAGCAGTTATGTTTCAAGGTTGGTAAGCAGCTCATTGCCTCATGTAGCAGTGGTCTAGTGGTAGAGGGTTTGCCTGCGACAGGTTGTGGATTCGATCCTGTGTCTGGACATACCAAAATACAGCATTTGAAGGTCAGCCAGGTATCAGTATAATGTGACCGGTTGGGGTATCGTACCATGTGTCTGCGGCATAATACTCCGGTGTGCCAGCACTCAGAATTCAGTCTCAAGTAGACACTGTCACAATATGACTGAAAGTTTGTTGAAAGCAACGCTAAACACCATAAAACACCGTTCTTCATGTATATTCATGTCATATAGAGATGTCTGAGAAGAAGATCGATGTTTAGGACTTGTTGAAGATCAGGTCAAAAGAAGAATGGGCTATTCGACGTATTCATATGTATGTTACATAGCTGTATCTCAATTATAGCCTTGTAACCAATGAAGGAATTCTGGGAATGTTTCACTGAATTTCTTATTATTATATATTAACAACATGTCTATAATATCTCCATTTTATATCGTCGGAGGTAACACGATCAGCGTAACAATTCTTTACCTGACTAAGATTTAGTTTAGATTAAACATATTGTATTACAGATAATTAACATCACATGATAATACATATTTATATATAACATAAGCAAGTTATAACAACCTTAGTTACAGTTGTTTCCATTATTGAGAGACTGACTAAGAGGTTAAACGTCGAATTTGAATTCCTTTCTGTGCAGTATTAATTTCCTCAAAAATGAAAGGATTTCAGAAGAATTTAATATTCACAGAAATGTTTCTTGCATATGCAGATGCATTGTAAATAACTCCAGTGTTTATATATTGAAGGTCAAAGTCAATCTCTCTTATCAGAGTTAAAAGATGATATTTTGTAATTACTGATGATAGCGTATCTGGTCTAAGATGCTGTTGTCTAATGATCATGTACATGTCATTGCTGAGTTTGTGAGTTCGTTAATTTGGTAACTCAGTCCAAATACTTTAATATGTGAGAAAGTTTGCCAGTTACTTGCGGAAGGACGGTGGTTCTACTCAGATTCACTCTGAGGTCTTCCTCTGCCATTAAAATAGATATGCCATATATTGAACCACACTGAAAAAATACCAATAGAAAGAGTTATTAATTCAATAGCGGGATTATGGAAATATTTCAATGATTCTTTATCATGGCACAGGTTCCTCCGTGGCCGAGTGGTCTAAGGCACTGTCTCAAAATCACTTACCTCTCACCGCTAAGGTCGTAGGTTTGAGTCCTGCTCACTCCAAAAACTTTATGTGAGAAAGTTTTCAGTAACTTGCTGAAGGACGGTTGTTCTACTCAGTCTGACTCAGTCTGAGGTCTTCCTCTACCAGTAAAACTGGATATGCCATATATAACCTGAAATGTGTTGAAAATGGCGTTTAACCCAATTAAAAAAAAAAAAATTATCATGGCAAGACAATATGCTCGGAATATCTCCTTGTCTTATATCTTAAGAGACAGGGATCTTAAATGTTAAAGGTTCAATGTTTATTTCTTCTCTCGTCAATTAGTAACTTAACCAAGTAGGGATTTTGGAAAGTTTTACAATGTAGTATGTACGTTCATGGCATAAGTCCTTTGTTGAATGTATGTATGATTTTTATATAAATGGTCATTTTTAGCTTCAGATATAAAAAGTGTTGCAAAATTGGTGAGTTTCAGTATTTTACTTTGAATCACGAGATGACATAGTAAATGCTGTTTCAGTCATCAGGCACTGTTTTGACCTAGTGCATGACAGGTGCCAAGCCAGCATGAAGGTTAATTTTGAGAGGCAAGCTCCACCCATAAATTGCGCCTTGCTGCGTTTTGTTTCTTGTGAATACATTTTCTGTTCGCTAAGAAAGATGCGCAAAAAATGTAAACAAATGGACTGTTAATTGATTGAATACTGATAATTGACAGGCTGTATGTAAACAAATGGACTGTTAATTGATTGAATACTGATAATTGACAGGCTGTATGAAAGTGAATGGATGTCAGTGATTGAATACTGATAATTGACAGGCTGTATGAAAGTGAATGGGTGTCAGTGATTGAATACTGATAATTGACAGGCTGTATGAAAGTAAATGGACATCAGTGATTGAATACTGATAATTGACAGGCTGTATGAAAGCAAATGGATGTCAGTGATTGAATACTGATAATTGACAGGCTGTATGAAAGCAAATGGACGTCAGTGATTGAATACTGATAATTGACAGGCTGTATAAAAGCAAATGGACGTCAGTGATTGAATACTGATAATTGACAGGCTGTATGATAAACAGGCTGTATAATTGACAGGCTGTATGATTGACAGGCTGTATAATTGACAGGCTGTATGATTGACAGGCTGTATAATAGACAGGCTGTATGATTGACAGGCTGTATAATTGACAGGATGTATGATTGAAAGGCTGTATATTTGATAGGCTGTATAATTGACAGACTGTATATTTGACAGGTTGTATAAAAGCAAATGGATGTCACAAAAATCTTTAGATTACACATAATAAACAGATCAATAAAACTTCACTGGTTTATTTCACTTTGACATGAAATTGGAAAAACTCTCATCAATTTTGCAATGCGTTGTATTATCAATAAAAACAGTGTTACAGAGAGATTTGTGAAATTTAGTGTTAACTAATTAATGAAAAAGCACAAAGAAGCCAAGACTGCTGCTGGTCCATTAACTGACTCAAACCTACAATTATTCATTAATTTGTAATGTCCTCTGCGGCAGAATAGTCTAAGGTGCTGTCTTAAGATCACATACCTCTCACCACTAAGAAAGTTTGCCAGTTTCTTGTTGACGAACGATGGTTCTACTCAGATTCATTCTGTGGGCTTCCTCCACCAATAAAACTGGATATGCCGTATATAACCTGAAATGTATTGAAAATGGCATGTATAAGGAATGAACTTCATATGTTGATGTGTGAACATAGACATAGCAAGCAAAATTTACATAAACCTCTCTGGGGTTGGAGAATGGAGAGTTGCTCATGCACAGGATTGTAGGTTTGATCCTGGGTCCAAGCTGGTGAGCATTTAAAAATGATGCCCAGTATTTGTTCTACCAAGGAAAAGACTGAAAAGTGATTTATAAGGGCGCTGAACTTGCAAAATCAATTGATATAAATGAAAAAGTATACACACAAGATGATTTACACGGTTAATTGACTATATTTATTGCATGAATATGGAATTAAAGCATAAATTCTACACTCAAAGCACATGAAAACTTAATTCACTTTTATTTTTTTCATATTTTTTATGAATATTGAATAAATCAAGCTCTAATGCAAGAAAAGTAAAGTCACTATTTTTCTCAATAAATAATGAATAAACAGAAGTTGTAATACAAGATTAAATACTTAAGTCATTAAATTGAATAATAGTTATAATAATGCAAACAACTTTGCTCCTAATATACAGCTGTTAACAGGAATGCAACTTCTTTTTTACCATATGTTAACCTGCTGTCTACTATAACCATGTCGAATGTAAAATAATGCATGCACAAACCTAAACAATTTTAAGTTCAAAACGTAGAAAATTTCTCGTTAAATGCATTAATATTTTTAGAAGCATGCATGTTTTGCTTAATATAAAGTGAGGCAATAGATGCTTAATTTCTGTATCACGATATCAAAAGTTCCATTTGTAAGGCGGAAGAATCTCTATATATTTATGTTTATATGTCATTCATTAAGCAACTGCCCCATATTGATAAGTCCCATTTAGCTCAGTTGGTAGTGGATCTGACCATCACTCCAGGGGTCATGAGTTTGGTTCCCCAACCTAGCTGATTGATATACAACATCGTATCTCCTTATCATTCATCTCTCACTGCTGTTTCAAGTGGGAAAGTTATTAGTTATTTGTGGATATGGGTGTGGTTGAGTACTGGTTAGCCTTCAAGAATGGTTAGGTTAACTGAGCCTCTGTTAGCACTCGATGGCATAAAAATGACGCTAAATATTCTAACAAAACATTGATAATATGCATTGTAATCTATGATTGGTTTGGTTTGGTAAGTAACTGATTATATTTAAGTATTTACCACATGTATTGAAATAGCACTGCTTCCCAAAGTGTTGCACAGTGGAACAACAGGTTTTTGAAGTTTTAATTTCTTAAAGAGGTCATTGCATATATACAAGTTATTAAAATAACATATTTGTCATGGGAATGTCTTGTGTCACTTTTAAAAGAGAAATTTATTTCCCCTCATATCTCGTTGATTGCGTCACTTGATATTTGGCTAACTGATTCCTAGCTACCAGACATGGTTTTGAAATCCTTGTGCAGAACATGTTTATACATAAATGTATAGCAACCCCTAAGAAATTAATTTTTCCTTAAGAAATGGATTTAGATAGCTTTGATTGGTACATACGTTCAGGATGAGATTTACATTGTAATGATGTTGCAATGTCAATTGATTTGGCCAATATGCTGTTGCTTGGTGAAGCATGTTGATTTCCGTCGCATGGGAGACAACTCTCATTGCATCATAAGTATCAGGAATGAAATTAGTTTGATCAAGTTCTTTGTTATTTGTTTCCTATATTTGTTGCATGAATAATGAATACACAAAAAATATGTTTATTCAGATTTTATCCTTTGATTTCCATGTTATTAGAAATAGACAGATCAATTTTAAAAAATATCAAAATTTATGCATTACAATTTATTGAGCACTAAGGATAGAGTCCAAGTAATACATCTACCGGAATGTGGAGGTGTGTCAAAATTAATTGATCAGTTATTGGTTGTTATATTTAATTGATGAAATTATGTCAAAACTATGAATAACAATTCGAGGGTTCTGTTCAGTGCCATATGGTTCTATCTACATATAAACAAATAAATAAAGGAAATATAGCAGTGTGGCGTTGAACTATAAAATTTCATGGTAATTGGTTAATGCATATTAACAATGTGCAACATTAGCTAAAACATTTGTTTAGTAACTGCATGATTATGTTTCGATTACACTTATTGCAGGGAGATGTTTGTTGAGAAGGAGATATTCCTGGGAATAGCCGGATATCCAAATCTTACAAGAAGTAACCTGCTTAAAAAAATCTGCAAGGTCATGATTATTGAAACCATATTATTATGTATGTTCTACTATAATTGTTTGCAGGGGTTTGGTGATAGAGAAGGAAATATTCCCCGCGGCAACTGACAGTCGTTTTCTGAGAGAGGTAATTCAGACTCGGTGTTTTAACCCTTTCTCCATAGATACGTGATTTTCCACACCAATCACAGAAAGCCTTTGAAAACAGTGCAGGAAGAGTTCAGATTGCTCATAACGAGCAATCTGAACACTTCCTGCACTGTTTTCCACTCTGTCAGTTAATATAAACATAATTCACCCCTAGCTGATACGTGGTGAATTAATGTTTCAATATTAGAGGTGTCCAAAGGCGTCTATATGAAGTATGTGTATATGTGTATGTATGTGTAGCAAAATATGTTTAAGCAGTACGGTTTCTGTGGAATATGTAAAATAAAATGAGTTAAAACAAATTGATTTAAAGAAAAGATTTTGTTTCTTTCTATTTTATTTCTTGGAAAAAATCCAAATTTCTTTTCATTGGCAAATATGGAACATAATGAAATATAGAAGTACTGAAATTTTAATTCTGATCATGTATACTTTGCTGCCTGTTTGATATTTAGTTAATAGTGTAGGAAAGCAACCTATGACAAACTTCACAACCAGAATCACTGCTTTTCAAAAGTTATCTTTTATTTCCTAACGAAGATTAGGTTCTAAATTTTGCTTTATAAATATTAATATTTGAAGGGTAAAATCATTAATTTGATGCCATGGGTCTTGCTGTTTAACAAAAGAGTCCTCTGTGACTGAGTGGTCTAAGGCGCCGTCTCAAGGTCACTTCTCACCGCTAAAGTTGTAGGTTAAAGTCTCGCTCAATCCACAAACTTTATGTGAGAAAGTTTGCCAGTTACTTGCGGAAGGACAGTTGTTCTACTCAGTCTGAGGTCTTTCTCCACCAATAATACTGGATATTCCATATATAACCTGAAATGTGTTGAAAATGGCATTAAACCCCATTCAAAAAAAAAAAAAAAAAATTCCTGTTTATCAGAACACCTCTCATGTTATCTGATATACTCTTGTTGTATTTAAGGATTTATACCAAACTGCAGAGTTCTCCATGATAAGCAACTAACATATAATTGCTCCATGATTTGATACATTAATTAGAATCCAATTTTTTAGTCTTTTCCGTGAACAAAACACCCTACTAAATGAATTATACCAATTAACAAGAAGTCCATCTTGCTAAATGACTTATACTTGTATTTTAGGCTGGATACCCGGCTCTTGGGTTCTCTCCGATGAACAAGACACCGATCTTGCTGCACGATCACAACGAGATGCTGAATGAGAACATTTTCCTGCGCGGGATAGACATCTACTGCAGCATTATAACCGACCTGGCATCTGTGTGAGATGCGGTTATAGCAAGTCGGATAATTAATTAGAATCACTGTCTAGTGGTTGATCAATTTATCATGCAAATTCATAACAGAGATATTGAATTCAAGATTTTAATTAATAAAACTGTAACACCTGCAATAGCAATTGTAACTTCTTTATTGAAGTTGTTTAAAGCAATATCGTTCATATGTAGTTTCTTGTTTTCTCTTTCGCCTTTTGTGAAAATCATTATTTTTTTTCTGGACGTTTACACTATTATACAAATGTGTTTTTTTTCCCATTTTTTTTCACATGTGCTGTACTATCAGAAATGTGTTTACAATTCCATAAAAGACACTGCCAGTAATGAGACATTTAGTCAACTTTAAAAGGTTTAAACCAGACTTGAAAACTACATATACAGAACGGAACAGCCACTTCACATTTGATGTAACTGTTTTATGCATTTTCTCAAAAAGTATCAAAGCAATTTCCTGTATTCAGTGTGTGTAGTGTTGAAAGATAAATTTTCATCATGTTCATCTTCCAGCACAAAATCTAGATTAACTTATATGTAGATGTTTAACAAAAATGTTTTACTGACAATTTATGGATGGAAGATGATAGTTACTGGTTCTGTTTAAGATGACAGTATTGTCCACACTACCCAGAGACTGTGGAATACTGTGAGAGAAAACAGTGTTGTTAAAGGTGGTGTTTATATTTACATATTGTTTTATTAAGATAATTTTTATTGATATATTCATATTTTTCATACTGTGTATTAATGTGGTTAAACTTATGTTTTTCTTAGTCCAATTTTACTTTGATATTGAAGATATAAATGTGATATTTGATTGAAGTATTTCACTTTAATGATACTAAAAACTGCATTATTGTATAGGAGGCTGTGAATTGTATATACTAAAGGTCTGTCAAACTAAATGTAGAAATGACAGCAATTATACGTACTTGCTTAACTACAGGTCTGCCAAAGTAAATATTAAAATGGCAGTAGTCTATAAATTCCTGTTCATCTATAGATATGTCGAAATGAAATATTGAAATGACAGTAAAAATAAGTTTCTGTTTAACTACAGATCTGTCAAACTAAATGAAAAAATAGAGTAATAATTCTTCCATCCATGTTTAATAACAGATCTATCAAACTTTATATAAAACTGACAGTTATAATAAATCCCTTTTTAACTACAGGTCTGTCAAACTAATTATCGAAATGGCAGTAATATTTTGTCCCTATTTATCTATTGATCTGTCAAACTAAATATAAAAATGACAGTAATAATAAGATCCTGTTTAACTACAGATCTGTTAACCATTTACTTCATATAGACGCCTTTAGACACTTCTAATATTGAAAGCATTAATTCACCACATATCAGCAATGGGTGAATTATGTTTATATTAACTGACAGAGTAAAAAACAGCAATCTGAACTCTTCCTGCACTGTTTTCAAAGGCCTTCTGTGATTGGTGCTGTAAAATGCATATCTATGAAGTAAAGGGTTAAATGAAATATTAAAATAACAGTAATAATAAGTCCCTATTTATCTGTTGATCTGTCGAACTAAATATAGAATTGACAGTAATAATAAGTCCTGGTTTATCTATAGATCTGTCAAACTAAATATAGAAATGACATTAAACTATACTAACAACCTGTTTTAACTTTAGGCATGGCAAACTGAATTAAGAATACAAAACAATCTATCCTAACACTGAAAATAATATGACAGTAGTTCATAACGGTATTTGACCAGACATGGTCATAGTTGTGACAACGGCACTTATTCATGCAAGTCGACGTTTAACATGATGTATTTTGTAACTCATCATTGTTCAACCTCATAAACAAGTGGCAAACACCGCACCATCTGTCTGAATAGTTGAATAAATCTATGTATGTGTTGTAAGATATATTTTGAAAATCATAATTCATATTAAGAGAATCATGGTAGATAATATATAGCATACAGAGTATTTGATGATTTAGTAATCACTATAGAATTGAAATGACAGAAATAATAAGTTTTTATACAAGACTGGGTTTGGCAACAGTAAATGTTTACTATGTTAGCTGATGTTAGGTATGAAAGAAAAACCAACTGAACAGTGGGTTGACAGTAAACATTTGATAACTGGCTGTATTGCTTGTATACTGGACTGGGTTCAGTAACAGTAAATGTTTACTATGTTAGCTGATGTTAGGTGTGGAAGGATAAAGAACTGAACAGTGGGTTGACAGTAAACATTTGGTAACTGGCTGTATTGCTTGTATACTGGACTTGGTTCAGTAACAGTAAATGTTTACTATCTTGGCTGATGTTAGGTGTGGAAGGATAAAGAACTGAACAGTGGGTTGACAGTAGACATTTGATAACTGGCTGTATTGCTTGTATACTGGACTAAACATTTTGGGTTTTTATTGCTTTTATACTGGACAGGGTTCAATAACAGCAAATGTTTACTGTGTTGGCTAACATTAATTAAAGAAAATCAACTTAATTTGGTAATTCACTTGTTTGATTGAATGACTCTATGGTGAATATTCTGCCTGCAGCGATTTAGTCTGTTGGTTTGAATTTCAGCATAGCCAAAGTTGGGTTTTGTTGTCAAATATTACTGTCAAATGCATTGGCATGCCACTTATGATTGTACTGAGGTTTTTAATTTTTAACATTGTCATAGCGACCTTTGTGTGTGATGTTAATCAGTGATTATTAAAATGTAAATTATGTTAAATTGTGATTATTAAAATATGCTTAATGTAATCAGGCAGCAAATAAAGTTTCTGTACTAAAATACAATGTGTTGTCATAACTTTGCTGTATAAACTATGGTCATTATTGCTCAGGAATTTTATTTTTAATGCATTATTTGTGTTTGATTCCCTTCAAGAAAAAATGCAACATATTGT